>OZ014520.1:55210471-55810471 GCA_963966055.1 Lathyrus aphaca
TGTGTACGACGGGACTACCGACCCCGACGACCACGTCGAAAACGTTAACGCGATGCTTGACTACCACAATGACATCACAGGGCACCTCAAATGCAGGCTGTTTTCAACAACCCTCAGAAAAGGGGCCATGGCCTGGTACAAGAGCTTGGCCCCCGAATCCATCACGTCTTGGAGAGTCATGAGATCCATGTTCACGAGGCATTTCACAGTCTCCCGGCGTCACCCCAAGACAGAGGCGACCCTCGAGGCCATAATACAAAAAAAGAATGAAACATTACGCTCGTACATCGAGCGGTTCAATCAGGAAGCTGTCGAGGTAGATACTACTGAACACATGAAGAAATACCTCCTCGAGAGGGGGCTCCTGCCCGGAAGCGAACTCAGCAGAGCCGTCGGGATCGAGCCTCCCTGCACCTGGAATGAACTTCTGCACAAGGCCCAGGCCTATATCAGATACGAGGAGAAGCAGGTAGCCCACAACGCCCGCAGCGGCCGTAATAGCGGAGATACCGATCACCCCAAGCGAGAAGATTCAAATATTCCCCGTCGCAATGGGGACAAGCGAAGGGAAGAAAGGCCCCGCGAGCCTCGAGAAGGAAGAGGCCCCGCGGGCCGATACAGCGAGTACACCTTACTGACAGCTCCCCGCGAGCGTATCCTCGCGGAATGCATCAATTCCGAGTTCAAACAGGGCAGAGTAAGGTTCCCAAAACCATCTGCACCAAAGCCTCACACCGACAAGTCAAAGTACTGCAGGTTCCACAGGAGCCACGGGCATGTGACCGAAGACTGCGTCCACCTAAAAGATGCAATAGAGATTTTAATCCAAGAGGGGCATCTTAAGAAATACACGAGGAGGAACGGAGCTCCCAAGCATGACGAATCGGAAAAGAAGAGACCTCGGGAAGATACACCCCCCGACAACTCTCCTTATCAAGTGGCCCTCTGCGTGTCACGTCCAGAGGATTTCATCCTCCCTGAGCCATTGCCCGAAGGCCAGATCACCGCACTCAGCCCCTGGGAAGATTTCCCGACCGCCCTGGTCATATCGGGCGGAGGAATTAACGGCGAGGCCTCCGCCCTCTCAGTAAAACGCAAGTTCAACGAGCTCCTTCTGACCGCGCCCGAGCAAAAGGCAACGCTGACAAAATATCGGGGTAAATCCAACTCAATATCCTTCTTTTTAGAAGAGCTTCCGGGCGGCTCCCCGAATTCAGGCATTCCACTATTGATCAGGGCAAGGATGGCCCAGTTCGACGTCAGGCGCATTCTGGTCGATCAAGGCAGCTCGATGGATATCATGTACGTCCACCTCTTCAAGACTCTGAAATTAGACAAGACCAACCTAGACCCCTACGTCGGATCCGACCTCCAGGGATTCAATGGAGCCACGACAAGACCGTGGGGATATGTAGAGCTCCTCGTCACCTTCGGGGAGCAGGAAACGGCCAGGGAAATCAAAATCCAGTTCTTGGTCGTAGACTGTCCATCCCTCTACAATTGCATCTTCGGCCGCCCAACATTAGCCAAACTCACCGCGGTCCCATCTACCGTCCATCTAAAGATGAAATACTACACCAAACTAGGCCGCGTAGTCACCATCCACGGTGACATCGAGGCTGCCCAACGGTGCTACGACGCCGCAGTAAAAGGACAGGCCACGGTCAATACAAAGAGAAACAAAAAACTCAAGACCGAAGATCCTCCCCTCCAGGGAATCAACGCCATCAACCTCGACTGCCGCATTGGCCACGACGAAACCGAAGAATGGAAACCCGCCGAGGAAGAGTCTCCCGAACACCCGTTCCGACCGATCCCCGACGGAGAGTTCGAGCTCATCCCTCTGGGTGACGATCCTGGAAGAACAGTAAAGATAGGCAAGGGATTGCCCGAGGAAACAAGGGAGAAGCTCGTGACATGCCTCAAGGAGAACTCCGACCTCTTCGCATGGAACGCCGCAGAGATGCCCGGCCTAGATCCTGAGATCGCGTGCCACCAGCTAGCTTTAGATCGGGCAGTCAAGCCCATAACACAGCGTAGGCGCAAGCAGTCCCCCGAGAAGGCGGAGGCTGCCGAGCGAGCTGTAAAAGACCTCTTAGAGGCAAATTTTATTTCTGAAGCCCAGTACACAACCTGGCTCTTTAATGTAGTCCTCGTTAAGAAAAATAATGGAAAATGGCGCATGTGTGTTGATTATACTGATCTTAATAGGGCTTGCCCCAAAGATGCTTTCCCTCTCCCTAACATAGATAAGCTCGTTGACAATTCTGCAGGTTTTAGACTCCTGTCCTTCATGGACGCATACAGTGGATATAATCAAATCCCTATGTCGGACACGGACAAGAGACACACGACGTTCATGACCCCGACCGGAAATTACTATTACAACGTAATGCCGTTCAGACTCAAGAACGCCGGGGCCACATACCAGCGCATGATGAACAAAGTCTTCAAGGAAGAAATAGGGGATATGCTCGAGGTATACATGGACGACATGATCATCAAGTCACACGAGGAAGTCGACCATGCTCGACACCTATGCAAAGTCTTCGAGCAAGAAAGACAATGCAAAATGAGGTTTAACCCTGAAAAATGCACGTTCGGAGTACGGGCAGGAAAATTCCTGGGTTTCTACCTCTCCGAAAGGGGTATCGAGGCCAACCCCAAAAAATGTCGGGCGTTCTCGGAATTTCCAACCCCGAGGACCAAAAAATCAATCCAATCCCTCAACGGAATGCTCGCCTCACTCTCCTGTTTCGTTGCCAAATCCGCCCAGCATGCACTGCCATTCTTCATACTCCTTCGTAAGGAAGCCAACTTCGAGTGGACCGACGAATGTGAACGGGCACTACTCCATTTAAAGAAGGTTCTCTCTGAACCCCCGGTCCTATCACGACCATTAGAAAAAGAGACCTTATACCTGTATCTGTCCGTGGCAACCGAGGCCGTCAGCGCCATCCTAATAAGGGAAACCGACGAAGGACAAAAACCCATCTATTTTACGAGCAAAGCGCTCCAAGGCCCCGAACTTAGGTACCAACAAATTGAAAAAGTCGCCCTGGCTCTCATAAATGCGGCAAGGAGACTACGCCATTACTTCCTCGCGCACACGATCAAAGTAAGAACCGACCAGCCAATCAAACAGCTTCTCGGACGGCCAAATATGGCCGGCAGAATGCTCAAATGGTCGTTGGAACTCTCAGAATTCGACATACAATACGAAAATAGAAAGGCCTTGAAAGCCCAAGCACTGGCCGACTTCGTCGCAGAAATGACCCACAGCTCGACCCCGACGGACGACGCTCATAAATGGACGATCTTCGTCGACGGAGCCTCCAGCACGACAGGCAGTGGAGCTGGGATCATCCTCGAGAATGAGGATGGGATCCTGATCGAGGTCTCACTAGCACTAGCCTTCCCGACGTCGAACAACCAAGCCGAATATGAAGCTTTCATCGCCGGTCTAAGATTAGCCGAAGACCTAGGGGCAAAGGAAGTAAAAATATCGACGGACTCCCAGCTCGTGGCATCACAAGTACGAGGAGAGTACCAGACCAAGAACGACAACCTTGTCGAGTACCTGGTCTTGGTCAAAGAAAGACTCGAAAAATATTAGAAGTGGGAAGTACAACACGTACCTCGCGAGCATAACACACGGGCCGACATCTTATCAAAACTAGCTAGCACGAGAAAGAAGGGCGGGAACAAATCCGTAATTCAAGAAATCCTTCCTCGACCTAGTATCGAAAAACCACCTCCTCCACTCGAGGTCAACGCGATTGGGGATGCTCACTGTTGGATGACACCTATCTATAATTACCTAACGAAGGACGAGCTCCCCATTGACCCAAAAGAGGCGACCACCACCAAACGGAGGGCATGCTCATACGTCCTCCTCGAAGGGAAACTCTACCGCAGGGGATTTTCCACCCCACTACTCAAGTGCGTCGAGGAAGAGAAAGTCCCCGACATACTGGGAGAAATACACCGAGGAATAAACGCCCAACATCCCGGCGGGCGATCACTTGCACGAAAAGCCCTTCGAGCAGGCTACTACTGGCCGACCATGCAACATGACTCCAAGGAACACGTAAAAAAATGCGACAAATGCCAACGGCATGCCGACATGCACCTCGCACCCCCGAACGAACTAAAAACACTCTATTATCCATGGCCCTTCGCATGGTGGGGCATGGACATCCTCGGACCTTTTGTGACCGGATCGTACCAGAATAAATACCTCATCGTAGGGGTAGATTATTTTACCAAATGGATCGAAGGAGAGGCGTTGGCTAAAATAACAGCACAGAACATTCTCCGATTCTTTAAACGCAATATCCTCGCTCGGTTCGGTGTGCCCCAGTTCCTCATCACGGACAACGGAACACAATTAACGGAAGGGGGATTCCAAGACTTCGTCGCGAGCTTAAGTACTAAGCAACATTTCACATTCGTCGAGCATCCTCAGACAAACGGGAAAGCGGAGGCGGCCAACATGGTAATCCTGCGCGGACTCAAACGCAAGCTCGGTGAGGCGAAGAGGGCGTGGGTCGAGGAGCTACATAGCGTCCTATGGGCCTACCGTACGACACCGCACTCCACGACCGGGGAGACCCCATTCCGACTAACTTACGGCACCGAAGCAGTCATCCCGGTAGAAATACGGGAGCCGACGAGACGCGTAGAGGAACCCCTAGACAAGGAAATGAACGACGAGGCACTTAGAGTCGAGCTGGACCTTGTCGACGAGATCCGCTCCGAAGCAGCCCTTAGAGAAATATCCCTCAAACAAAAAATAGCCTTGTGCCACGACACGAAGGTCATAAAAAGAGAGTTCCAGGTGGGCAGCCTGGTCCTCAGAAGAAACCAGAAAAACCCAAGAGAGGGTAAACTGGCCGCCAACTGGGAAGGCCCCTACCGCGTCCGCGACAAGACGAGCAACGGGGCCTATTATCTAGAAAACCTACAAGGCGAAGAACTCGCTCGACCATGGAACACAGAGAAACTTAGACAATATTACAGCTAAATATGTCACGGGGACGAACTGACAGAGAGGAACCGCACGACCCGGGGACGAACTGACCCCTCCAGCGAACACAACCCTCCCCGACAGTTGGGATCTCGATCGAGTACCAACATCGAAGTACCGAGACCGGTAGGGCGCCCAGCTCGCGATGGGAAAGCCCAAGCCTCGGAGCCGGAGTTCCGAACATCGAACCCGGTTTTCGATCCAAACGGGCCCGACGCCCGACACCTCGTCGGTTCCCTAAACCGAGGAGACTAACATGGTCGAGCAGAAAACAGTTCATGAATATAAAACATGGTAAATAACCGAACAAGAAGAATAATCAAAAACAACATTCATATATTAAGCAAACGGCCAAAGCCAAGTACGCCCGAAGGCCAAAATACATACGCCCGAAGGCCAAAGTACATAAAAAAAGGCACACAGGCCATACATAAAAAAGGCACATAGGCCATATAGACAACAAATCAAAAAACTCTTCAAGACTCCGCCCGGAGCTCCTCCTCAACATTCTCCACCTCCTCCTCTCCCTCATCGTCCCCCAGCTCTTCCTCGGCTTCAAAAGGGCACATTATCTCCCCCTCCTGGACACAGTAGTTATGGGCTGACCCCTCCGTCACCAATTCAGGATTTAAAACCTTCAGTTGTTCGACGGCATTGTCAAAACCCTCCTTAAACACAACCACGAGATCCTGATTGAGAGAGCGAATGTGCCCCAGCAGCTCACCACGGGAACCAAGAGCTCCTCCTCCTCGGTCTCATCAGCTAACAGACGGACCTTATCCTCGAGCGAAGCGAGCTGAGTACGCAATCCAGCATTCTCCTCAACCACCTTCTGATGCCCGGCTATCTGTTCCTCCAAATTCACCTTGGCCGCCCTCAGCTGATCCCGCTCCTTCTCAACCTCCTCCAGCTCTTTTTTCAGCCCCTCCTGAAGCTGGTGCTCCTCCTTGTAGTCCGACAAGTCCTTAGACAACTTGCCCTTCTCAGACCGGACTTGCAGGAGAGCATCTTCTAGTGAGGCAGTAGACACCGAAGTATCGGTTAAGACCATGGCCGTTTCCATCACCCGGATGACAGCGGCCAAGTCCCTTGCCAGCTCCTTACGCCGGACACCAGCCTCTTGGTTCAGAATAACCCTTGCTTCGGGCGCTGGCACCGCGATCGCATCCTCGGCCTTGAAAAAGGCCCGCTCCACGTAACAAGGGGGCAATAGGTAGCTGCCAGGTCCGCCCGAACTCCCGCTCCCCCCCAAGGTCGACCTCGAAAGAGTCCCCTCCGGACGCTTCCGCTTGTGGAGAGGGGAGGCTAATAGAGGCGGGCTGTCGGGTATGTTGATTGTAGACGCCCGAGGAGGAGAGGAGGGCACTGGGCTCGCTGTGTTCGAGGTCCCAACCTCAGATTCCCCAGCTGCCACCTGAGCACGAGGCGCAATTTTCTTCTTCTTCTTGGGAGCCCTGTCCGGCGCACCAACCTGGTTGGCCAGCTTGAGGACCCGATCATGAGCGGAGGGCATAACACCTGCAAAACAAAGCACATAAACATTAGCGGGCGAAGACATAGACAAAAAAAAAACAAGTAAAACACATACTCAATAATTCCATGGCCTTCTCCTCGGTTCTACACTCGAGCAGAGCCTTGGTGTTAATGATACGGGCCTCGATGATCGGCATTCCGGCCTCGTCAAGGTAAGGCACGCCCTTTCGATCCGTCCAGACCGCCAGATTGAAGCTCTGCACATACTCAACCAACTTCTTATACGCGAGCCTATCCTCGACACCGAGCATTGCAAACTTAATCCTATAATGGGCGGTGGTGAGGTCGAAATGATCACGCTGCCACCTCAGCGGTACCTTTGACATCAATTTCTCCTCCCCATTTGCTTCCCGTTTGTAGTAATATAGGGAGTGAAGGGCGGCACGGGTGATCGGTCTCACCACATACCACCGACCCTTAAAATGACGGGCAGAATCCACATATGTCTTGAACAGACGCACGGGCTGCTTGAAGGAAACCCAGCTGTGTCGCCCACGAAGACCGGATCGTTGGAGGTGGAAGACGTGGAAGAAAAGGGCTCGGGTGCACCCAATGCCGAGGAAGCGGCAGACCAACTCAAATGCCCGCATGAAAGCAAGGGCGTTAGGGTGTAACTGAGACGACGCCAACCGAAGCCACTTGAAGATGGACATCTGAAAGGAATTGAAGGGCAGCCTGATCCCCGCCTCTCGGAAAGCGAACTCGTACATCGCGAACTGCTTCCCCGGGAAATGATGACATATCCGGTCTGCCTCTTTGGGAGCGTGGCACTGCCAGTTCTCAGGATCTTCCCGGCTTCTATCCTCCACCACGACATAAGCAGGAATTGCCTCATCACAAAAGTAAGACTCCTCATCCAAGGGTTCATCCGCAACCCAGGAGAGGTCATTCTGCCCAGATGATGGGGCATGTTCAGTGCCATCCCTGGCGCTCCCATCCCCGACGGGTAAACGCGTGATGGCCGCATCTTCGGACTGTGGCCCAGAGTCTTCTCTCCTCGGTCGTAAACGCCCGGTTGCACCTGAAACGCAGACAGAAAGAGTGAATTCGACGTCATATCAAATCCACCCTTCCACCGCAGGTCAAGTGAAAGGGCGTAGAAGCAACGTTCACAGGCACCAGTGTGAAACTCCACCCACTGCCCCCAGGCCCGGTGGAGAAGTTTCGCACGTGTTCGGCGCAGGAATACGCACGTTCTTATGCACCGGGCAAAAATCTCATATGTACTTATGCAAATTTTGCCTGACGCATGAAATTCCTGCCCGGGACAGTCTAACCCTAACCCTATTTTTTCCATCTACAATCTATTTCACTATTCCTAAGTCAAATCTAACCAACCTATCACAAATACAACATGTATTCGCAGACATTTAACACAAAAAAGTGGAAAATAGAGGATTAAGGAAGCAAAAATGGTACCTGACATATTGAGAATCAAGAGAGAGACGGTGGCGCACGAGCAACAGCGGTGGTTCAGGCAGCGAGACTGGCAGAGACAGGGAAATTTGTCAGAGCTTCCGGTGAACGTATGAGCGAAAAAGTGAAAATGAAGTCACTCAACTTCCTTTTATAGTCCCAGGCGCGTGGATCAACGCGCTAGGTCATCATTACCTACTGCCTACGCCGCCGTTTGCACGCTAAACGAAGCGACGCCATTAATATTGAAACACGTCAATCCATAAGGAAACTGAAGCGACGTCGGGCAACTATCCACCTCCCCGACTCCACGGAACGTCCCGTCCTCGCACGAAGTCCTCGACCTCTACAGAAACAGCACGTATCCGTCGACGACCTTCGTCCTCGACACTATCCAGAGCATCAAGTTCCCAAAGAGAAAGGGACATTGCGGGAAGCTCTACCGAGATATTTCCTGCCCGGCCATACGCCCACCAACTTATCCTTGGCGCACATACCCCGATTGCAATACAAGTTATCACTCCGACTCGGAGACTCGACTTGGGGGCTCCTGTTCTGGACTGGGCCGCGAGGTTATATATGGGCACGACCCAATACATGTCGGGCAGAGGCCCCATGTGTTCGAGCAGGTGAACCTCTTTGATAAATCACCTACTCATACGACGGACATACACCTGAAGACGGGCAGAGAGCATGTCTGCCAGCTCATCTGCCACGCCACCCAACTGCCCTTCATTATCTCCTGAAAGATAGGGGCAGTTGGACCAAGGGGAATACCTTTTGCCTAGGTCTTCACGCTTCTTACGCGTCCCTTGGCAGCTCCTCCTTGGGCCTAGCCAGACTAAGCCCAATGAGGAGCCTTGGCCCAGCGCTGGGGGCACATTATAAATACCCTTTCTTAGCAAAGGGTCAGGTATTCTAACTCACTCTGAATTAACCATAACATTTTGTACCTCTTCTGACTTAAGCATTGGAGTGCTTTGCAGGTACACCCCCTTTCTCATTTCATTCTCTGGCCCATTCATCAAGTCCTTGGAAGGCCCTTCTGATCAGGTAAGATCATATATGTATATACATATATATGTATATACATATATATGTATATATACATATATATATGTATATATATATATATACATATGTATATATACATATATATATATATATATATATATATATATATATATATATATATATATATATATATATATATATATATATATATATATATATATATATATATATATATATATATATATATATATATATATATATATATATGAAAATATGTATTCTTCTACTTCAATCTTTTTTTAGATAGTTTCCATTTTCTCGTTTTTTGCTTGTTGTTTTTGTTGATTGTTCTCATTTTTTTGGATTCGTCTTTTCGTTTGTGCAACTATGTGTAGTAAACAAGGAAACAACTATGGCTGAAAATCTTACCTAATTTTAGAAACAATAAAAAGAAGTATAAGAAGTATGAAGTCATTGTGGTTAAGAGGTATGTTCTCTTGTAACAGTTTAATATAGTCTATGATAGATTATAGTATGATGTTTTTTGAGTTTATTATATTCTATATAGATTGTTTGTTTCACTAATATGTCTCACCTAAAATACATTCATTTAAATTGAGGTAGATACTCATAATCTGTAAATTAAGTTATATTTGAAAACTAAGTTAAACAAACAATTGTTGTTTTTAGATTGACATGCTTCTCATTATTCAGCTCACGTTCTTTACATTTAATATGGTATAATGATCAGGCACCTCTGATCCATCGTTGAATTCGTTTATAGTTTGATATCCATAAGAAAATTTGATCAGATATTCCTTCTCCTCCTCCTCATTGTTAATCATAAAAAAAATTAGTATAAAATTACGATAATAAGTGAGGATGAAAAAATAGACTATCCGATCAAATTTTCTAATGAAAATCTAACTATAATCGAATTCAACGATGCATTTAAGGAGCCAAATCATTATACCATAATATATGTAAACATCATGAGATGAATGACAAGACACATGCAATTCAAAAACAACAATGCTTTGATTAAATTGGTTTTTAATAATAGTTTAATTTTTCAGATTATATACTTCTTCGTCAATTTGAATGCCTATATATCTTTAGTGAGGGGTATTTAAAACAAGAAATTTATATAAAATATAATAAACCATAGACCTTTCACAACTGTTATCTATTTTATCTGAGGCTAAAAATAATTTTTATTTTTGTATAAATTTGTTGCTGATGGGTTTCAAACCTAGTATCTAATAGTATATATCACAACGGTTCTTAAGTATAACTGTTGAGATATATGGCGCATGCCATGGATTACAACAATGGTTTCCAGATCGTCATTGTAAGTACAGTATATACAACAACACTCTACATAACAACGCATGTGCAAACGTCATTATATATCTTTCTCAACCGTTGTTAAATGGGTTTTTCGTAGTATTGATCCTTAAGAGGCCCAATGTCAAATACTAGACCAACCATCTCTCACTGTCTAAGATTTTGATGTCTCTCACGTAAGAAACGTTTGATTTTGTGCACATGTTCGACTAAATTTCTAGTTAAACGAGTTCTTTGCATACAAGAGAAGTGAGAACTACAAAATAAAATAAAATAAAGCTCTATTCTATACGATGATTAAACAATAATTCAATATCTAGCGCAATTGAACCCCGACAACGATGCCAAAAACTTGACACACCGCAAGTGCACGACAGTGCGAAGGACTAAAAGATTATTAACCACAAGTTACTATTTATCTCATGTAAATCCATTTGATCTTATCATCTTCTAATCTTCAGAGACTTATTATCAAACTCGTGTTAGGGACCAATTATCACTAATTTTCATACATTTTATTGGTCCCTTTCACTAATTTTTCTAACAACTTTACACTTTTATTCTCACAATTTAGTATAAATGCAATTTAGTTTAATTTAATTAGGTTTGAATAGATATTTCACTTGTTTGTTAGTTTTGTAGAATTTTTATACAAGGAAACACTTAACTGCATGAGCAAGACTTGGTAGGAGCTTGATGAAATTCTTGGAAGCATTTGAAGATTAAATGTGAAAGAAATTGTTGTTGAGGGAGCTTGCAAAGCAAAAAAGTCGTTTTTGCTTCAGTTCGCATCGCGACCCTTGTTGGCGGCGAACCTGGCGAAGTCAGCCAACTGTTTTAGTTTTGAAGTTTGGTCAATTGCCTTTTTGGGCCCAACTTAAGTTTGACATTTTTGGCACTTTTGAAATATTACTTTTTATGGGGAAGACAAAAGTGACCAATTGTAGTAAGAAGGACAAACACATTACCCATGGGTCAATAAGGAGAAACACAAGTTTGGTAGGATATTTAGAAAAGTTTTCTTCATTAGAGGGACATACTTTGGAGTTCATCATCTTTTTTTTGTTGTTGCTGAAAAAGTATGATGAAGAGGAGCTAAAACCCATTTTTGTCAAGATTGGAGGTAGTAGATATTCCTCATTGATCATGTATTTCTTTTAACTATTGTATGAGACAAATGATTAATGATGTATGAATGATATTTTTGTTCTATTTTGAATATTTAGACTTGAGTTGTTATTGAAAGAGATTCTTCAAGTCTTGACCTAAAGTATGCATTCTAGTAGTGAATAAATTGTAGAAATAGATTTATACACTACTTTTCTTTTGTATCAACCATTAAAGATTGATATATTGATCGTTAGGTTGAGAAATCATCTAAGAATTGATATATGGATTATCACACTTTCATTTAGAAATAAATGTTAATGAGAGGATACTTGAACATCATCAATAGTTTTGAGTCCATATAATTGATATTAGATCAATTAATAAAAAAGGAATAGTGAACTCCAATCTTGGCAAGCTTTTTATATTTGCATTTCTAAAACTATTTCTATTATCTTAGTGTTAATCAAGATAACTTTTTACTCAAAAACAACTTAGTTACCCTTAAACTTACAACAATTAGAATTATAGAACGGCGGTAATATTACCCAATCTCTGTGGATACGATAAAAATATTTGCCGGAAAAATACTTTTCAACAACCCGCACAAAAATCACCACCTGAACTCGAACCTGAACCCAAAGGCTATTCGGATGAAAAAATAACACTCACACTTACACCCGTTGGGTTCGGATTTTTCCATCCAAACCCGAACCTGTAGCAAAAACACAAAAATACAACAACAACGTTGAAATTTGAAACAAAATAATTCCATCAAGGTTTCTCAAAGAAATTAAAGAATTAAATTATAACTTTCCATCAAATTTGGTAACATTACAATTAAAATTAAGGTCTTCAACATCTTAACATTACAATTGAAATTAAAGTCTATAATCTACAATTAAAATTTAAATTAAAATTAAAGTCTAAGCGGATGTGATTTCGGGTGAAAAATTTCATACTACCTCAATCCACATCCAAAATATCAGAAGACATCCGAACCCGAATCCAATCAACTCGAATTTTCATCTATTGACTCAGATTCGGGTGTTGATAGACCCCGCGGGTTTCAGTCGACCAGCAATCCCTACGATATTGTTATTGAACATTTTTGTGGGTCTTGGAGAAAAATTAAGGTATACGGATTTCTAAATGAGAAATGCATGTTAACAAGTGCCACTATCTCATCTTTATCATCTAAATAACTGTAGAATCTTTATCATCTAAATAACTGAAGAATAAAACAATCAAACAATTAATCACTAACCACTTGATGACGCAACTAGTTTTCAAATTTCCGAAGACAACAACCTTAACTTATTCGTAATTTTCGAACGTTGGTGGATGATACTCTTGTGCACGTCGATTACACCAATTATTACCTAACTCAGTTAAAATAATGAAAGAATCCAACCTACTCTACGACTTTTATAAACTCTTGACGTTCACACCTTAATTTGTTGTCGGACTCGGAAGAAAAGAGAAATAATTGACGAATGATTAAACCAAGAAAACATTCATCAACCATGTCAGGTCAACCTTTCTCACTACCACAAACTAATGATCCCTTTCTCCACCTTAAAATCCTCTCAAACCCCGACGGCACAATCACTCGCCTCCGTGGAGACCCACACACCCCACCTTCACCAAATCCCAACCTCCAAATCCCTGTTCTCACCAAAGACATCCCCATCAACGCTTCACACAACACCTTCGCAAGAATATTCCTACCCCGCAAAACACTCTATCCCTCCTCCTCCTCCTCCTCCCATAAACTCCCTCTCATCGTTTACTTTCACGGTGGCGGTTTCATCTTCTTCAGTGCAGCCTCAGATTTTTTCCATGATCTTTGCTCCAACCTCGCAAACGACGTTAACTCCGTGGTAGTATCCATCGACTACCGCCTCGCTCCTGAACATCGTTTACCGGCTGCATACGATGATGCATTGGAAGCGCTGCACTGGATCAAAACCAAACCAGACGATTGGTTGAGAAACTACGCTGATTATTCAAATTGTTACATCATGGGAGGTAGCGCCGGTGGAAATATCACTTACCACACAGGTCTACACGCAGCTGCAGAGATTAATCTTAATCGCGATTATATAAATCCGCTTAATATCAAAGGACTTATATTATCGCAACCGTTTTTCGGTGGGACGAAGAGACTACCATCGGAGCTGAGGCTGATAAACGATGTCGTTTTGCCGCCGCACGTGTGTGATTTGATGTGGGAACTATCGTTGCCGTTTGGTGTTGACCGTGATCATGAGTATTGTAATCCAACGGTTGGTGATGGAGTTGGGGTTTTAGATAGGGTGAGGGAGCTTGGTTGGAGGGTGCTGGTGAGCGGGTGTGAGGGGGATCCGTTGATGGACCATCAGATGGCTGTGGCGAGAGTGATGGAAGAGAAGGGTGTGGTGGTGGTGACGAGTTTTACGGCAGGTGGTTGTCATGGGGTTGAGGTTCGTGATCTTGTCAAGCAAAAGCAATTGCATAATCTAATCAAAGATTTCATTTCTTTCCACTCATAAATTTTAATTTGTCACATTGTATTTAATTTTTTAACTTTTAAATAAAAATATTTGTGTAATTGTTTATGTGTTTGCACGTCGAAATTAAAGAAAATAGTATATGATTTTATATGGTGAGATGTAGTTCATAAGTATTTGTTTATGGATTTTGCTAGGAATTTTATAGATCTTTCTTACTATAGAGTTTGAGATTTTGATTCGGTCCCCTATATTTTTGTCTATGTAACTATATATTTTTCTTTATAATATTTTTGTGGTGGTTCTGTTCCATCTTTTAAAAAGAATAAATAAATAGACAGATATATTAATAGAAGTAAACTCGTTGTAAAAGATAATTAGAATCTTTGATACAAGATAAGAGTTAACACATCAAACAAAAAAAGGTATACAATTATATTTACTTTTCGGTTCTTGGAACAAACCAATACCAAGATAAAGTTTTAATGCTTTCTAAAATAGATGAATTGTCACCAACAACTCCCTTAACTAGAATTGCATTCCACATGGCTCTAGTGTGTCGTTAACTATATAAAGGCTATTCACATTTTTTTATTCTTTTCTTCAACATATCCATGAATTAACAAGTTAGTTTAGTAGTGAAGATCTAGGTCATGAAAGGGTGGTCTTAGTGCCTTGTGTTAATATTATTTTAGAGGCAAACAATTCTTGTGTTAGATTATATTTTTATAGAATTCTATTCAAATTTTAAACGAGACTTCTGCAGGTTCATGTGAAATTGACTCCCTTAAATTAATCGGTCACAAAATCGGATATTAAGATTTTAAAAAAAGAAACATAAATTCTAGTAAACCTTTTTTAATGGGCATTTTAATTCTCAACCAAAAGCCTACTAATTCTCAAGCCTGGTTTGCAATCAAACTTGCAGTTGAGCCCTATGTGTGCAATTTTTTCTTGTTCAAAAAAAAAACACAAGTCATCATATGTTATTCTTCAAAATTTCTCTTTTATATATGCAATTTCTGTTGAGTTGGTATGCGATTTAATAACAACCACAATCCAAAAAGTTTGATTTTTGATGATGTTTCGTTTAGATACTAGAAATGGATGTGGTTGGTGGAATGAAACTCTTGAACCGGTGGTGATGATCTCTAGTACGACGATGCACGGTGGATCTGTATGGTTATCATTTCAACACTCAGTCAGTTTAAAGTTTGAGATGAGTATAATGAAAGTTAGATAGCGAAAAAGAAATTATGGTTAATTCACACCGCGTCTACCGCAATCAATATCGCAATACATGTATTCGTTGAAATTGTGAAAACCTTTACGCGACCTGAATACAACCGCAGCCATTATTTAAAACCTTGAATGAACCATCCTATCACCTCACATAGATCAATGGTGTACCACCTTCTGTCTGTTACATGGTTGCAGTAATAAAATAAGATAACAACACAAAGTGCATTGCTCAGCCACACCCATGTAGCATGATAGAAAGCTGGACGATTTCTATTAAACATAATTACTCAAAAGTTTCATAAATTGTTTCTATAATATATGAAAATTATGCAGCAAAACGATTTCCAAGACATTTGTATTCGGAACACTTTAATCAAATTTGAATTGTATGAAAATTTGTGTGAAAGAGGTTATTTGGAAATCAGATATATTTTGCTTCAAATAAACCATAAGATATCTCTTAAATTAATAGCAATGTTTGGGAAAAGTTCGTGATGAATTGCAATGGTTTGAAATAACATTGCTTTATGTATTTTCAAAATTTTCTAGGTTGTAATTGATTGCTTGAATGGTGTAATCGATTGTCACTTTTGTAATGTTCAAATTTCTCTAACAAAAACCATGATACAATCGATTACACAAATGAAGTATCGATTGACACCTTTGAAATTTTCAATTTTTGACCGATAGATACAACATGCAATCGATTGCACTGTTAAAAAAAATGAATTTTGACATTTTAAAAGATGTGGCTTGAGGGGGATTGGACGAGAGATTTTTGAACATCTAAAGTTTATACAAAAATGAATTGAGATATCTGTTTAATTAATTGATTTTATATTTGATTATCATTAAAAATCATAATCTGATTTAGATTTACAAAATTAACACCAATTGGCCCCATTTAAACACATAGAACTAATATTTAGAAATCCAATTAAACTACCTAACGAAACTAATCTTTCATCACTCATTCCTTATTCATATTAACCAATGAGTTGGTTAATTGGTTGTGTAAACTTCTAAGATACTAAGCTCATGTCATGCATAAGAACTTTTCTATCATACTATCTGTGTTTCTGAATTACCTCATATTGGAATCAAAGAAACATCTGACTTTGTGCAGCTATTTTTATGGATTTTATTTTTAGATATGGATATGGATTCTGCACAGCACAAAGTACATGTGTGAAATCATCTTTATTTTCTAGAATCATTCATATTTGAACTGAAAAAAAAACAAGACCAATCTCCAATTAACAAATAAGAAATGGTAAATTATATACCTTTCCTTGTTTACCTATGGCCCTCTAATCACTAGGATCATCAAAAGACCTGTAATGTAACCACTCACTCAATGTGGCTTTCCTTAAATTAGTAAATACTTCTGCACCTCTTGGAAACACTAATCCAAGTAGTTCATAAGAGCTGCAGTAGTGTTCAACTTAAATATTAAAGCAGTTAGCACTATTAGAGCAGTTTTGCATAGTATTATAACATGCAAAACTCTTTCATGAATTGTGTTCTAAGCTTAAACAAAATTGAATCCATTTAATTGGTTTAGATTAAGGGCACGTTTGTTTTGCCTTTTTTTAAAAATGATTTTTCGGCCTGTTTGTTTTAGCTTTAAAAAAATGAATTTTTTCTTTGTATTTTCAAAAATGGATTTTGTAAAACCGTTTTTCAAAATATTATAAGTTTTTTTATATTCATTTTTTTCTAAATTGCAAGACTAATTTTGACAGTGTACACCATAAATATACATTATTGAAGACCAAAATATAGTCAAAATCACAATTTTTGAAAAAATTTGTATTTCAAAAATGATTTTTATGAAAATCTATTTGAAATAGCTTCAAAATTAAGTGATTTTTTTTAAAATTTTGATATCCAGTTTTTTCTCCGATAAGATGATGAAATATCTAAAATAACATTTTAAGAACAACTATTCAAACCAAATTTTTATTTGAAGCTTTTATGAAAAGTTTCTTTGTAATTTTTTTTTACAAAATTATGTTACACTATAAAAATCATTTAAAAAAAAACAAAACAAACGGACTCATAATTTTGTGAAAAAAAAATTTACAAAAAAACTTTTCATAAAAGCATCAAATGAAAACTTTGTTTGAATAGTTATTCTTAAAATGTTATTTTAAATATTTCCTCATTTTATAAAAAAAAAATGGATATCAAAATGTCAAAAAATCACTTAATTTTGAAGCTATTTCAAATATATTTTCATAAAAATCATTTTCGAGATACAACTTTTTTTAAAAATTGTAATTTTGACTATTTTTGATCTTCAATAATGTGTATTTATGTTGTACAATGTCAAAATTAATCTTTCAATTTAGAAAAAATAAATATAAAAAAACTTGTAATATTTTGAAAAACGATTTTACAAAATTCATTTTCTAAAATATAAAAAAAAATCCATTTTTTTTAAAGCTAAAATAAATTGACCATAAATTGTTTGATTCATCAAATCATTTGATTGGTTCTTTGTAGGGAGTACTATAAGAGCTTCAACTTAGAAAAAATAAAATAAGACAAGACTATAATCTTATGATTCGAGTTGTAAAATTAGTACACTACAAAATTTTAAAAATCATTAACAATATGAAATTTCTTACAAAGTTCTTAACTTTTATCTATAATTAACATAATTTTTGTTTGCCCATAGAGTATTGAAATATGAACTTTTTTGTGACCATGCAAACTATGTTGAATCCTTTTAACTTAGTAACAAGTCAAGTGGACAAATGAAGATTAGAAATTTATGTATGTTTTTTATGTATAAAATGAATTCAGTTTCGATATATGATAGACTAAAATTCAATAGGTATGGTTTAAAGATGAATTTGTTAGTTGAGTTGAATATTGTGTTAATAAAGCTATGAATCGATCACAATTTTTAAAAGAGGGAGGGATAACATGATCCTTGTGCATAATGTGTATGCATTGACTTGAAGATGCCTAGTGAGGTCAGACATCACTTATTAAACGTTTTCGTTTATGAGGGAGCTTCTGAATCTTCAGTTAAGCTTTTGTAGTGCCATATGCTTATCGATGAAGACCATTATAAAGTGAGGAAGTTTGTGTCTAAGTTAGGATTGGAGGATGAGAAAATTGATTGTTGTGTGAATGGGTGTCTATTATATTTTAAAAAAGAGGACACTTTAACTGAGTGTAAAGTTTGTGGAATTGCTAAGTATGTTCCTCGAAAGATTGAAATGGAAAAAATACAAAGATGTGGAAGTCAAGAGAAATTTCTATTATCCAATCATTCCTAGGTTACAATGACTTTATGCTTCAAAGAAATATGCAACTCAAATGAGATGACATCGTGAGAACACACGTAATTCAAATGTTTCATGTCACCTATTGTCGCTCACTGGATTTCCATCATGGTACAAATGCGAAAGTGGCGCGGAAAAGGTAGAGTTGCCAACCAGACATTTTTATCCCGGAGGAACGGGAATGGTAATGTTGCACAAACCGAAGAAAAGAAAGGAAGGACAAAGGTCCTGCGAATCAAAGAAACTGGGTTCGGGAGTCGGTTACAACCTAGGAAGGTATTAGCACCCCAAATCGTCCGCTGTACCCGACGTGATCCACGCTTGCAAAGAAACTGTTTCAAAGGGTGAAGAAATGAAAACTACTGCAAAAAGAAACACCAGAACTGAATAAAAGAAAAGAAAGGGGGAAAATGTAGGGAAAATAAAAGGGTGCTCAAACGGGCCCTATCCCGCTGCCTACGTACCTCATCTGGACATGAGGATCAGAGTCGTCGTAGTTCCCCTAACTAGGGAGGAAAACTTTTTGTGTTTTAAAAGCTTGAACTGCTTATGTCAATGCTCAGGTTTTGCAGGCTCAGACGAGGAGTGCGTAACCGTCTTGCAAAGTGACAAGTAGGAGCAAGTTCGTACGTAAAAAGTGAATGAGGTGAGAAAAGAAGTCCCGAA
Source organism: Lathyrus aphaca (assembly GCA_963966055.1). NCBI lineage: Eukaryota > Viridiplantae > Streptophyta > Magnoliopsida > Fabales > Fabaceae > Lathyrus > Lathyrus aphaca. Next base: position 55,229,617 of record OZ014520.1, read on the forward strand.
GGAGAGACACTTATTGTTTGTTTTGTGTTTTTTTAGGAGTTTTTTATTGGTGTGGTACAAGGAAGTAAACTCAAGTCCATTTCCGTAGAATGTGTACTTGCTACTACATTCCAAGATGGAATAATAGAACAAGCACACCAAGTAAGGAGAATTTATCCAAGACTTGTTTCCAAGGGTTAGGGCTTAAGTTCACTAACTTGTTGAAGTTATTAAGTGTATTAGTGGTTAGGTGAAGAAATGTTTTTTATGCTTTTCTTGATGAAGATGGACTCATGATTAGACTTGTACATCATGCTAGAAAATCCCACACTATTCCAAGATGGAATGAATATGAGTGCCCCGTGGAATAAGGTTATACACAAGAGACCACTTCTTCCTTTATTAAGGTGTTTTTTTTTATGTTTTTGTATGAAGATGAGAAAAGTAGAGAACCAAAGGAGCAACGGTAAACAACTAAGGAAATCTAACCATCCTAGAAGTTATCATGCAAAGGGTTGGTCCTAGGTTAGTGAGGCTTCAACTATCCTAAAGAAGAAGGAGAGAAAAGAAAAAGAGAAAGAAGAAGTTAGAAAACAACTTACTTCTCTAAAGAAGTTAAGTTGTTCCTAAGAGGGAAAAGTAGTGAAGTTATACAAAGGATGACATAAGTCACATCATAAAGACAAATATGAAATCAATAAAGAGAAGACATTAAGGTTTGAAATGTGGATCACATCCACACTTCACTTACCATGAGCACCTACTAGGTTAGCAACAAAAGCAAATAACAAGATGAAATCAAATAAAGTCAAGTGAGATCATATCAAAGCATCACAACCAGAAGTGGAAATTTCATTCACATGCTAAGATCAATCAAGTAACATCATGAAAGAATTAGAACAAACAAAAGAACACAAGGCAATACAAGTTACCATGAAGAAATCAAACATATATGAGATGGAAAGAGAGCATACAAGCTAAACATGAACCACAAACTTCAAGACCAGAACCCTAACATGGAAAAGAAGTGCCTAAGCAACAAGTAGAAGCACTCAAGAAAGCATCCAAGTTCAATTTGGATCAAACAAGATAAGCATATGGACATAAGAAGTGATGTGAACATACATATAAATGTGAGACTTTAAGAACAAGTAACTCAAAGAAAACCAAGGTACAATCATCATACAAGGACCAGGGGTGCAACATCATGTCATAAGACCTCAAATCAACCTATAGGAGTTGGCACAAGTGCACTACTAACCTAATGAGCAAGCATACATCAAGAATATCCTCAAAATAAGGCTAGCAAGCATAAAATTCAAATAAAATAGAAAACATACTAAAACAAAATCCACAATTAAGCACAAAGGTTCCTCAAACATATGGGATCATCATACAAAAAGGAAAAGGTCAAAATCAGAAACAAAGTTAGTCAAAAAAGGCATAAATGTCAACTAGGGTTTTGAAACTTCATCACTAAGAAACTAAGAAAAAGTCAAGCAAACAACATCTAAAATTCATGAGATAAATCTCAAATGATCTTCAACCTATTAAGATTTAGAAGCAAAAATAACCAGGTTCATATCTATCACCAATCTCAATATGGAAATTCAACAAGATAAGGTGTGCATTTAAGGAATTAAAGTAAAGAAAATAAAGCATTCAATTAATTCAGTTATGAAAAATTAAAATAAATGGAAAATAAAATTAGAAAAAATTAAAGAAAATTAAAAGAAGTTAACATGAATTTTTTTGGTGATTTTAGGATGATCATTACTATTTTAAAAAATTAAAAACGAAACAATTAATTAAAAGAAAAGAAGAAAAAAAAGGCAGGAGGTTCAAATAGCACAAGAAAATAGTTTATATGCGCTTGGGCTTACAAACAGGGGGTGGGATTAGTACTTAAGGCCCATGTCCAAATGCGCTTCAGTCAACCAGCTTACCATAGAAATCACTAATAGTAAAAAATGATCAAGGCCAAAGGATGCATCTAACGCATGCAATGAAGTCAAACAAAACTCATTAGTCAATCATCTAAGGGTTCAGAGACGCACATGCAGGATATCAAGCATGGAAAGGCAAACATTCTGATTAAATATGAAATAAAAGCCACGTGAGGGAGAGGGTGAGTTTTTTATGAGTTGTCACGTTCTCAACCACACATATCAAAAAAAGGAAGGCTAAGATTATTTCTTCTTCATACACACCTGCGTTCAACATTTCCAGAATCCGGTGACCGGAGCCCTAGCTCCGTCACCGGAATATTCATAGCTATGAACAAACATTAATAGAAATCAACATAAGTCTCCAGATCCAACGATTAAGGCATGGTGAATCCAAATCCAAGCTCAAAAACAAGAAATAAAGCACACAATTCAGAGATTGAAGCAAATCATTGTTCACATCCAAACTTCAGATCAATCATACTCACTCATTATTCAACCATTTTCAATTCTAAATAGATCAGAATCATCAACACAACAAGCAGATCACAATGCACGCAAATAGATTGAGATCTAGGATGATGAATTGTGAAGCTAACCTGAGATTAAACTGAGTCAAATACACAAAGAGAACCTCCAGAAATGTGCATATCCACTCCTCTTGAGATCTATTTGCAAAATAAATGCAAATAGAGGCTTGAAATAGCTTGGATCTAAAGATTTGCAGTTGCAACTTCAAATTTGAATCCTCTGAATCCTTGCACTATAGCTTGCAATGATGGTAGATTCTTGCTCCTTTCACTTTACTGATGATGTTTATGCAAAGGAATGGAACAATGTGTGGATGAATTGTGAGATTCGAAGCAAATTGAAAAAATGCAAGAAGTTGTGAAGTTGAATTATGAGAGAGAGTTGGGTTGCATTCAGAGCATGTTTTACTTTTATATCATGTGCATACTTCACTGATTAGGGTTTGGGAAACAATTGTGGCAAGAGAAGTGTGTGGAGGAGTGAAATGAAATTTTGCATAAATGTTGTAATGAGGTGATTCCCTCATGCATTCCTCTTCCCATGTGCATGTTCAGCTTCCAATTCACTCACTATTTCCACCTGAATCAATATTGGCCCTTGGATCTAGATGAGTCATGCTTTTCTTGTGATTTTGCAAATTTGCACTTTTTGAATTATCTCTTTATCCATGCACGAATGTCTTGGATTCTTTGGGAAAAAATGACTCTCATGCAATTCCTTGGAATAATATGACTACAATTGATCCATAAAAGAGCTTGAAAACAAGTTACATGCCATTTTGCAACTTGGTGGAAACTTGGAAATAATGTAAAACCCTAAAAATATCCCAACTCCTTTTGATCATAACTTGAGTTCCACACATATCATGGAGATGATCTTGTACTTTTTAAAAATGAAAGAACATACCCTACAACTTTTGTGTTCAAGGAAATTTCATTTGGAGCCATCTTGATCATGAAAGAATCACTTGAAGATTAGGGCAAAACTTGCCAAAAATAGTAAGTTTCATTACAAATCACTTACTAAAAATGGAAATTTCTTCATAACCTCTTGATTCTTGATCTTTGAGATCACCAAAACTTTTCCTTGACCTTAAGAAGGTCCCTTGACTTGAAAAACATGATTGGAGACCTTGAAATCCAACAGTTGACTTTGCAGATGCACAATTGACCAATTTCTTCATTTATAAGTAACTGAAGAATTAACTTACTTCCTCAAGGAATTGTCTCACCAAATTTCATACATAGGCCTCACATATCATATAAAAGCCTTTGACCCCAAGAATTGGTCAAAGATATGAGAAATCCTTGCTCATAGGCAAAACCCTAATTAGGGTTTAATTGTGTATAAGGATATTGTTTCCTTGATCTTCTGATGATCTCTCACCCTTAAAGGCCTTTGTGAATGCTCTTGAGATTGTATGGTATGTTAGAAAGCCTTATGAGCTTCTTGAAATGTCCCTTGGCTTGCCTTGTAGAATCATGAATCTCCAAATGATTGATCATATGCCTTATGCTAGAACATGTGAGTATTATACTTCATTCTTCTATGCCAAATGCTAAGATATGGTATTGCCTATACTATGCTTATGATGTGCAAATGATGGTAACAAGGAGAGGGACAATTTGAGGTGTTACAACTGCCCTTATTCAAGCAATTGTTAATCTGAAAAGGACGAAAGCATCGGTTGTCGGCCGTTCAAGATGAACTGTTGTTGAATACCAAGAACAACCAGAAATTTGCACTTTGCTGGAGAAGAAAAAGAAATGGGAAATAAACCCAACCCACAAGAACTCATACTGGGAAACCTTGATGTGGTGAAAAGTAACTCAGAAGAAATCCATTATCTTGCATAGATACAAGAGAAACAGAGCAGACGAGCTCCTTTCAGACAAACCTGTTACACCGGGTGAATGGTAACTAGGACAGACGAGCCCTCCTCATATACCTTCCGTATACATATGATGCTTAAGACAGACGAGTCTTCTTCGAATGACCTGTATGTCAGGCAAATAGTGGTGCATTTAAGTCTGTGGGATAGCCATGCACAAATAGGATGGACGAACCCTCTTCATATATCTTGCATAGATATACGACTTTAGAACGGAAGAGTCCTCTTCACTTATCTTACGTGAATATGTGGTGCTTAAGACAAATGAGCCTCCTTCGGATAACCTATACGCCAAGAAACCGGGAAACATGCATATATTCTACTGAACTGCAACATTTTGACGTTTAATCCCACCGTCAGGACATCAAACCTCTTCAATACAGACGAGTATTGGATGATCATCAAGGAAACATATACGAGTGCCCTAAGTCAATAACACAGACGAGTATCAGACGATGATCTAAGAAACACAGATGATTGCTCCAGGCAACGATACAGACGAGTATCAGCCACTGATATGGACGAGTACCAGAAATGATACAGACGAGTACCAGAAAAGTAAAGGAATCCAACACAGACGAGTGAATGGGCAATTGAGAAATAAAATAGACGAGTACCAAAATGTTATCAAATCAAACAAAGACGAGTGAATGAAGATGAAAACAACACATACGATTGTTAAAAATGATACAAACATGTATCGAAAGTTATCAAACACAGACGAGTGAACCAAACCCACAAGTTAACACAGACGAGTGTCAAAACAGATGAGTATCAAGAATGTTATCAACCACAGACGAGTGAACAAAACCAAGGAGTTAACACAGACGAGTGTTGAAAGCGATACAGACGAGCATCAAAAGAATATCAAACACATACGAGTATTTGAAAGCTGGAGAACAAACACAGACGAGTTTTAAAAATTGGAGAACTAACACAAACGAGTGTTAAAAACCGATACAGACGAGTATCAATAAGAATACTTGATTTGAGAGGAGAATAACAACTCTGCAGGAGATAATACTTTCTGTAGAACCCCATTGGGTAAGAGAACGTCCTGGCTAACATTCTGCTAAGGAACGAGACTAATATATCTTGAGAATCCTTGACTCTGGCTGGGAAATAAACAACTGCCCATGCTACTTGTCACACTGGCCCAAAAATAAATTGGTGACTTCCTGGGAAATATTTCACTGATGAGAGTGGATATCATGAACTCTAGGGAAATGGCAATCCTCATACGTGGAAACAAGTCGAATTCAATTTGATGGATGTACTTATTCTCGATTAGTTATGATAAAGTCTCTTTTACCGATCTATTTGTAGATCATTTGTCTTATACTATTAGCAATGGGAAGGAAGTGTCTTTTTGGCATTGTAAATGGACCTCACTTGTATTCTTAAAGAGGTGTTTCCAAATATGTTTTTATTTTTGGTGAATTCCAATTTTTTGGTTCATTCTGGCTTTTCATCCTTTACCTGTAGGTTGAGTAATGGAGAGGGAGCATGAAGATTTGCAGGACCTGTTGGAAAATCTACACCCAATTTAGGATGGAATTGATTCTTTTTTTATGGGATTATGTCCAAGTTATTTCTTTTATAGTTTTCTCTTGCTATGATTTTGTTCTCCATAATAGTCTTAGTGTTTTTCCCGAAGCCTTTGTGCCAAAAGAGGATATGCTGTTAGCGCTTAAGGTTCTGTGGAAAGCAAAGTTATTGTCGAATCTGCAAGTATTTTTGTGGAGGTTTTTTAGAGATCGCATAGCCACAAAGGATCAATTTAATAAAAGGAATATTGGTCTCGGTGGAGTATCGTTGTCGTGTCCGGTTTGGGATAGAATGAAGGAGTCTATTTCTCATTTATTCCTTGGCTATCAGTATGCAAAAGAAGTTTGGAGGTGTGTTACTCTTTGGTTTGGCTGTGAAATTCAGCTATAGAATTCTTGTGTATTTTCTTTTTGTTATATCATATCTTCATCTAGAAAGATTTTAGGTAGTGATAAGGGCACTTTTAAATGGGTTGTTGTTGTTTGGAGTATATGGCTTAATAGGAACAATTTGATTTTTATGTACTTCAATTGTGTGTTTTATGTATTTCACTTGAAAGTGGTTGTTTTCTAGTTCGGACAAGCCTAATTGTGTGTTTTATGACTGATTTTGTGCTCCTATAGATTACATTAAGCGGATGTAACATTCTCGCTAGTTGTATTTGGGTTTTTAACACCCCTTGTTCTTTTGTTAATGATATGTTATTGCCTCTCAATATATATATATATATATATATATATATATATATATATATATATATATATATATATATATATATATATATATATTATTGAACATGTTTTAAATTATATAGTTATTAACTTAATTCCTACAAAAGCTTAATAGTTTCTTTCACCAACCTCACTATCACCCCCACACGATAAGTTCATGGTAGAAATTAGTTTATAATATTTCATTTGCCATAACCGTTATGTATATTGGATATGCAGACACGTAATTGTGAAGTAAATTAGAATAAGATAGCAAATAGTATATTTTAGTGAGGAAAAGGACACTAGATATCACCATTCTCCAACTCGATCCGATCATGTTTTTTCTTATCGTTTTCTGGTCTTTATGTTTCTAAAATGGCCAACTTAGTCCTAGCATGCAACTCACTTTGTAAGTATTCATGCAGCTTATTAGAATATGAATTATCTTTATCTTTTTGAACAAAATTTATACTTATCTTCTCTTTTGTCTTATTAAAAAATATTTATCGTATAAATATTACTAGCTAGCTACAACAGAAAAAGTATTGAGCATTTGTCCTATATAGCAATGTAAATAATGCGATAAGACAAAAACATATATTTCAATCAATACCAAGGTGCAGTAGCTCTAGAGTATATAGACTTGATTAGTGTAATTTAATAATTGCGTAACAAATTAAAATGGAGGGTTATAATTTAATTAAATTTTGGGAGCCTTTTGGATTATTGTCTTTACTTCTGGCGGCTGTGACCTTGAATCTAATGAGATGATTGGTCAGTTTATTTTAGCTTTAAAAAATGAATTTTTTCTTTATATTTTTAAAAATAAGTTTTGTAAAATATTATTAGTTTTTATATATTTATTTTTTCTAGACTAATATTGACATCATCAACATAAATACATATTATTGAAGATCAAAACATAGGCGAAATCACAATTTTTAAAAAAAGTTGTATCTCGAAAATGATTTTTGTGAAATCTATTTAAAATAGCTTCAAAATTAAGTTATTTTTAAAATTTTAATATCTATTTTTTTCTGATAAAATATCTAAAATAATATTTTAAGAATAACTATTCAAATAAAAAAATTATTTATAATTTTATAATTTCTTTTTATAAAATTATATTACACTAAAAGAATCATTTTTAAATTAAAAAGAAACAAACAACCGCGCCCAATAGTGAGAGGAAAAACTTATTTCTATGTATTAAAATATAAAAGAGAGAAATCATATTTAGTTTTTGGTGTTTTGAAATGGTGTCAACATATGTGCATCATTACATAAGAGTTAGAACAGTTCTAAAATAATAATTAAATTATTTTAATTATTAATATATATTTGTATTTTAATTAAAAAAATGTTTTTGATTTTCCCCCATAAAACTCTTCACTAATTTCAAATCCTTATGAACATATAAAGACATCGAGTGGTGGAGAACACAAGTCATAGACAATTTTACACACAATAAAATGTCTTCATTATCATCTTCCTTATTTCTTCATCTTTCTCTTTTATAAGATTTAAATCTATCTATCTTTCTTAATATATATTTCCGTAAGATGTGATCATTGAATTTTCTTTTTTTAAATTAGAAAAACAAATTTCAAAATAAATATAAATTGTTGTCACTTTTTGTTACATTGTTGTGGCTCTGGTTAAATTCTTTTGTTCGTTAAAAAAGATAAAGAAATAAGTACATGAACTTTGAAGTTTTTTGAATAATAATCAATCAAAACTTGAAAACTCTTGATTAGATCAATTTTAATTGTTTGTAGATCAACTTTGACTTTTTTCAAATGAATTACACTCGAGTTGAGGAACTGTTTTTGATCCAGACTTCTTCCTGAAAAATTAGTAAAGAGGAAAAACAAAATATTTTTGGATTTTAATTAAGGGTTAGTGAACATAAACAAAACATAAAAGCAAATAAGAAACACACAAATGCTTGGTGATCCTTGCGAAGTATAAACCACAAATGAAGAGAATAAATGAACCAATGTGTGATCTTATTTAAATGCAATGATGCAAATGAAATATGGAGAATCTTAGAGACAAAAATTAGGATATTACAATTACACAGCGCCGACCATTAAATAGACGGAAGACACTTTTTTTTTACACACTGCCGCCCATTGAATGGGCGACACCTTTATAACAAAAAATAAAACTTTTTGAAAACATGATAGTTTGATATTTATTTAAATTTGATCCACTGTTGCGCACAAATAAAAAACAAGTGATTTAAAAAATATAGTTTACGGTAACGACAACTCGAGTATCGTTCTCAAAAGGATTCTTGTAATGAATTAACTAGTTACATTAACAATTTATGGGGGTTTTGAATTTGATTTCAGGAAAAAGTACAAATAAGTGCTTAAAATAAGTGATTATAAGAATAAGTCAATCTATTGTTTTCGGTTCCGGCTAATCACTGATTTTCACCTTACCAATTCCCTAAACGACTTCAATCTCTATTCGATTTCAATATCGCGAATTAAGTAAACGTGATATGTAACGCCCCAAATTTTTAATTAATTATTTTATTTAGAATGTTGTGGTTGGGTGTTTGTAGAATAATATATTATTGAATATAATTTTAATTTGAGAATTATATTATGGTGAATAATTATATTATTAAGTGATAAAATAAATAATTGGAGAATATGAGGTAAGGGGCAAGGTAGTCATTTGGTGGATTTAGTGAGGGTAAGAGTGGAAGTCCCTAAGTTGGTTTAAGGGATTAAGTTGTAAAGAGGAAAAAGGATCGTATTATTGGGAACGAAGAACGATCGTGAAATTGAGAAGAGGAGAAGAGAAAAGGCTAAGGTCGAAGAGAAGAATCCGCGAGGAAGAGGAATTTCTCGTCAAAACCAAGGTAAGAGTGAGATTCTTCCATCTCTAAAGGGTTTTATAATGGGAATTGGGTAGGTTGAAGATTATATGTTAGGGCTTTGGTGATTGAATGGGTTTTTGGTTGACTTGTTGATAATTTGTTGTTGTTAGTTGATACTTACATGAATTAGATGGTAAAATTGGTAATTACTAAGAATTCTGGCTGGTATTGGTGTTTTGGTATGATGTTTTTCGTAGCAGAATGAGTGCACAACATATAGGAGGGATTTGCGAAATCGCAAAGCTCGCGTAGCGAGCAAGTTAGTTTTTGGGAAACTCAAAATCCAAGAGTAGCTCGCTTAGCGAACCATGACCCTCGCTCAGCGAAACCTGGAGCGTGAAAAGTCGATTTTTAATTCCGAAAAATTCTTTAAAATTACTTAAGTGATTTAGTAATGCCTAGGAATCGATGTTGTGTAGCTGGGGTAGTAAAATAGGAGTTATACACATAATTGTAGGGATAATTAGTATAACTTGAATATAAACATAGTTGATATGTTTGTTGGCTTTGTTGTCGTTGTGATGAATTATTGTTGTTGTGATAAGGTGCATATGATTGTTATTGATGTACGTGTATGTATTATGATGTTGTATATGATTTTGTTCCGTTTGTGGTGGTTGATGTTGATTTATGTGGTTATATGCTAAAAATGCATGATGTTGATGATAATTGTAGTGATAATGAATCGTTGTATGTTAATCAATGTTGTGATGAGTAGTTGTATGTGAGTTGTTGTGCTAATGTTGTATAATGAAATCGTTGCATTTATGTCATTGGTGTTGCATGACATGTTGCATAGTTGGATAATATACCAAGGTGGGGTATGTTAGTTGTGGTGGTGTTGGTGCGGTCATGAAATAGGGATTGTATGAGGGTGTGATCAGAAATAGGGATCATATTGGACCATAAAATAAGGTTCGATGGGTGTGATCATGAAATAGGGATCATACTGGACCATGCAAGAGGGGTCGAGAGTTCCGACGAGAAATGGATCTTGGAATAGAGATCGAATATGGTACCGCATGCATAGAGTCAAGTAGGGTCTCATTGCATGATTGTTTTTGTTGTATATGATGTTGTTGTTGCATATGTTGTTGTAGTTGTATATGATATTGTTGTTGTATATGATGTTGTTGTTGACGTGTATGTTATGGAAGTGTATGATGTTGTTGTGGATAAGATGTGGTTGTGTAGTGTTAGTGGAGAAGTGGCGTTTTATGTATGATACTTTCTAATTCTTATAATATTACTCTTTTGTGATATAATTATCTCATCCCTTTTGTTTGAATGTTGCCCCTATGTTGGTAACGTGCATGTGAGCATGATAAGTCGAGTGGTAGTCTATGAAGTCGGTGTACTTCACGTGATTAGGATATCGGCTCTAATATGCCGCTTTAGGGTGTCAGGACGGTGTTGTTTTGTTTATCTCTTTTAGAAAAATATTTTTTGTAATCGAATTATGACTGATGTTGTTTTATTAATATTTTCTGCTGCATGTTGAATAATTTATTTTGAAAACGTATCATTGAGCCAAGTTGTTTTGAAGTTGAATTGAGACACTCAAATATTTTATTGAGAAATTTTTTTTACTCTGATTTTATTAATAATTTCGTGGGAAAATTTGGGTGTTACAAAGTGGTATCAGAGCAGGTCGGTCCGTCTAACCAAGTAGTTGAGTCGTTGAGTCGTGAGTTGTTGAGTTGTTGTGTCATTGTGTTATTGTTGAATGTTGAACGTTGTTGTTGTCATTGTTGATTCTAAATCATTGGTGGATTGTGTTGTGTGACAGATTTAGAATGGTTGGGAGAAACGACGTTGCACTTTCCACTGCTATGCAATCGATGGCATATGTCGTGCAAAATCCGATGAATGTTGGGGATCTCGAGAGCGATGAATTCAGGAAGAATGATCCGCCTACATTCAAGAGAAAGTATGAACCTGATGGAGCACATGACTGGCTCAAGGAGATTGAGAGGATCTTCAGAGTGATGGAGTGATCGAAAGGAAATAAGGTGCGGTTGGGTGCACATAGATTGGTGGCTGAAGCTGGTGATTAATGGGTTGGCACTCGCCAACGGTTGGATGCATATGGTAAGGCACTCACCTGGGATGTGTTCAAGAGAGAATTCTTGAGGAAGTATTTTCCTGAAGATGTACGGGGAAAGAAGGAAATCGGGTTTCTGGAGTTGAAACAAGGCAGTATGTCTGTGACTGAGTATGCTGCGAAGTTCACTGATTTGGCGAAGTTCTATCCTCATTATAGCGAGGCAACTACGGAGTTCTTAAAGTGTGTTAAATTAGAGAATGGTTAGAGGCCTGAGATTAAGCATGCGATTGGTCATCAGATAATCCGAAGGTTTCTGGATCTGGTGGATTGTTGCATGATCTTTGAGGAAGATAGCAAGGCTCGATCTGAGCATTCCAAAGGTCTTGCTGAGAGAAGGGGTAAACAACAATTGAATCGTGGAAAATTTTATGCAGCTCCTACTGGTAAGGGTAAGTAGAAACATAATGAAGGAAAGAGGCCAAGTGGGAGAGGTGCTCCTACTTTGCTGAAGTGCTATAGATGTGGTGAGATTCAGTGAGTGCATAAGTGATGTGAAGAAATGTTTCAAGTGTGGTCAGCCTGAACACTTAATTGCTGAGTGCAAAGCAAAACTGGTTACTTGATACAATTGTGGGGACCAAGGTCATATCAGTACACGTTGTCAGAAGCCTAAGAAAGATGCAACTGGAGGAAAGGTGTTCGCTCTGACAGGGACGCAAACTTCCAGCGAAGATCGTTTAATTAGAGGTATTTGTCATATTAATAGTATTTCGTTGGTTGCTATGATTGACACAGGTGCAAAGCACTGTTTTATTTCTCTTAATTGTGTGAGGAAATTAGGACTTGTCGTGTCTCCGATGCAATGAGAGATGGTTATCGAGACTCCTGTTGATGGGTCGTTAACTACTTCTTTCGTATGTCTGAATTGTCCGTTATTGATTTATGGTAAGGACTTTGTGTGGATTTGATTTGTTTGCCGTTGAGAGGTATGAATGTAATTCTAGGTATGAATTGGTTATATACAACCATGTTCATATTAATTGCTTCAGTAAGTCGGTTCGGTTTCTTACTCCTGGTGAAGAGGAAGAATAAGCTGGTTATTTGTCTGCTCGAGAGTTGAAAGAGCTTATGGAGGAGGAAGCGCATGTTTTAGCGTTGTTTGCATCGTTGTCGGTGGAGAGTGATATGGAAATTAGCGAATTGCAAGTGGTGAGAGAACTCTCGGAAGTATTTCTAGATGAAGACATTCAGAAGACTGCTTTTAGGACTCGGTATGGACATTATGAATATGTAGTGATGCCATTTGGAGTTACTAATGCACCTGGTGTATTCATGGAATATATGAATCGGATTTTCCATGAGTATTTGGATCAATTTGTTATTGTTTTCATAGATGACATTCTGATTTATTCTAAGTCAGAAGAAGAGCACACTGAACATTTGAGAATTGTGTTACAAGTGTTGAAAGAGAAGAAGTTGTATGCAAAATTGTCGAAGTGCGAATTCTGGTTGAAAGAGGTGAGTTTTCTTAGTCATGTGATTTTGGAAAGAGGGATTTTTGTTGATCTATCAAAAGTAGATGTAGTGCTACAATGGGAGACTCTGAGGCCAGTGACAGAGATTAGAAGTTTCTTAGGATTGGTCGGTTACTATCAAAGGTTTATTGAAGGTTTTTCGAAATTGGCACTTCCGTTGACCCAATTGACTTTTAAGAATAAAGACTTTGTGTGGGATTCTCAGTGTGAGAAGAGTTTTATTGAGCTGAAGAAGAAGTTGACTACTGCACCCATTTTGATTTTGCCGAAAGCAGAGGAGCCGTTTATGGTGTATTGTGATGCTTCATTAATGGGTTTAGGTGGAGTATTGATGCAAGATGGTCAGGTTGTGGCGTATGCTTCGTGTCAGTTGAGAATTCATGAGAGGAATTATCCTACTCACGATTTGGAGTTAGCAGTTGTGGTTTTTGTCTTGAAGATTTGGAGACATTACTTGTATGGTTCGAGGTTCGAGGTGTATACTACTCATAAGAGTTTGAGATACCTGTTTGATCAGAAAGAGTTGAATATGAGACAAATACGTTGGTTAGAATTTATGAAAGATTATGACTTTAGTTTGAATTATCATCCAAGTAAGGCTAATGTTGTAGCTGATACCTTTAGTCAGAATACATTTCATATGTTGGCTATGATGGCTAGAGAGTTAGAGTTGATTGAACAATTCATAGATATGAGTTTGGTTTGTGAACACACACACACCTCATAGTGTGATGTTGGGAATGCTGAAGGTTAATAATGATTTTCTTGATTGTGTTCGGGAAAGTCAGAATTCAGATGTGAAATTGGTGGATTAGATGGTTAATGATGAACGTGTTGGAAATAATGAGTTTCGGGTTGATGAGTAGGGAGTACTTAGATTCCGGGATCGTATTTGTATACCTGATGATCTTGAATTAAAGAGAATGATTCTTGAAGAAAGGCATTTAAGTGATTTGAGTATTCATCCAGGAGCGACAAAAATGTATCAGGATTTGAAGAAGATATTTTGGTGGCCTGGTATGAAGCGTGATGTTGCTCAATTTGTGTATGCGTGTTTGACATGTCAGAAGTCAAAAGTAGAACATCGGAAACCCGCTTGTTTAATGCAACCATTGGATATTACCGAGTGGAAATGGGATAGTATATCGATGGATTTTGTTACAGGGTTACCTATTACTCTAAGAGGGCATGATGCCATTTGGCTGATCGTTGATAGCTTGACTAAGTCGGCGAATTTTATACCGATTGGTATTACTTATTCTTTATAGAGATTGGCTGAGATATATGTTGGTGTGATTGTAAAGTTGCATGGAGTATCGTTGAATATTGTGTCGGATAGAGATCTGTGGTTTACTTCGATGGGTGTGATCATGAAATAGGGATCACATTGGACCATGAAAGAGGGGTCGAGAGTTTCGACGGGAAATGGATCTTGAAATAGAGATCATATATGGTACCACATGCATAAAGTCAAGTAGGGTCTCATTGCATGATTGTTGTTGTTGCATATGATGTTGTTGTTGCATATGTTGTTGTAGTTGTATATGATGTTGTTGACGTGTATGTTGTGGAGGTGTATGGTGTTGTTGGGGATAAGATGTGGTTGTATAGTGTTAGTGGAGAAGTGGTGTTTTATTTCTTATACTTGCTAATTCTTATTATATTACTCTTTTAAGATGTAAGTATCTCACCCCTTCTATTTGAATGTTTCCCCTATGTTGGTAACGTGAGAGTGAGTAGGATAAGTCGAGTGGTGGTCCGTGAGTTGGTGTACTTCACGTGATTAGGATGTCGATTTTGATATGCCGCTTTAGGGTGTCGGGACGGTGTTGTTATGTGTATCTCTTTTAGAAAACATTTTTTTTTGTAATTGAATTATAACTGATGTTGTGTTATTAATATTTTCCGCTGCATGTTGAATAATTTAGTTTAAAAATGTATCATTGAGCTAAGTTGTTTTGAAGTTGAATTGTGACACTCAAATAGTTTGTTGAGAATTTTTTTTTTACTCTGATTTTATTAATAATTTCGTGTGGGAAATTTGGGTGTTACATGATATATAAAACAAATTGGCATTCCTATATTCTGTATTAAGCAAACAAATAAATACAATCGCGAATTAAGCAAACATGATATAAAGTGCGGTTTACGAACAAACGACGTAAACAACAATTAAAAGTTAGGAATACAATCATACGAATTAATTCAAAACATTCCACAAAATAACAGATTAAGCAAATGCAATTTCATAGAACAAAATTGAAAGAGAAACAAAATTGAATTGATAGGATAAAAACCTAAAAGCGTTGGAACACGATTACAGCAAATCGACTCAAGGGATTCAGTTCTCCATGAAGTTTGTAAAAAGCAAAATGAAATCTTGAATAGTGAATTGTGAACAGTACCATGGCTGAAAAGTCTTTTAACATAATAAGGGTTTCACTAATAACTCAAATTGGGTCGGAAACATAAACCAAACCCATAAAATGACCCAAAGACAAATAATTTTCTAAAGTATGAAACTTCAACGAACTATTTGAGATTCCTGCACTCCGAAACAAATTTTCGAAAAAATATGAAAGTTGTAGCTCTCTGTCTTAGCTTTCCAATTTATGATAAAACATGTCAATCCAATACTCATAGCTCAAGTTATGATCCGAACAGTGGACATGTATCAAGTAACCGTTAAAGCTGAAAATAAGCTACGAAAATAGATTAAAGACAAACAACTACTTATTTCTAAAATCATAATAAAACATTAAAATAATAAAAACAAACAAGGGAAATGACTAACTGCAAACATAGAAGAATGTGAATCAAAATGCACAAATCAAATTCCTCCACACTTGAACTTTTGCACTCCAAGCAAAATCGAAATCAAGACTCGTGAAACATAACAACATAAAAATATTCATTCTAGGCTATAAACAAACTCTTTTTCAGTTAAGATAGCATCGACATGTACTAATCTTGCACACTAAGGATATCGTAAGAACATTCATCCGCAATTGTGCAGTCATAAGCATCCCCCTATACAAACTAATTTGAATCATGTTATTATGCCTAAGCCTAACTTAGTCATCCTCTTTTTTGCTCTCTTTCATTCTAGTGCAATCACATTAAGACCGTTATCTCTACACACTCATAGTAAGGAGAACGGTTAGTGACTCTGATCCTTTTTGCACGGGGTTCTGGTAATTAAGTGGCATAATATTTTGCTTACCCAATTGTAGTTGCGGGAGATCGAACTGTAATCTGTCCTACCTAGTTCAACACTAGATACCTCTGAACCAACTAACAACAGGTCTTACTATCATGTTTTGGTATGTTTTATAACCGTTGGATTAAATGACTGGGTGAGAGTCACCAAACATAGAAGGTGCATTCCCTTTTTTTCAATTAAAACTTGGATCACTCACTTATTTTCATCGGATTCCTTAAGTAGAGCGTATTGTGTGAGATGGTATTGACTGCTAAGATAAATTACTCAAGAGCTATTAAAAGATGAGAATTCAAGGCTATGACATAACAAATATTCAAAATGATTTCCATATTCAAGAGACTTAAGTTTCAAAAAGTTTCAAAAAGATTCATAGAGTTTCTAAAACAAAACAAAACAAAACAAAAACAAAGAAAATAAATTATTTCCTCCCCTACACTTAAAACATGCATTGTCCTCCATGAAAGGACATAACTATTAAATAAGAGTGGGAGAAAGGAAAGAAGATACCCGAGTAGTCAACACTACGCCAAAAATAGCTTTTCGCAGCGCAACAAAGACATCGCTTTTAGGAAAAAGCGCTCTTATATGTATTTAAATTTTTTTCTCAAAAAAGCGCTTTTAAAGGGTCACCTTAGAAAACACTTTTAGAAAGCGCTGCTAAAGGCCTTAAGTTTGCCCCATCTTTGAAAGCGCTTTCTAGAAAGCGCTGCTAAATGACTCACCTTACAAAATGGCAAAAGGGGGGCTGAACCCACGCCCTTAAGGTAGGGAAAGACATTATACAAACACATTAACCACTAGGGTGGTGATACATCCACAAATTAAAATACATATATATATATATATATATATATATATATATATATATATATATATATATATATATATATATATATATATATATATATATATATATATATATATATATATATATATATAGGGTACCTGAAAAGAATATTATTAGTTTTAATATTTTTTATATTAGTTTTCAATTAATTATTTAAACACTCAAAATAAATCATTTTTGAATAATTTTTTGCACATAATTCATTCATACATTCAAAATATTATTTTCACAAAAATAACAAAAACATATTATTATTTGATTAATTTTTAATATTTTAAAGAAATCCATTTTATTTTGTTTCAAAACATTTTAAATAAATTATTTTCATTAATTTCTTCAAACAAAGAAATTTTCACATCATCATACAAATAACATATAACTTTTCATTCATACATTCAAAATATTATTTTCACAAAAATAAAAAAAATATTATTATTTGATTAATTTTAAATATTTTAAAGAAATTCTTTTTATCTTGTTTCAAAACATTTTAAATAAATTATTTTCATTAGTTTCTTCAAACAAAGAAATTTTGGCATCATCATACAAATAACATATGACTTTTCACTCATACATTCAAAATATTATTTTCATAAAAAAAATAAAAAAATATTATTATTTGATTAATTTTAAATATTTTAAATAATATTATTATTTGATTAATTTTAAATAATATTATTATTTGATTAATTTTAAATATTAATCAAATAATAATTTGTTTTGTTATATTTGTGAAAATAATATTTTGAATGTATGAATGAATTATGTGCAAACAATTATTCAAAAATAATTTATTTTTAGTGTTTAAATAATTAATTGAAAAATAATATAAAAATATTAAAAATAATAATATTCTTTTCAGGTACCATATATATATTTATCTTTGTATTTTAATTAATGGATGTATCACCACCTCTTAGTGGTTAATGCGTTTGTGCAATGCTTTTTCCTACCTCAAGGGCGTGGGTTCGACCCCCTTTTGTGAATTTTGATGTTTTTTTTCATATAATTACTGCGATTTTTGAAGCCACCCTAAGACAACGCTTTCTAACCAAAGAGCTCTTATAGGTATCCCTTAAGAAATAAGACAATGCTTTCTAACCAAAGCGCTCTTATAGTTAGCCATTAAGAAACCATTTTAGAAAAAACGCTCTCTAAGGTCAATTATTAATTAAAATATATAAAACTTTAAGAAACCCAAAGAAAACCCTTTCTAAGAAAAGCGCTCTTATAGGTAGCCCTTAAGAAAGAGCTTTAGAAAAGCGCTCTCTAAGGTCAATTATTAATTAAAATATAAAACTTTATGAACCCCTATTATTCATTTATAATCATTTTTTTGTTTTCTTCTCTTGCTTTTCCGACCGCTTCTTCTCTTGCATTTCATTCAAGCTTTCATAAACCCTATTACATTGTTGCTTTCGTTCCGTATCATCATGTTTATGTTTCGTGAAGTTGTGTGAAGAAGAAGAAGAAGAAGTTTCGTTTCGTTTTATTTTCGTTGCGTGAAGAAGAAGAAGATGTACTTCGTTCTGTTTTTGTTTCTTGTTGTTATACATTTTTGTTGTTCTTGTGGATGTTGTTGTTGTTTTTCTTGCGGATGTTGTTGTGTTAGGGTGCATTGTTGTTGTTATGGTTTATAGATTGTTAGGCTTATTTTGGATATTTGGAGTGAACAATTTTTGTTATTGTCATCACTGAATGAATGGTTTAATATACTTTTTGTGTTAGTTTTAATTAAGTTATTATGATATTCTATGATTTTGCTTATTAGTTTATAAGTATTATTGATTTTTGATTGTTTTGATTTCGATATTTGAAATTAGATGTGATATTCCGGTTTGAGTTGATTACATTATTCAATTATTCTTGTTTTGCTAGATATGAACTACCTGTTGTTAAATTGTGTCTGTAGATTTATTCTCTTCCATTGTTATTAATTTGTTTGTTGTTATTGAGAATTATGGAAGTTTGAATTGCTTTTAGGAAATTGACAATGTTGGTTATGATTTGAGCTACATGTAAACTTAATTTCCAAATTCAAACTTTGGAATGTTTGATATTTATTTTGTTTATTGTGATACTATGTTATGTTATAATTATTTCTTATTGAAAGATTTTCTTGGTATTCCATTTGTTTTGATTGCATGAGTGTTGGAAATGATTAATTTGATAATAAACTTTGAATTTTGATTGCCACAACTTGATTTGTTGTTTCACTTTGATTGCCACAACTTGTATCTCATCCTAAAGTGTCATACAACTTGGTACAATTAAAAA
Source organism: Lathyrus aphaca (assembly GCA_963966055.1). Classification (NCBI taxonomy): domain Eukaryota; kingdom Viridiplantae; phylum Streptophyta; class Magnoliopsida; order Fabales; family Fabaceae; genus Lathyrus; species Lathyrus aphaca. The sequence continues at coordinate 55,249,050 of OZ014520.1, forward strand.
ATTCAGTTTTGACATTAGTTTGTAACGGTTCATGAATTAGTTTATGTTAAAGATGAAAATGGATTGAGTTCTATGAACTTGGCTATGTGTTTGAAGTGAGCAATGAGTCTTAATATTTGGTTAGACATTTAATTACTCAAACACGTTGGTTAAGTAATAGTTCGTGAAGAATAGGTGTTTGTTTGTGATTACATGTTGCCACTTATCAAGTTATGACTCATAATTGGTCAATTAATGATATTTCATTTATGATACATGTACAGGGAAATCTGGGTAATTCTAACCTATCTGGACACTGTGTGGGTCTAGAAGGTGTTTGCAACTTTACAGGTAATTAGTTGTTCTTTCTTGCCACTGTAATTAGTAGTGCTTTGAATGAACTGGTATGATGGGGTTACTAACTTATTGACTTTTCTATATATAGGGGTTACTTGTGATCAAAGTGTGAAAGTCGGATCATTTCCCTATAGGTAAATATTTTTTTATTTTTGTTTTTGTTTAGTTTAATTACTATAACTATGGATAAGAAATGGATGTCTTCAAGTCGATTATTGAAAGAGTATGAGAATATGGTATCAGAATTCGTTAAGTTTGTTGTTGCACACGCCAAAGACCCCAGTCAAATGATATGTCCTTGCTTGGGTTGTTGTTTTATGGGTCGGGTTGATGCGATTCAGCTGGTATCACATTTAAAGAGGCATGAAATTGATCGAAGTTATACATGTTGGAATTTGCATGGTGAGAAAAGTTATGGGAGTGTTGAACCGGGGGATAATACGACCTATGATTCAAATGAAAATGGCACAAATACATACGATTATGATCGAGTCGAAGAGATTGTAGGAGCACTTGAAGATGATCTTAAGGATTGTCCTGAATTTTTGGAGAGGTTGGTAAGTGATGTAGAGAAACCGTTGTATAATGGTTACACTAAATTCACAAGATTGTTTGCGGTATTAAAGTTGTACAACTTAAAGGAAGACAATTGATGGTCAGATAAAAGTTTCACAAAGTTATTGGCCCTTATGAAAGATATGCTTCCAGAGGATAATTTTCTTCCCAATCGAACATGTGAGGCCAAAACGATGTTGTGCTCTATTGGCATGAGCTATGATAAGATACACGCATGTCCAAACGATTGTGTCTTGTTTCGAAACAAGTATGCATCGTTAAATGAGTGTCCTAAATGCAGTGTCTCTCGATATAAGAAAAAGTTGTCTCAAAAAACATCTTATGGTATTTTCCTATAATTCCGAGATTCAGACGCATGTTTCGTAGTGAGACCGATTCAAGACACTTGACTTGGCTTGCAGATGAAAGAATTATTGATGGAATGTTTCAACATCCGGAAGATTCACCACAATGGATGAAAATTGATGATGATTACCCTTGATTTGGAAAAGAAGCAAGAAAACTTCGCTTGGCGTTATCTACTGATGGAATGAACCCACACGGTCTTCAAAGTATCTCACATAGCACTTGGCCTGTGATTTTAATGATTTATAACCTACCTCCATGGATATGTATGTAGCCTAAGTACATGATGTTATCTATGTTAATTTCTGGTCCTAAACAACCAGGAAATAACATAGACGTATACTTGACACCCTTAATCGAAGATTTAAAGTTTTTGTGGGAGAATAGTGTGGAGGTTTATGATGGATATAGGAAAGAAAGTTTCAACTTGAGGGCGATGTTGTTTGGCACAATTAATGATTTTCCAGCATACAGAAATCTATCAGGGTACAACATAAAAAGCCAATGTGTGTGTCCTATTTGTGAATATAAAACAGATTGGACACGATAAGAGTTTGGTCAGAAGAATATCTTTCTCAGTCATCATAGATTCTTAAATTCGAATCATCACTACCGTGGGTGGAGAAAAGCCTTCAATAGAGACACCGAACTAGGTAAAGCTCCATCTATATTGACATGTGATCAAATTTTTGAAAAAGTGAAAGATGTGAGTACTTATTTTGGCAAGCCTTTTGCAAATACACTTGTCAAGAGAGGGTGGAAGAAGAGGTCAATTTTTTTTGAACTTCCATATTGGAAGTCGTTGTATGTAAGACATTTTCTCGATGTTATGCATATTGAAAAAATATATTTGATAGTGTTATTGGTACGTGTAATACTCTATATTTAATTAAGTGATATGGATAATTTTAAGTGGATTTAATTTAATTTTGGTGTGCTTTGAGAGTTATCTGTTCAGATAATTAGAGAAACTGTTGAACTCTGAGTGAATTTATTAATAGACCCTGAGGTTTTATTACTTGGTACATTAGAGACATTTTAGGTAACTCTAATATTTAAGCAATTGGTGTTGGACGATAAAATATCAATTGGAGATATTTTATATCATTGAATTATAATATTTATATATATATATATATATATTATTTATATATGTATATATAGATATTTTGGAAAAGAAAAATATAGAAAAGTTGGAAAGAAGAGAATGAGAAGAGAAAGAAGAGAAAGATAAGAGAAAGAAGAAAAAGAAGAGGAAAAGCTTGGATCATCAATCTTCTTCATCAATATTCATCAAACTCCTCTTCATTTTCAAGGTGTATTCTAGATATAAGCTTTAACTTCTAGAGTTAGATATGATTTTAGCTTAAGATAGGTTTTGTGATAAAAACGCTTAAAGTGCAAATCAATGAAATCTAATAGATGAAAATCGTTATAATTTGCATAGTATGGTTATAATATGTGTTGTACCCCAAAATTTCCCTCCCACAATTAAGGCAATCTGTCTCAATATTTCTCAATAGTCACAAGATTCTTAAGGTCCCCAATTGGTCAAATGGATTGAAGGTTTCATCAGACAAAGCCTCCTCCTGAACAATGGATCCAGAACTAGGGTTTTGAATTTCTCCAAGCTATATGGACTTCCAAGGCCTCAAAAGAACTTCAGAACTTCCCACATACCTTCAATAATCCTCATGTCAAGTTTCAAAGCTTTCCCAATAAGTTTGACCAGTCAGAGGCTCAGATATACCAAAATCTATTAACTTGGTAAAAAAATCAACTGAGGTCAACTGTGGTCCACTTAAAGCCAAACTTCAAGATTTTTTGTCAACATCAAGATTATTAGGTAAAATTCATCATTTGATCAAGGGTTGATCCTGATTCATCAAGTAAATCTCAGATCATCAAGAATCAAGAAGTTTATAAATTAGGGTTTTCATAGTAAAAGTCACCTAAACTTTGACCAACCATAACTTTCACATACTTCATAAAAAATTTCTCATCCAAAGCTCATTTTTAAGGAAATTGAATTCTCTACAACTTTGTGTCTCACAAGTCAAGCCTAAAAATGCTTCATTTGGAAGGTATGAGCTAAAACATTATAGGTCCTTTTGAAAGTCAACAAAAAGTCAACTTTTTCCAAAGCTCATAATTTGAAAATGGTAAAAGATATGGACATGGGACCAAAATGGCTGGTTAAAGGATACTCCAATATTTCTAAAAAGTCCAAGAACAAATTCATAGCAAAAAATTGAGGTAGTTGTGTCTTGTCAAAGTTGGGAAATTTTCAAGGGGTGTATGAAGCAAAAAAGACATTAACTTCAAATTTTTCCAAATGGGCCCATAAAATTGCAACCCAATCTCAAAGATAAAGGCATGCACGACCCAATGACCATTTATTCTAATTTTATAATTTTATTTTATATTATTTTGGATTTTATTTGTTAAAATTCAAGTTTAATAAAAATCAAATATGAAAAATCAAATAATGGATCAAATATTTGTAAATTAATTCATTAAAACCTTTTACTTTCTTAATAAATTCACTAATAAACCTTTAATTTCTCTTTTAATGAATTTGACTAATTATCTTTGTTTCTTAATGTTTAATCCATTTTTTTTCTTAATAATAAAAGCTTTTCTTGTAAATTAATCAATTTATAAATGAATTTATTAATTAAGTTAGAATTTTCTTAATAAACTCTATTTTCTAAAATCAACCCTAATTTATGTTTAAAACTCTAATTTTTTTCTAACCCTAGTTTCAATACTTAATCTATTTATTTTTATTTAAATATTTGAAATAATGTCTTTTATTTATTTTTGTCTTATTTTAATTATTAGAAAAATGTATAGGCCATTATTATTTGTTGTAATTTATTTTTCCCGCTTGATTATTATGTAATTGCCCCGAAACCGTGTAATAGCGTATGTTTTTATGTTTTCCGCATTTTATTTATTTATTTATTTATTTTATGATTAGTAAATAAGGAGTGCAAAATATAATTGAATTAACTGGACTTAGATAATTTAAAATAAGATAAATATATGAAAACAGTCACTCACACACGTAAGTCGATCTACGTTCACCGTCTGCACCTCATAGGGTTACCCCTCTTAAAGTTGCCTTAAGAAACAAATATGGTCAAGTCCCTCGAAAATGGGGTGTCTTAAGCAAACGACCCTACAAATAAAAATCATCTAGTCCCTCCCAGATTTAAAAGATCAAGTCTCTACGATGTTAACTACGATAATGATCTTGTCCCTTTCGGTAAAAGATGATAGTTCCTCCCAATTGCTAAAGACACCCCTTATGTTGCCTTCGTTGACCATACAATGACCCTACGCTCGTCCCTTAATAAAATCCAAGGTAATGACTACTGTGACACTACAACAAACAAGATCTTAGACAGCGCTTTTTTTAGCCTTAGACAGCGCTTTAAAGCGCTGTCTAAACCTCCGCTGCTAAAGGTTTAGACAGCGCTTTTTAAAATGTGAAAAGCGCTGTCTAATCCCCCACCCTTAGACAGCGCTTTGGCCAAAAGCGCTTTAAAAGACCCTCTTAATTTAAATTTTTTAGGTACACATTAGACAGCGCTTTTCAAAAGCGCTGTCTAAGCCCCTACCTTAGACAGCGCTTTGGCCAAAAGCGCTGTCTAAGCCCCTCCTATTTTAATTTTTTTAGGTATACCTTAGACAGCGCTTTGGCCAAAAGCGCTGTCTAAGCCCCCACCTTAGACAGCGCTTTTGCCTAAAGCGCTTTCTAATCCCCCCCTTAGACAGCGCTTTTGCCAAAAGCGCTGTCTAAAGTAAACGAAATTTTTTGTAGGATTTGTTTGTAACCACATTTTTTCCAGGTTTATAAACCAGAATTGGTACCTGTTTTCAACCAGATTTTTGCAGTCAATTATCACATTTTATATATGCCATTTTGGCCTTTTTTTACCAAAATTTGGCTAACCAATTCAAACCAATTCAAACCAAATTTGCCATAAATGTATCAAAATATATACAAATTTATGTTTACATTTATAAGTCATTACATATACTACTACAAATGTACACATTAATTACACACTTTGAGCTCTATCATGTATTGACACCACTCCTCTTTGATTTCGTCCACTTGATCCTTTGTATAAGATGCACACTTGAATTCATCAAAGTACTACATAATAATGTAACATATTTTGAATTAATTCCAACTATTTAATTATATGAGATATGTGTAAATATAAAAATAACTCATAAGTTAGAAATACATACATCGGTGGGAATCTCTAATCGGCCCAACATGAGAGTATCTCGCATAAACCTCAACATGAAATACCCGCAATCTATTTCATTACGTTGAAGAGGACACTACATATGAAAAAAAAATATGAATTATAAATCCTAAGTTTTATCAAGTGTAGTCATCACTAATATAATAAAAAATGCGGTAATTAAAAATATACCGCCACTTTAATCCATGAAATGGAGTTGGCGCCCCTCCTTGAGGTCTGGATAACTCGTTGGGCACGAAAAGCTTGTAGGACGCTAATAAAATAAAAATGAAGCAATTAGAACAATTCACATAAACTAAGAAAAATTTTGAACATTCTCACTTACGTGTCAATTAGGTCCTTCATAACCGGGTATGTTGTCCAATCATTTCCTAACGAGTCAAGATAATACACAATTTCTCGGATAGGATTGATTGCGAGCAACAACCAATGTCCACTGTAATGATTAGGCAAATGTTAGATGGTAACTTGGAAAATAATTATTATAGATGAATTTAGAATGAAATGCTAACCCGGTATTAAACGGTAAAAAAAACAACTTCTCCGCATTTTTATTCTCCACGAGGATCCGAAGAACGTACTCCGTCACGGTATCCGGTCTACTTATCATTAAAGTATAGTTGACGGTCGCGGGTGCTAAGAATCCGAATGACACGTCCAAACCATTGGGGCGCATCAATTTGTCATACAAAAACCTAATATAAAAACATCATTAACATAAAGTAAACATCATTAAAATAAGTTGTTTAATTAATAAAACAAAGTATGCCGAATTTACCTAACATATGTATTGACAACGTTGACGCCGATTTCTTCACGACCAAAAACTTGCATGAAGTCCTCATTACCAATCATTTGTTCGTAATCAAAGCCGAAAATCCCTACCTCCATAGGTATAGTCCGAACACCTCCGGTCGGTATATCGGTCATCTCTAGAAATGTCCTGAGGCACGACCTATACTTGGTGGTAGGTTTTTTCCTAGCTACGGACTTCTTAGCACCAGAACTTTGTACCCGTGCGGAGGCGTTGCTAACCTCCTTTTTTTGTTGTGCGGAGGCATTGCTAGCCTCATTTTCTTGAACCTACATGTCATATAAATAGTTAGATCAAATTAAGAATGTAACAACTTCCATGAATATATGTCATATAATTGTATATTACCTCTTTTCTTGAAACCGTGGACTCGGTATGCCGTGGAATCGCAGCTTCTTTTGATTTGGATTGTGTGGGAGTCTATTTAACATAGGAAAATATGTAAGTAAAATTTTAAGCATAAATTTTAAACTTTGAATATACCAAGGAAAGTTAACATAAGTTTTAATCATACCTCATATCCTACGCATATGAGGTTTGTCGGCCATGCAACAAACGAACCTACTGCTTCGTGCACCGTTGTTGCATCCGAATCATCGCTAGGATATGGTAATGCTGCATTCGGCTCAACTGCAATATCAACTGATACCTTCAAACATCCAGCAGGGAGCTCTCTAGTGTGGAGTAATACTCCGCTAACGTTATGCACTTTTCCCTTGCCAACCATCCGATAGTATGGTGACGACAAATACAGCTGACAATGGGAAATGCCCTAAAACCAATAATAACAAGAAATCGTTAATGTGTATATATGTCAAATACATAATTTAAGAAAATAGTTCAATTTAAGACAATTATATGTAATTACCTCTGGAATGTTCGGCTGAAAGGTACAGTTGATACTGTCTTTGTCCGAAGCATCTCTGTATACTGTTGAGGCGCTAGCCTCTCTTTCTCTCCTCAATGCATCAAGCTCAGCTTGCATGGCTTCCATTCTTGCATGAAGCTCCCGATTACTAGGAGCCTTTCCTTTTTTAATACTCATGGAGGTCGGAGTGACTCCAAATCCCTTACCCCTCACCCGACCAGAGTACTCAGGGACATCTAATGCCCGACCAAGTATGCTCCTAGTATCATCGGGAGATAAAGACTGAGATAGCTCCTCCTGAAAAATCAGATGAATATCGTACAATTGTCAAATATTTGTGTATAAAAATGTTATTCAATTAATGAAAAAATGTTATACTTACACATTTCTGGTATACTTGTAAAACTTCTTCTTGAGCAACTCCAGATTTGCCCACACGGGCTTCCTTCCACAAAACATGTGCAGGAAGAGATGATTCTGAACTTTCCTCCTTCTGCAGCTACACATTAAGTCATACAATTTTATCAGATAAAACTAATATATGATGAACAAATTTGTTATCGCAATTTAAAAATACTTACCATGGATTGTTCTAAACGTCCATATCCGACACGTCCTTTTCGGTACGGATATGCGGGACTTGATGCTCTTTCCCGATTTGTAGCACTTATTCTTTGAAAAACCGGGTCTTGTCTTTTGGATTTGAACGCTTCCCATTCTTCAGCCGATATCAAACTTTCATATTTTTTGGGAAGCTCCGCATCCACAAAATTACCATCCGCATCCTTAAGGAACTTGGATGATAAAAATGTCCGAAACCCTCTTAGAAGCTTTCCGGCCAATTTCATACAAAAGCCTCTTCTTTCGTCTTCGATGTTAAAACATCGCTAAGAAAAACATACAGATTGATAGTTAGTATCGGTAATTGAAAAAACATAATTGAAAAAACATGATTGTACCTTTATCTCACTCCAAATTTTATCTTTGGACTCTTTCAGCTCTTTGTTTCTCCAATCATCACATGTAATGGGAATTTCATTCCTTACTAGTGCACCGATAAAACTAGTTAAGGTATGCCCATTAGGTTCTATAAGCTGTCCCTGGGTGCTCCAATAGACATCTAGTATGATGCCTCGAGATCTTCCTTGGACCACCCTTCTCATTACTGTGATGCCTCTTCGAATTTCTTCTTCCGCGGATACTTTTTTAGGAACTTCCTCAGGTTGGTCATCAGCCATGTCTAACCTGTAATAAACCAAGGAAACCATCAAATATCAAATATAACTTATAATCAAAGCAATTGAAAACAAAAAAATAAAGAAATCATGCATTATCATATATAACTTATAATCAAAGTAATTGAAAACAAAAAAATAAGGAAATCATGCATTATCACATATAACTTATAATCAAAACAATCGAAAAAATAAAATAAAGAAACCATGGATAATTTACCTAAGTCACTAACATCTCTTTCTTTTCTTTGTTGGAATATTAATCACTTGTTTCTTAGCAATGCGTACGGATGAATTGATCCAAATTCCCTCATTATGATCGTTTCTTATATATGACTCATCCGGTATAAGATCCTCAACTTCATCATTTCTATTCAACTCATTCCGTCTAATGCATGACTCATTCTCAACATCAATATCACATTGATCGACACCGCTATCATCAGTCACTTTGTTAGAGAAAAGCACTATAGACCATTTTGTACTCTTCGGGTCATTCACATAGAACACTTGTTTAGCCTGAGATGCTAGAATAAAAGGTTCATCTTTGTACCCCACCCTAGTAAGATCAACTTGCAAAAATCCAGACTTATCCATTCGTATGCCACTACTATTCACCCACTTGCAACCAAAGATGGGAATCTGAAACTTCTCGTAATCAAACACCCAAATGTGCTCAATAACTCCAAAATACGACAGATTTGCATATTTGGGGTTTAAGTCCTTCATGCTTGATATATGCATTGCTTCAGCTAGCACGGTGACACCACTATTTTGCATAGTACTCTTATCATCTTGTTCTTTGGTATAAAATGTGTATCCATTAATTGAATATGCGCTATGAGAAAACACATGCAAACTTGGACCATATGCCAAACATCTCAACCTTTCTGTTACCGAAGAAGGATCTGAAGAGCGCTTCAAGTAAATATGATCCTTCAACCATTGTATGAAACTTTGATTGTGCTCTATAACTATCCAATTTTCATTTCTGTTCGGATTTAACCTTCGGAGTACATCCTTGTGCATTTCAACATATGGCTCAACCTCATTATTATTGTGCAGAACATACAAATGAACTTGATCCCGTTCATCCCTTGATATTGTCACAATTTTATTCCCAATTAATTTTTTACCTTCCATTTTGTCGAAAATCTGAACTCTGGGGAGTCCAATCGATTGAACGTTAGACAAATATTCAGTACAAAACTCAACAGCTTCTTCAACAATGTATCGTTCAACAATACAACCCTCTGGTCGACTTCGGGATTTCACGTACCCTTTTAATATTTTCATATACCGTTCAGCAGGGTACATCCATCTCATATAAGCTGGTCCACACAACTGTGTCTCTTTCACAAGATGAACAACTAAATGAACCATTATGTCAAAAAAAGACGGAGGAAAATACATTTCAAGCTCACACAAGGTAATTACAATCTCTTTTTGTAGTGTTGGTAACATCTCGGGATCGATCACCTTACCACAAATTGACCTAAAGAAAAAACACAATTTAGTTATGGAACTTCTTACTTTTTCTGGCAAAATAGAACGTATACCGATCGGTAGAAAATGTTCCATTATAACGTGACAATCATGTGTCTTCAAATTCTTCAACTTGAGGTCTTTCATAGAAACAAGTCTTCTGATATCAGATGAGTATCCTTCTGGAACCTTAACTTCACTCAGAGACTTACACAAATTTTTTTTCTCCTTTCTAGATAAAGTAAAAGCAGCAGGTGGTAGATATGTTCGTCTTCCTTTCTTCACGGGTGCTAATTCAGTTCTCATTCCCATTTTTAACATGTCCTCCCTTGCTTTAAGGCCATCCTTAGACTTGCCTTTTATATTGAGTAATGTACCGATAACACTTTCAAATACGTTTTTTTCAATATGCATAACATCGAGAAAATGTCTCACGTACAAAGACTTCCAATATGGCAATTCAAAAAATATCGACCTTTTCTTCCACCCACCTTTCACAATCTTATGTGCAAAAGGCTTGCCAAACTCAGTACGCACATCTTTCACCTTTTCAAAAACTTGTTCACCTGACAATGCGGGTGGAGCTCTACGATGTTCGGTGTCTCCATTGAATGCTTTTCTCCACCCACGGTAATGATGTTTAGAATGTAAGAATCTACGATGACCGAGAAACACATTCTTCTGGCAAAGTTCCAATCGGATCGTATCGGTTCCGTCTTCACAAACAGGACACGCACGTTGACCCTTGATGCTATACCCAGATAGATTCCCGTATGCTGGAAAATCATTAATTGTGCCAAACAACATCGCCCTCAGATTGAAACTTTCTTTCCTATATCCATCATAAACCTCCACACCGTTCTCCCACAAAATCTTTAAATCTTCGATCAGAGGTGTCAAGTATACGTCTATGTCATTACCTGGTTGTTTAGGCCCAGAGATTAACATAGATAACATCATGTACTTACGCTTCATACATAGCCACGGAGGTAGGTTATAAATCATAAGAATCACAGGCCATGTGGTATGTGAAATACTTTGAAGACCATGTGGGTTCATTCCATCAGTAGATAATGCCAATCGAAGGTTTCTTGCTTCTGATCCAAACTCAGGATAATCATTATCAATCTTCGACCACTGTGGTGAATCAGCCGGATGCCGATACTTTCCATCGGTGATTCTTTCATCTGCATGTCAAGTAAGATGTCTTGCATCGGTTTCACTACGAAACATGCGCCTAAATCTCGGAATTATCGGAAAATACCATAAGACTTTTGCGGGAGATAATTTTTTCTTATATCGAGACAAACCGCATTTGGGGCACTCAGTTAACGTTGCATATTCGTTACGAAACAAAATGCAATCGTTAGGACAAGCATGTATCTTATCATAGCTCATGCCAATAGAGCACAACATTTTTTTTGCCTCATAGGTTCGATTAGGAAGAACATTATCATCCGGTAGCATTTCTCTCATAAGGGCCAACAACTCTGTGAAACTTTTATCCGACCATCCATTGCCCGCCTTTAAGTTGTACAACTTTAATACCGCAGAAAGTCTTGAGAATTTAGTGCAACCTTTGTACAACGGTTTCTCTGCATCGCTTACCATCCTCTCAAACATTTCAGGACAATCATGAAGATCTTCTTCCAGTGCTTCTACAATCTCTTCAACTCGATCACAATCATATGTTTCCGTGTCTTTGTCGTATGAAGCATAGGTCGTATTACTTTTTCCACTCGATTCAACATTCCCGTTAATTTTCTCACCATGAAATATCCAACACTGATAACTTTGATCAATTCCATGCCTCAGCAAATGCGATTTCAATCCATGTGCGTCAACCTTACCAATATAACAACAACGCAAGCAAGGACAATGCATTCGTCTGGGGTTTTCAGCGTGTTGAACAGCATACTTAACGAATTCCGCAACCCCACTCTCGTACTCTTTGGTCATTCGATCGGCACAGATCCATGTTTTATCCATGGTTTTCCTACTTATTTAAAAGAACACTCAATTAATGATAAATAAAATTTAAATATATTAGTTAAAATATTCAAATAATAGAAAAATTAATGGCATTTTTTAACTTGTTACCAATAAGTCTTTTTTATTTGTCCAATATCTCTATCACTCTTCACGATAAGTAAATTGTTCTTGTGGTCAACCTCCACGGTATAAAACCAAATTAAGATTTTGTAGCGTATCTTGTCAACTTCATAAGATATGGATAAAACCTCTAAGAAGCCTCAATTGCAAATGCATATTCCTAAACTAGAAATACTTTAAAATCTCTTAACAAAGTTTATTCAAAGTCCTTTAACGTGAAACATCTAATTACAAGTATCAAAGTTCAGAACATCTAAATACACATATCACCATTAAGAAACACATTATATGGAATATCAAGACACTTGTTTGTGGCATCAATTGGAACAAAAACAATCAACAAAGAAACATTATATTTTCAACAATTTACAAGCTTCAGACAGTCACACACATTTTTCTGAAATAAATAAATAAATAAATAGGCAAAATAAATAAATAAACTTAGCAGGACAAACTACAACAATAGCATACACATCAAGAACAATAGCAGTAACATGGCATGTTTTCTACTTAGTTCTTTCTCAAAGCTTATAAATAAACTCTTAAAAAACAAACATGTATCAAAACAATGGCAGGCTGGTCGCTGGTAGGTCGCTGGTAGGGTTTGTTCGAAGAAATGAAACAGAACAAATGAAAAAATGAAAAAATGAACATACCTCAATGAAGAACAGTAGAAACGATTGAATCTTTAAACACTTTCAAAGACTGAAACGAATGAACGAATGAAGGAAAACGATTGATTCTTTAAACGATTGAAGTTCGCTGTAATGGGGTTCGTTCGCTGGTAGGGTTCGTTCGCTGGGAGGGAAAACAAAAACAACAGAGAACGAAAATATAACTCTGAAATTTAATTTTAATAAGACCTTAGACAGCGCTTTTGAGGAAAGCGCTTTCTAAGATATGCCTTAGACAGCGCTTTCCAAAAGCGCTTTCTAAACCCCCCATTAGACAGCGCTTTTGGTTTTAAATTTTTTTTTAATTTTAAGACTTTAAACAGCGCTTTATCAAAAGCGCTGACTAAGGTATATATTTAAAAGCGCTTTCTATAAGCGCTGTCTAAGGGGGGGTCTTAGACAGCGCTTTCTAAAAGCGCTGTCTAAAACCCCCCCTTAGACAGCGCTTTCGTTATATTTTTTTAACATTTTCCGTGTTTTATTTTTATTTTAACCTTAGACAGCGCTTTCTTTTAAAAGCGCTGTCTAAGATGCGCTGTTAAAAAGCCTTTTTGGCGTAGTGTGAGCAACCTTATTTTTGATGATGACAAAATTTTGAAGTGTGAGAGAATACTCCCCCTGAGTTTGTGCCTGTCATTGTCTTTTCACACTTGCCTTTTTCTCCCCCTTTGTCAACAGCAAGAAAGAGTTATAGATGATGAACCAGAAACAACAAAACTAAGATACAATGGCAAAATTCACTCACAAAGAATGAAATGGAAAGCGCAAACAATTTAAACAAAAGAAAATTACATAATCAAGGCAGTGAAAATGTCAAAGAAGGTTGCGAATTACATAGCCAAACCAAAACATAAATTGTTCAAACATGAAAAACAAAAGAAACTCAAGCAACACACAATAATGAAATGCAATATAAAATGCGTCAATGAGGGAAATGGCCACCACACGACTCCGCATTACACGATCAGGGTCACGGAAGCTTGGAGGAGGAGGTGGAGGAGGCATTTCATCTGGATTCTGCCCCATGAACGCATAACGCCGGAAACGCCTCTGGACTTCGGTACTTTGAAACATTTCCATAATGCCCGGGTGCGAACGACAATCATCCATAAAACCAGACATCTCATTATAAAACACTTGATGCCACTTAACTAGTTCAGTATGCCAGGAATGTTGATTATGGTACATGCGAGTATGGTCATCATGCCATTCACGATGCTCCTTATGCCATTCCGTTTGCTGAACATGCCAAGCACGAGCTTCCTCATGTCGGGCATTGTTTGCAACTTCCAATTGTGCAAACATGTCAGTGAGATAAGCTGGAGCAGCAGTAGAGGAGGTCGGTGCAGCAGACGAGGGAGTAGGATCATAGTTTGTTGGAGACCACCTTTGTGGTATCCACTCACCCCATCCGGTGTTGGCAGGCGCATCAGGAGCAGGATTTTCAGCTTCTTCCATATCTTCATCCCTGTTTTCTTCCACATATATGTGTTCAGCCAGGTTGTCAAAGTTGTAAATGCGAGTACGTGTACTGCGTTCAAAGAAGTAGTAACAGCGACGCTTGATGTCCCATCGATACCCCATATGAGAAAGTGTGGCATTGTTGAATTCTTGCACACTTGAGACTGATACGAGAGGCACAGGAGGAAAAGTGACTTTCCAAAACTTGAGAATCCTCATGATTTGAGAAGCATAGGCAAGGGTAATATTTTTGGAGCTGTTTCGCGTAAGGAAGATACGCTTGACAAAGTAATTTTCCCAATTTAAGGGAATCTTTTTCAGCAAGATGTACAGCAAGTGGATATCCGGCTTGTCCAAGCGAGAATGTCCACCGGACCTTGGATGCAAGATATGCGAAAGGATCCAGTGCAGAATTCTTGGTACACTTTTGATCATACCTGAAGTCAGTGGCTCATCATCAGCAAGGGGTCTATCCAACTTAGAAATGGATGCACAGAATTCCTTCAAATTAAATTGAGTTTCGAAACTCTGGTCATGCCACATCTGCAAATCATCAACTTCAGATGGCATACCGAACACTGTGGCCCAATCAGCAGCCTCAAACCTATATGTTCTTGTTCCAATTAAACATTTAAACATATATCCTCTTGCAGTCTTCACACCAGCATAGAAAGCACGAATAAAATCTTCATGATACTCATCTTTAACATATAAAAAGAATCCAAGACTTTGTGCGTCGATTAAAGCCGCAACTTCTTCCAAACCTAGAGTAAGAGCATCACTAGGATCAAACATATGAGGTTTCATTACTAACCTTGATTTAAAGGAAGTTTCAAATTCTTCAATGATGGCCGGATGAAGGATTGCAGTCCCGAATGAAGGAATTTCAGGAATAGGAGGAGCCTGAGAAGAAGACCCAACAGGTTCCTTGCCTTTTCTTTTACTTCTTTCTCTTGGAAGCAACACTTTTGGAGGCATGGTGGAAGATTAGGGTTTGAGAGAAGAAGAGGAGTTTATGGAACAATTAGGGTTATGATGCAAATGATGTAACTGATGTAAATGAGATAATGAGAGAGACATAATGGAGATAATGGGGTTATGTAACTGATACAAATGTCATGGTAGTTGCTGATGTGTCGATTCATTAAAAAAACTGAATTTTCGTCAGTATGAATCGATTCATTCATGTATGTATCGATTCATTATGCGAAAAATTTTAAGAGGCAACCTGCTATGAATCGATTCAAGTGAGTATGTATCAATACATACTGTAACTGATTTTGAAAGAAATTGCAAAATTAAATCATGAATCGATTCAAGCAGATTGGGATCGATTCATTATGCGAATTTTTGGTTTTGTAAATGAGAATGAATCGATTCAAGGATTTATGTATCAATACATACTGTAATTGGTTTAACAGAAATTTAAAATAAAACAAACATGAATCGATTCATGAATGTTGGGATCGATTCATTATGCGAAAATTTGAATATTTCAGTGATTTTTAGGAATTGACACATTTATGAAGAAGCAAAACAACCATTATGCAGTTAAATGAAATGCAACAAAGTATGCATGCTTAAGAATAACAAAAATCAATGTTCAAACATTCATATGAAAAGAAGTTCATGTAAACAAAAGATCATTACTCAAACATACATTGATCATACAATATTACCAAGGTGAAGAGAGGAACGATATTACCTCCATCGTAGTATTCTCATGAGGCACTAGTGAAGACTACAATCAAAACTTAGTAAATATGATGAGATAAATAGAAAAAATATCAATCAAACTTAAGGCACCAATGAGGAGAGATCAAGAATCCCTAACTCACGACGAATGTTGAAGAATGGTTCAGTTGCCAAAGGTTTAGTGAAAATGTCAGCAAGCTGATTTTTAGTATCAACATGCTCAAAAACAACATCGCCTTTTTCAACATGATCGCGAAGGAAGTGATGTCGAATCTCAATATGTTTTGTGCGCGAGTGTAAAACAGGATTCTTAGTGAGGTTAATGGAACTAGTGTTGTCACACTTAATTGGAATACGTTTAAGTTCAATATCAAAGTCTTGTAGTTGTTGTCTTAGCCACAAAATTTGAGCACAACAGCTACCGGCTGCGACATACTCAGCTTCTGCAGTAGACAAAGCTACGGATACTTGCTTTTTACTATGCCAACTTATCAAAGAGTTTGAAAACATATGACATGTGCCACTAGTGCTTTTCCTATCTGATTTGCAGCCAACAAAATCAGAATCAGAATAACCTACTAAGCTACAATCGCTTCCTTTGGAATACCAAAGCCCATATTTAGGTGTTCCATTAAGATACCTAAATATACGCTTGACTGATTTTAGGTGAGATTCCTTTGGATTTGATTGATATCTTGCACACATACACACACTAAACATGATGTCTGGTCTAGAAGCAGTAAGATACAAAAGAGATCCGATCATACCTCTATACCTCTTGACATCAACACACTTACCATGTTCGTCTTTATCCAAGTTTCCATTGGTAGGCATAGGAGTGTCAATTGATTTAGAATCATTCATTCCAAACCGTTTGAGCAGCTCTCTACAGTATTTTGTTTGACATACTGATGTACCTTCATCAAGTTGCTTTATTTGGAGTCCTAAGAAGTAGTTCAACTCCCCCATGAGACTCATCTCAAACTCACCCTGCATAACATTAGAAAATTCCTCGACCAAGTGTATGTTAGTTGAACCAAATATGATATCGTCCAGATAAACTTGAACTAAAAGAATGTGTTTTCCTTTGTGTTTAATGAAGAGTGTATTATCCACTTTACCTCTAGAATATCCATGATCAAGTAGAAATTTGCTAAGTCTTTCGTACCACACACGAGGTGCTTGCTTAAGACCATATAAAGCACATTTTAACTTATAGACATGATCTAGATATTCAGAATTTTCAAAACCAGGAGGTTGTGAAACATATACTTCTTCATTTATAACACCATTTAAGAACGCACTCTTTACGTCCATTTGGTAAAGCTTGAAATTCATAGAACACGCATAGGCAAGCAAAAGACGTATGGCTTCAAGGCGAGCAACCGGAGCATAAGTCTCCTCATAATCTATGCCCCCCTCTTGGTTATACCCTTGTGCTACCAAGCGTGCCTTATTTCTAGTAATCACTCCGCTTTCATCAAGTTTATTCCTAAAAACCCATTTAGTACCTATGATGTGATGATCTCGCGGACGAGGGACAAGTTCCCAAACGTCATTTCTTTTAAATTGATTTAGCTCTTCTTGCATGGCCATTAGCCAAAATTCATCAACCAAGGCCTCTTTAGCGTTTTTAGGTTCCACTTGTGATACAAAAGCGAAGTGAGAACAAAAATTACTTATCTTAGAACGAGTCAACACTCCCTTTGAAATGTCTCCCAATATATTGTCTATGGGATGGTCTTTAGAGGATTTCCAAGCTGGTGGAAGATCCTTCACTTCAGATGTTCCTTCCTCTTTATCTTTTTCAATACATGTATCTTCCTCCTTCTCAATAGCAACCGCTTCGGATTGATCAATTTCCGAATCAGCTTCTTTGAGTATGTCTTGTGTAGATACACCTGCATCATTAAAAGAGATACCTTTTCCGACACTTTTTGGGTAAGAATCATCAAAAGAAACATGGACAGATTCTTCGACAAAAAGTAAACGCCTATTATAAACTCTATATGCTTTGCTTGATTGAGAGTAACCAAGAAAAATACCTTCATCAGCTTTGGCATCAAACTTCCCAAGATTTTCCTTACCGTTATTCAAGACAAAACATTTACAACCGAACACATGAAGATGAGACAAGTTGGGCTTTCTACCTTTTAAAATTTCATAAGGAGTTTTATTCAAAATAGGACGAATTAAAATCCTATTGAGAACATAACAAGCCGTACTAATTGCATCGGCCCAAAAGTATTTTGGTAATCCACCCTCATTGAGCATTGTTCTTGCCAATTCCTCTAAAACTCGATTTTTGCGTTCCACAACACCGTTTTGTTGTGGAGTTCGAGGAGCTGAAAAGTTATGCTCAATGCCATACTTGTCACAAAACTTATCAAAGAGGTGGTTTTGAAATTCACCTCCATGATCGCTTCGGATTGTAACTATTTTAGAATTCATTTTATTTTGGGACAGCTTTGCAAAACTTTTGAAAGCAGAAAAAGTTTCATCTTTGCTATGAAGAAATATAGTCCAAGTGAATCTAGAGTAGTCATCTACTATTACAAAACCGTAATAGTTTTCACCTAAGCTCTTTGTCCTAGATGGTCCAAAGAGATCCATATGGAGAAGCTCAAGGGGTCTTGAAGTTGAAATTATATTTTTAGATTTAAAAGAGACCCTTGTTTGTTTTCCCATTTGGCAAGCATCACATAGGTGGTCTTTTGAAAACTTTATTTTTGGAAGACCTACCACTAGATCCTTGGATGTAACCTTGTTAAGCAAATCTAAATTAACATGCGCTAAGCGTCTATGCCATAGCCATGAATCATCATTTAAGGCTACTAGACATTTAGTGCTTGTTAAGGATACACTCAAAAGATCAAGCATATATATATATATATATATATATATATATATATATATATATATATATATATATATATATATATATATATATATATATTGTTTACTCTAACACCCTTAAACACAACATTTTGTTCGGTATGTTCAATTTTGCAACATGTTTTTGTGAAAGACACTTTATAACCTTTGTCGCATAGTTGAATTATACTTAACAAATTGTGTTTAAGTCCCTCTACAAGATGTACATCAGAAATAGTAGTGGTAGAGGGATTACCTACACTACCTTTACCAATTATTGCTCCTTTGTTATTGTCTCCATAAGTAACATACCCCTTTTTCTTTGCTTTGAAGTCAATAAAAAGTGATATGTCACCCATCATATGCCTTGAACATCCGCTGTCCAGAAACCATCTTCTTTCCATGGATGCAAGACACTCATCCTACAATATCAAAAGAGAGAGGTAGGTACCCAATTTTTATTGGGTCCAAGTGGGTAAGTAATAACATGGTTGTCTTTAGGCTTCCATTGATAAATGCCTTTAGGAACAAGAAATCTTCTAAACTTGCATTTCTCAATGGTATGGCCAGCATGACAACAATAGTGACAAACACTACGATAATGATGATTTTTACTATTTGTCTTTAAATCCTTTGGAACAAAAGAATATTTTGCATATGGAGGATTTAATGACTTTTTGAACAATTTCGCATCGACGGCATAAGTAATCTTAGGTTGCAAGGCTTTTTTCAATTTGGCTTTAAGAGATATGACCTCTTGTTGCCAAATGTGGCACCTTTCACAATGCCTAATTTTACTACAACCATCAATATCAATAGCTTTTGAATTTTCTGCAATACTAGCTTTCAAGCATTCTAAATCTTTTTCCGCATATTGTACTTTACCTTCCATGTATGAAAAAATTCTTTTATCGGAAGCTAACCTTTTAAATGCTTCTTTAGCTTCATTATGCAGTTTTTCAAAAGCTACTTTCAATTCAGAAAAAAGACATGGAAGAGAAGTTGTTATAATAAGCTTGTTTTACCTTTTTATCATCATTTTTCTTCTTGTGATGGGACTGATTTTTGGTGTGAGCCATAAGACACAAATTTGCGGTTTCATCGCTATCACTTGTGCATTGTGTACTTGATGAATCACTATCACTTTCCCAAGCAATGTAAGCTCTTCTTTGCTTATTATTATACCTTCTTGGAGGAACTTTTCCTTTATCCTTTTTCTTTAAAGGGCAATCCGTTTTATAATGACCGGACTTGCCACAATTAAAGCAAGACCCTCTTTCTCTATTCTTCTTAACCTCTTCCTGTTTTGAATCCATAGATTGTCTTCTAAAGTTTATGAGATTTTTGTCGGAATGCTTTATTCCATTCTTTCGAATGAATCTATTATATCTCCTAACAAAAAGTCCCATTTCTTCGTCACCGGAGTCTTCGTCACTACTTGACTCATTGTTGCTTAGCTCTCTTTGTGAGGACTTTGAGTTTGAAGCCATAAGAGCTATAGGCCTCTTCTCACCCTCTTTGTCTTTGTTCTTCTCTTTTCCCTTTTTACTTTTGTTTTCAAACTTTTCTAGACTTTCTAGTTCTTACTCATGTTCCTCCAGCTTTCCAAACAAAGTAGTCATTGTGAGTGTCGTTAGATCATTGGCTTCCTTGATAGTTGTCACTTTAGGTTGCCATTCCCTGCTAAGACATCTCAGAATTTTATTAGTAGCAATATCATTGGAAACCTCCAAGTGCATTCAAACGATTAATAAGATGACAAATCTCTTTTGCATGTCGGGAATAGATTCTCCTTGTTTCATGCGAAAGAGTTCGAACTCTTGATTAAGTGTGTTAATGCGGGACTGTTTTACTTCAGTTGTACCTTCATGAGCAATTTCTAAAGCATCCCACATTTCTTTAGCTGTCGAGCAATGGGAAACTCGATAATACTCATCTGCACTAAGTGCTGAAATTAGCATATTTCGAGCTCTCCAATCACTTGACCACTTTTTTTCATCTTTTTCATCCCAATCGTCTTCTGGTTTAGGTACTATGGCTCCTACCTCATTCATCATGGTAATTTGAAAAGGACCATTTTGAATGGCAGCCCATACGCGTCTATCAACAGAATTTATATGTACTCGCATGCAGTCTTTCCAATAGCCATAATTTTCACCGTTGAAAACAGGAGCTCTATTGTACGCCCCCTTTGGTTCAGAATCCATAACGTTACAGGCAGCCACAAAGCACCAGCGAACCGGTGCTCTGATACCACTTGTTAGACGCTGTGGCGAGTGATCTAGAGGGGGGGGGGTGAATGGATCACCTCCCTATTTTCAAGGATTTAAAAAGTTTTTCAGAGTTTTCAAAGAAATATTGAAACGATGGTCCTGAATACACAAGCGTTTATTCTGAACCGGCCACTAGAAGACCAGACAAGCGATAACGTGCTGGATTTTACGATTGCTATGATAAAGGATTAAACACACAATATGAAAAACAGTTGAATGCACCTATCACTAAAGCAATTTCCAATGAATCGAAAAGCAAACTAAAACGAAAGTAAAGATAGAGAAGAGAAACAATACGCCGAGATTTGGTAAGGAAGTTCCCCACGGTCGTCCTCGCGTATAGGTACGTCTCCCTCTCAATTTCAAATCGAAATTGAGAATTCTTATATCAAAGTTGCTGAATCCGTTGATTACAAGGTTCGAATACAAATACCAGAATTCTAAACTCCTAGAATTTCCTATTGTATCAACCTCCACTCGATTTGAGCCCAATCAAGATTTCCTGCAAGTTATACAATCAATCCACCGGTTCCACGACTCTCACTGCGGCTGAATATGACTTGTACACGTGACTCACAAAACCCTCAAGAACACGCCCGTTCTTGAAGGAAAACCCAGCTGGTTTTTCCTTGAAACCTTCTATCAATCTTCAACTCAGCTGGATCTACGATCGTACCACTGAACGTTATCTCGAAAGCCTTCAATTCACAAGACAGCAAACACTCTTGTTGATGTTCTTGAATTAAGATATTTGAGAAGATGATGAAGATGTCTTGATTCTAGGTTTCAAGCTTGCTCAACATTGAAGTTCCAACACTTCACAAACCCTATCTTGATGTGTTCTTCAATGCTTAATCACTACAAAATTCGTCTCTCAAATTTCTGTAATCTGTGATCTGTATTTTTAAAATGAAACAAAACTACATATATGTATGCAGAATCTGTTAGACAAATAACAGAAGAATGAATCGATTCAAGCTTGGATGAATCGATTCATACTGATCAATTTTGAGAAAACAGAATTATTTAAACAGCATGAATCGATACATCAAAGGATGAATCGATTCATTTTGCAAAATCCAGAAACCTCTCAACAGCATGAATCGATTCAAGATAGAATGAATCGATTCATTATGCGTGATTTTCCAAAAATTCAAAAACATTGAGAAAAAAGAGAACCAAAATGAAACAAGCATATTTCTTAATATGAAACAAACACAAAACACTTAAAATTTATAATCGATCAAAAATTTTGTCACCATCAAAAAGGGGGAGTTTGTGAGCAACCTTATTTTTGATCGATTATAAATTTTAAGTGTTTTGTGTTTGTTTCATATTAAGAAATATGCTTGTTTCATTTTGGTTCTCTTTTTTCTCAATGTTTTTGAATTTTTGGAAAATCACGCATAATGAATCGATTCATTCTATCTTGAATTGATTCATGCTGTTGAGAGGTTTCTGGATTTCGCAAAATGAATTGATTCATCCTTTGATGTATCGATTCATGCTGTTTAAATAATTCTGTTTTCTCAAAATTGATCAGTATGAATCGATTCATCCAAGCTTGAATCAATTCATTCTTCTGTTATTTGTCTAACAGATTCTGCATACATATATGTAGTTTTGTTTCATTTTAAAAATACAGATCACAGATTACAGAAATTTGAGAGACGAATTTTGTAGTGATTAAGCATTGAAGAACACATCAAGATAGGGTTTGTGAAGTGTTGGAACTTCAATGTTGAGAAAGCTTGAAACCTAGAATCAAGACATCTTCATCATCTTCTCAAAGGTCTTAATTCAAGAACATCAACAAGAGTGTTTGCTGTCCTGTGAATTGAAGGCTTTCGAGATAACGTTCAGTGGTACGATCGTAGATCCAGCTGAGTTGAAGATTGATAGAAGGTTTCAAGGAAAAACCAGCTGGGTTTTCCTTCAAGAACGGGCGTGTTCTTGAGGGTTTTGTGAGTCACGTGTACAAGTCAGATTCAGCCGCAGCGAGAGTCATGGAACCGGTGGATTGATTGTATAACTTGCAGGAAATCTTGATTGGGCTCAAATCGAGTGGAGGTTGATACAATAGGAAATTCTAGGAGTTTAGAATTCTGGTATTTGTATTCGAACCTTGTAATCAATGGATTCAGCAACTTTGATATAAGAATTCTCAATTTCGATTTGAAATTGAGAGGGAGACGTACCCACACGCGAGGACGACCGTGGGGAACTTCCTTACCAAATCTCGGCGTATTGTTTCTCTTCTCTATCTTTACTTTCGTTTTAGTTTGTTTTTCGATTCATTGGAAATTGCTTTAGTGATAGGTGCATTCAACTGTTTTTCATATTGTGTGTTTAATCCTTTATCATAGCAATCGTAAAATCCAGCACGTTATCGCTTGTCTAGTCTTCTAGTGGCCGGTTCAGAATAGACGCTTGTGTATTCAGGACCATCGTTTCCATATTTCTTTGAAAACTCTAAAAAACTTTTTAAATCCTTGAAAACAAGGAGGTGATCCATTCACCCCCCTCTAGATCACTCGCCACAGCGTCTAACAACTACATATTCCTTAATAATTGGGATAGTCTTACCCTTGAAAGAATATAAAAGAACATGAATGACTTAGTCTAGGGTAGGAACTCTAAGTTACTGGCTCACACCCTTTAAAATACTTTTCACACCACACTATTTTCAAATATTTTCAAAATAGGGCTTTGTATACATCCATACGAGGATCATTACAAAGTACTTAGAAAATTTTCTAATCACACACTTCACACTTTTCAAAACGATTAATTGAGCTAAGTAACTAAGAGCCCATGGATAACCATGGATATAAAGGGTGCTAACACCTTCCCTTTATATAACCTACCCCCCGAACTCAAGTCTTTTAAAAATAGATTTTTCATGTTCTTTTATGTCCTTTCCACATGGATAAAATAAAAGTCGGTGGCGACTCTTTCTATCCTCAACATTTATAGAAAGCCAGTTCTCCCATCGTGTTACAGAACTGGCGACTCTGATGGGGAAGTACTAAGTAAAAGAAGGGTACCCTTAGGAATTAGATTACTTAATTGTTTGCTTTGTTTGCTTTATATTATTTGTTGGTCTTTTGTGTGAAAGATCCTAACCCGGATCTAGTGTACCCTAGGTAAATGGAAATAGACTAAGGAAAATATACGGCGTATACCGATATGGTTGATCTGGTGGCCATAGTTATTGTGACTTCTTGGTTGGTGCTTATGTTCCTTAAGTAAGTTGAGGATAATATGGGGCTGCCATACGTTGTCATTAACACTAACTACCCTTTAGAACCTTAATTGACCCATATTGGGCTTTAGAAAGTAGTGAGGTAGCCGACTTTGGTGAAGTCAAAAGTTGGTTGATACTCAATGCTACGCTCATTGAGATTCTAATCTTGGGGGGTTTTGGTTGGAAAGTCAGTTGCCTACTGAACAACAACCCTTGAGAAGGATCAGTGATATTGAGATCCCTTAGAACCTGGTTACTTTTGTAGGACAAGATGAACCAACTAAACTTCAGGGGGAGGGTACTTTCCTTTAAACCTCATGCAAGCCTCTAAACATAGGACCATTGTGTGACTTGCTTGTGTGTGCCACATGTTTGTGATTGAACATAACATCTTAACATCATGACATTATAAGCATAGCATTTTCACTAACGATTTCAAGTACCAAAGGATTTATCTTTGTTCTTTGTTGCAGGTTATGACTTCCACTCGTAGGAACACTATCCAGATCAACTTTGTAGGGATACCTCCTAAGCTTAAGGAATTGGTCTCTAAAGTTTCTGAAAGCTCTCAATTCATCAAGAAGCATGTTTACCTACTGGATCTAGTTATTTCAGGGTTCAACGAAGACATGATGAGTGTCCTATTCCAGTTCTTTGATCCTAAGAATCATTGCTTCACATTCCCCGACTATCAGCTGGTACCTACAATGGAGGAATTCTCCAAGCTACTAGGTGTGCCTATCCTTAATCAGAGACCCTTCACAGGCTTAGAGAAAGAGCCTAAACCTGAAGTCATTATTGCATCCCTGCATTTGAAGAAATCAGACATTGTCCTAGAAACGAGAAGCGGAGTTAAGGGTATTCTTGCTAAGGTATTGATGGAGAAAGCTCAGGTGTTCTTGGATGCTATAAGCTATAATGCTTTTAAGGAGATCTTAGCCTTATTAATCTATCGCTTGGTGTTGTTCCCTAATCCAGACCAGTTCATAGACGTACACGCCATCAACATATTTCTAACTCATAATCCAGTTCCTACATTACTTGGAGACATCTTGCACTTTCTTCATACTCGTACAACAAAAGCGAGAGGAACTTTGATGTGTTGCATACCTCTACTATCTAGGTGGTTTATTTCTCACCTTCCTTGGTTAGTGATGAGGAATGAACAAGGGTTAAGGCGGTCTAAGAGGATCATGTCACTTTTTCATTCAGACATTCATTGGTATTCTTGATCTATGGAGAATGTTACTATCATTGACTGTTGTGGAGAGTTCCTTAATGTGCCACTCCTTGGCATTAGAGGGGGCATTACTTATAACCCTTCTTTAGCTCTACGTCAGTTTGGTTATGCTCGGAGTAATGGTCCTCATGACATGCTTATTCAAGGAATTGTGTTTTATTATGACAATGATCTTCAGGGTTATCGCCAAAGGTTCATACGAGCTTGGAACAAGGTGAACAAAGTTGATAGCAAAACTCTGGAACCAAAGTAATCCATCCCTATGGAACCTTACCTCAGATGGGTGCGATCTCATGCTCAGACTCTTATGATGCCATATCTTGCTGTCCTACCAGTTACTATGGAGCCTATTGTTGAAGGAGATGTTCCTTACACCATTCTCCATCCTGATATACCTACTGATCTAGAGGAGCTGCAGAAATCTTAGATCCAACTGAAGGAGCAAAGGGATACTTTTGAGGCTCAGTTCAAAGCTAGCCAAGTAAAAGTGTTAGAGCTGACAAAGCAACTTCACGAGGAGCGGAACCTCAACACATACCTCAACACTAAGAGGAAGCGTCCATGAGAGACCTAAGTCCCATATATTTATTTCTTTGTACTTTATTCTTATTTCCTTTCATTGTAAGCCCAAGGGGCGATTTATATTAACACTTACTAATAAAAGTTTTGTTTTTGTTTTTTGTTAAACAAATTTAAATCCAATATGGTCCTTGAAAACATTGCATATGCATCTGTATACCATATCATTGCATAACAGGTTGTCACTACAGGTTTCTCATCTTCTCGCTGTTTATTTCAGCAGAAATGGCTCTTGAACAATCTATGAAAGATCTCCAAACTCGGAATGCTCAGTTTCAAGAAGTGATCCTGAATTTATCCAAGGGGCAAGAAGAGTTGAAAACACTCCTCTCTAAGGACATGAAAAAGAAGAATCCTGAAGACAGCGAGGATGATTAGTTGGAACAATTACAAACTAAGATAGCAGAGATGAGAATCCAGATGAATGGCCAGGTTGCTCTGATGATGAGAATCCATATGAGAATCTTTGTCCATAAACTTTAAGGTAACGGAGTCGGGAACCTAATCATCAGTCAACCTCTGGTGAAACAAGCTGACTTGGTTGAAAGGAAGATACTTATAAGAGAAGGAAAGAGACAGGCTACTACTGATAGTTCTTCAATTGAAGAAAGAAGGTCGTGTAAGGTTAATCCACCTCGACACAGGGAATGTAGAAGACAATTCATCCAATATAGCATGCCAATGTCACAAATTTTGCAATGCTTATTGGAGATGAAGTTAATTTCCTTGGAAAATTCTCCTCAAAAGTCCAATACTTCCTCCCCTCGCTATAATCTCAATGCAAGGTGTGTGTATCACTCCAACTGTCCTGGACATGACACTGATAATTGTTGGGCATTGAGGAATAAGATTCAAGACCTGGTTGACGAAGGAATCCTCGAGGTTATGTCAGAAGATCAAATTGAACTCTCCAATCGTCCATCAAACATTGAAGCTGTAAGACAAATCATCCGAGGGAGCCAGAAAGAAAGCTCACCAACCCCTACTGAAATTTGGGACACATTGGGACAACCAAGTGGCAAATTTGATTTCATGGTGAAATATACTGCTCCTGAAAGTTCACATATTACAATCGAAGACATTCAACCAACGGGATGGGACATCATTTGATTTATTTAGTTGTAGTTTCTTTTGTTTGCTCAAGCACTTACTATTATGTCGAACTTTGTTTTAAATTAATGCATTGCGTATGTTTGTCTTGAATTAATCCATTCATTTCACTAAATTTAAAATATGCTTCTTATTTCTATTTTGTGATGTTTAACTCTTGATAAAGCTGTAAGCCTTTAGAGGGAGGATGACGAAGACGATATCATAATTTCATATAGTATGCTTTTGAACAGACTATGCAGATGATGTACATGCATTGTTTCAATTCCTAAACAATGGAGATATAAGGAAGTTAATCCCTAGTTAACCATTTTGAGCCAAAGAAGTAGGAGTTTTTTCTTTCTCAAGCAAGTTAAAACCCTTATTCATAACCTGGGGCAGGGTAGTTACTCGGTTAACTTAATTATACAAATTGTCCGTGTTGTACATAACTAATGATGGTTCCCTGTAATCACTAAGTTCGACAATCAATTTCTAGCAAAAGAAAAGCTTCCTAAGTCAAAACCTATGAAGGAGACTTAGTAAATAAATTGAGAAATCTCGCTGACTGTAATCTTGAAACAAACAGTTCAGGCAAAAAGAAGGGATAACAAAGTCAAAATAAAAAAGAGGTCTCTACAAATCCTCAAAAAAAAAAAAGATGAGTGGTTCTTCAAATAAACTTCTGTCAGTGTTACAATTCCAAACACTTTTGGAGCCTCAACGCATAAGTTAACCAAACATAGGACTGAAGAACATCACGAAGAATGAGTTGGGTACAAATAAAATTTGAGCCTTTATCTTTTGTTTCTTAAACCGTAAACCAGACCACGTTACAACCCTTTAAAAGTCCTAACTGAAGCATGGTTAGTTCGAAAGCGTACTGCTACAAAAAGGTATCCTGACTCCTTTAGGGCTTATTATAAATCTTGAGTTGATATCACAGTTTTCATAAACATTATTTTACTAAAATAACTCTTTTTTCAAAACTTCAAGACAGACATAAGCATTGCATTTTAAATATCATTGTTTGCATATAACTAAGTGTTTGACAACAGAGAAACTTACATGATGAATATTCAATAAACCAAAGTCCTTGCGATAGACAAAGTTGCTTCCTGGATCAAAGCCAATGTATACAAAGGGGCATAGTCACTATCTCCCAATCAAGGGGGCATGCCATAATACTGTCCAATTCATTTAGGACAATCAGGTCAAGATTCAACTATGCTTAAGTAGCTAGGGGCAGGTCTCCTCATCCATCGGAATTACCAAAGGTAACATTACAGAGTTCACGATGCCAGGGGCATATTATTATTGGGCATTCTGCTTATTTCTCTTGAGGTAGCTCCTTTCAGATACTTCCATTATGGGACAAATCATCCTCAACTAAGGGGCAACACTCTCTTTCCAAATCTAATACCCGGAGCGTATATGGTCCACCACATGTCTAAAAGCACGTTCCTCTCATTATATTGCCTTGATATTGGATTCTCAGTTGAAGCCATTATGGAAATTAACTGTATGCGCCAGTAGTATCATATAGTGTCAGTATCATGTCTTCAGATTCAGTCATGATAATTCCTAGAGAATTACTCTGGGAAGTTGAGAATCTCAGAAGTCCTAAAATCCATTGGTTACTTTGAATGAGTATACACCTTCAAAATTGATATAATCCTATTTTCGAATTCAGGTTTATTTTTCCCTCTTTATTCAAGTAAGAAATGCTTTCCGAATTCAGGTTTACTTTTCCCCTTTTACTAAAGCGAGAAACGTCTGTTGATTATGTTTGAATGTATATATGCTTTTGAATATGATTGATGTTTACCATAAATGCATAAAATACAATAATAGTATTTACCAACGACGATTGGAGATAAGAATCCAAAGAATCTTCGCCGGTTCATCCCCACAGAGTAATCTTTACGGATATTCTTACGGAATACTTCAAATAGTATCTTGTACTTCCAACCCTACGAAGTCTTCAAATAGTTTCATTTCAAATACAATATATCCTCCGAAGAATTGATACTTGACCAGATAAGTCTCCCGTAGCAATGTCCATCTCTTTTATCCTCAGCCAGGATATTCAGGAACTTAATCCTTCAATAAGAAGTACGACGAAAGAAAATGGGAGGTTCTAAATATGATATTCCAAAACAAGACGGGAACGAAGTCTTCATATTCCTCAACAACAAATCGGGATTTATTTTCCCCTGCTAGCAGTTTTTCTACGAAACTACTCATGCGCTTCAAATACATAATTCATACATACATCATCATATCATACGCATACAACATTCTCATGAGATATCATCTTGCAAAGTGTTATATACATCATGATATTTGCATAGAACTAACCTTGTTTTTCAAGTTAATTCCCCAGCAGACGAACGTCATCAACAATTTATCTTAGGTTGCTATAAATCCCCTAAGATAACTTTGGGTTGCTTTATCCTCCCAAAAGCTATATCACAATACCTTGGGTTGCTTTATCCCCCCAAAAGCTATATCACAATACCTTGGGCTGCTTTATCCTCCCAAAAGCTATATCACAATACCTTGGACTGCTTTATCCTCCCGAAAGCTATATCATAACACTTTAGGCTGCTTTATCCTCCCAAAAGCTATATCACAATACCTTGGGCAGCTTTATCCCCCCAAAAGCTATATCACAATACCTTGGGCTGCTT
This sequence comes from Lathyrus aphaca, assembly GCA_963966055.1. Lineage (NCBI taxonomy): Eukaryota > Viridiplantae > Streptophyta > Magnoliopsida > Fabales > Fabaceae > Lathyrus > Lathyrus aphaca. The sequence goes on from OZ014520.1 coordinate 55,278,932, forward strand.
TATCCTCCCAAAAGCTATATCACAATACCTTTGATTGCTTTATCCTCCCAAAAGCTATATCACAATACCTTGGGCTGCTTTATCCTCCCAAAAGCTATATCATAAGGCCTTGGGCTGCTTTATCCTCCCAAAAGCTATATCACAATACCTTGGGCTGCTTTATCCTCCCAAAAGCTATATCACAATACCTTGGGCTGCTTTATCCCCCAAAAGATATATCACAATATCTTGGGCTGTTATAAAGCCCCAGGATAATCTTGGATTGCTCTACCCTCCGGGATCACATCAAATAACCTCTTGGACTGCTACATTCCCCCAAGATTGCATCAATTTACTCTTTGGACTACTCTATCCTCCAAGAAGTATATATGAAGAATTTTATCTCCGAATGACATCTTTAAGCCCATTCAAGCAACCAACATGTTACTATACGCACCCACGAGTGCAAATTTTTGGGATTTTGTGTTCAATCCCCTTCAACCTTCAATTCACGAATGGCGTGCATGCCAATCTAACTCCTCATGTTTCAGAAAATTGAACAGGGGCAGCTGTTGTACCCCAAAATTTTCCATCTCACAATTAAGACAATGTGTCTCAAGATTTCTCAATGGTCACAAGGTTCTCAAGGTCCCCAATTGGTCAAATGGATTGAAGGTTTCATCAGACAAAGCCTCCTCCTGAACAATGGATCCAGAACTAGGGTTTTGAATTTCTCCAAGCTAGATGGACTTCCAAGGCCTCAAAAGAACTTCATAACATCCCACATACCTTAAATAATCCTCATGTCAAGTTTCAAAGCTTTCCCAATAAGTTTGACCAGTCAGAGGCTCAGATATCCAAAATCAATTAACTTGGTAAAAAAGTCAACTGAGGTTAACTGTGGTCAACTTAAAGTCAAACTCCAAGATTTTTTGTCAACAACGAGATTAGAGATAAAATTCATCATTTGATCAAGGGTTGATCATGATTCATCAAGGAAATCTCGGATCATCAAGAATCAAGAAGTTTTTAAATTAGGGTTTTCATAGTAAAAGTCAACTAAACTTTTACCAGCCATAAATTTCACATACTTCATCAAACAATTCCCATCCAAAGCTCATTTTTAAGGAAATTTAATTCTCTACAACTATGTGTCTCACAAGCCAAGCCTAAAAATGCTTCATTTGGAAGGTATGAGCTAAAACATTATAGGTCCTTTTGAAAGTCAACAAAAAGTCAACTTTTTCCAAAGCTCATAATTTGAAAATGGTAAACGATATGGACATGGGACTAATAAGTTTGGTAAGAGGATACTCTAAAATTTCTAAAAAGTCCAAGAACACCTTCATAGCCTTAAAATTGAGGTAGTTGTGCCTTGTCAAAGTTGGGAAATATTTTCAAGGGGTGTATGAAGCAAAAAAGACCTTAACTTCAAAAATTTTCAAATGGGCCCATAAAATTGCAACCCAATCTCAAAGATAAAGGCATGCACGACCCAATGACCATTTATTCTGATTTTATAATTTTATTTTAAATTATTTTGGATTTTATTTGTTAAAATTCAATTTTAATAAAAATAAAATATGAAAACTCAAAGAATGGATCAAATATTTGTTCTAGAACCAAATATATGGCATTTAAGTTGATTGGAGACATTATAAATTCGTGCAAGACAAAGTTAGTAAGAAAATATGTGATTTTTGGACATTTATGGATAATTGCTTTCTTCAATCTCAAGCAACTCAAATACATGAACCATAGGCCCATATTTTGACCTAATTTCGCTCACTACATATACAAAAACATAAAACAAGACAAGGATACGATTTTGTAGGCAAGGAATACAAGATTCAACTTCAAAATTTCTTCAAAAAAACTAAATTCGATTTTCAAGCTAGGGGCTTCTTCCAAGCAATTTTAAGGTTGCTTTAGGTTCTTTGACACTCATAGAATAAATACCAATCGCTTGCTTCATCAAAAACTTATCCATATGCATAAAACGAGTTTCAATTTTCTTGTTTTTTTCGTTTTTCAATTCTGATTATTCATGCGTTATCAATGAATTTTAACCTTGCGTTGTTGTTTGTGATGATCCATAGGTTGTTTCTGGGCAAGTTTCTTGAGGTTCCATAGCCAAATCTGCGATCCACCATGATTAGGGTTTCGACCAAGGTTTTGGGGCTTTGTAATTTAGCTAACATAAATAGATCCTAATGATATAAAGGAATTGTACAGGTCATGGGGACTCCATTGGTGTTGCTAATTTGATTCGATTGTGCTTGTTATGTGATGTTTGAAAAATTGCAGGTTTCCCTATGCAAGAAAATTCGCAGCAAAACCTGTATCAAAATTCACAGGAAAACTTGCAGATCCATAGGTTGTAGATGAGTTTTTGCGCCCTATCTGAAATTTGAATTGATTGTTTTTTTATAATTTATTTGTGTGATAGTTATATCAGCATTGTCGCTCCCGGGATTTTCATCCTAGTACAAACGCGAAAGTGGCGCGGAAAAGGTTAGAGTCGCCAGCCAGACATTTTTATCCCGAATGAATGGGAAAGGTAATGTTGCACAAACCTGAGGAAAAAGGAAAGGACGAGGCCTTGCGAACCAAAGATCTGAGTACGGGAGTCGGTTACGAACTGGGAAGGTATTAGCACCCCAGATCGTCCGTCGTACCCGACGGGATCCACGCTTGCTTGTTTGTTTCAAAGGGTGAGAAAAATAGAATGCTGCTGAATAAAACCGCTAACTGGAATGGAATGAGAAATGAGAAAGGAACTGAAATAAGAGAATGAGAATAAAAAAGGGGGAAATGTAGGGAAAATAAAGAATGTGCTCGAACGGGCCCTACCCCGCTGCCTACGTACCTCATCGGGATAATGAGGATCAGAGTCGACGTAGTTCGCCTAACTAAGGCGGGAACTATTTGTTTGTGTTTTTTACAGCTGGAACTGCGTGTGTCTATGCTCAGGTGTTGCAGGCTCGTCTGGTACGAGTGCGTTTACCGTCTTGCATGCGAGACAAGTCGTCGCGAGTTCGCGATGTGAGTGAATGAGATGAGAGAAGAAGTTCCCGCAGGATAGTCGGTTATTGTTTGTTTTTGTCTTTTTAAAAGAAGTGTTTTTGAATTTGTTTGTGAACTGTCTTGTACTAAGACCTATCCATCGCGGTGAGTATTTACACCTCGCCCCGAAACAGGACGTGTATAAACACTCCGCAACAAAGTCTCGTGTCGTACAAGATTGTTCGGTTTTTATTAAGTGTTTTATTGCTTTTCTTTTGAGATGAGAAAGAGAATGACTCAAGTTGATAAAAGGAAAAATCTAAGGGACTAAGACTCAATCCTAATGTATTATGTATTTACAAAGTGATCCTAGTGGTTAGTGAGGTTTTCTATTCCTAATGGAAAAAGGAAAAGAAAAAAAGGAAAAAGGATGCAACTTACTTCCTAAGGAAGATAAGTTGGTCCTAACAATGGGGAATCCTACCAATCACAAATATGGAAGGAAAAATGAATTAAAAAGCCTAAAAGAAATGCATAAAAAATAAAGGATAAAGTGGAGTAAACTTACCTCAATCTTCCCCACTACAAAACAAGTGTTAATGCACATTTTTATTAAAAAGAATAAGGCAAACACACATTAATTAAATCCTAATTAAATTCTAAGGCACCTTAGACCTAAACTAGACTCTATTTTAATCCTAAAGGAACTAGAAAAATGCTAAAACCAAAATACAACACCTATTACAGCCCCTTAATACACAAACAGCTATGAAACTAAGCCCAACACCCACCAGCTTTTTACAGCCAGCATGCAACATGAAAAAGTAGGTGTAGAAAGTCACACACATCATACTAATATAACCAACAACATGTATCTTACAGCAGCTATATACAAAAACAGCTATGAAATGCAAAATCCAAATTTGATTATTTTTATTTATGTGCACAAAGTGAATGATAAACAACACATTAATGTCACTTGACATGAATCTACATGCATCACAAAATGAACTCAAACATGTGAATTTATTTACATCATTTATTTGATTAAAAATGACAATGATCAATCAAGAACAAACATACTTTTTTCATGTTGCACACATGAGCATTTTATCATGAGATTGAACAAGTATCACTACAAGCATCAATTGTTACACATGCATGGCATAAAATCAGAATTGAACTCATGTTAAGATATGGTCAATTAAGCACAAGAAACTTGCATGAACATGTGAAGCATTTAATCACTTTTGGCAAAAAATCAACATGGTATTTAATCACTTTATCAATCAAGCAAGTAATGACAATAATCATGAAGCATATGTTGGATTTAAGCAAACAATTAACATGTGAAACAAATGATTAAAGTGTAGCAAACACCATCAAGAATCACTTATATCACATTTGCACCTTTAACACAAAACATAGAAAAGTAAATGGAATCATGTCGAAACGACTCGAAAAAAATAAATTGGCTACTGGAAATGGACCCAAAAATTCCCTAAAATCACTACCTAAACATACATGAACATTAGAGGCACTAGGAAGCAAGATTGAGCAAGAAAATAGGCTAAAAATCCAAAAATGAACAGCGTTAACCGGTTAACCATATAGGTTAACCCGTTAACGGGCAGAAAAATACAGCATTCTGGCCAAAAACGCATGCGTTAACCGGTTAACCAAATGCGTTAACCGGTTAACACTGAACAAAAAGTGAAAAATGCTTTTGAAAAAAGTGCTTTTGGCCACAATCTTCCTTCTAAACAATCCTAACCCCCACTTAATCATGCTAACACAAATTTCTACTCAATTGGAGCTTATTTACACATGGTAGAACCTATATCTATTAACACCTTAAATCCAAATTCAACCAAAATCACAAATCACAAGCAAACATAATCGAAACGGAATTGATTTTAAACAAAGCGAAAAGCACTTAAAGAATGCCAAAAATGGCGAGATGGAGAGAATAACTTAAAGAAGAAATGATTAAGATCACCAACCTACGAAGCGGAGGAGTGCTTCGGTGATTGTTGCAAGAATCGGAGCTTGAATCGAAGAGAAAACCGAAAACCAAGAAATCGCAAAATAAATGCGTTCTTGAGCTTGAATCTTCGTGTGCTTCTGATAAGTCGATAATCCTCACAAAATTCAATAGCTTATCCTTCTTCAATCCACAAAATATGAAGGTTGGAGGCTTAAGCTTCAAGATCTTCAAGTTTCAATGTGAAACTTGAAGAGCTTATTTGAAAAAGCTTTGGTGAGAGGGAGAGGAAAAGTGAGAGAGAAAAAGTGCTTATCAAAGAGTGAGATTGGAAAATGGTGTTCAACCCTTTTTGTTTGGATGAAAATGGCTTAAATAGAGACTAGGATAGGAGCTAGGTTTGGGTTTGGGGCCCAAATATTAGGTTTGGGATCCAAAATTAGGTTTGGAAGTTAGTTAGGGTTAGGGTTGGAAAAGGGAATATTCCTTGGAACACTCTAGAAAATGGTGGAAGGTGGTGGAAGTTTCCAAGGGAAATGGAGTGGAATTGAAGTGGAAAAATGAGACGGAAAGAATGAAAGGAAGTGTGGAAAGAAAGTGGAAGGAAAGGTGGAGGGAAATGGTGAAACTAACTACCTTTCAAATGATTTTTCTTTGGTTTTTCTATGATTCCTCCATCATTTCTTGATCAAGTTTGAACCATAGGATCATTGTAACCCTAATTTCACGATCTCGATCTTAAAAGTCCGGTGTCGACCCTTTTTACCTAGCCCGATTGCCTTTTCTCCAATTCCTCGATTTTCCGTCGTCCGGCCAGTCGAACCCCTTCCAAAATGAATTTGTGGACGAGATTTGAACCCTAGGCACTTGACATCATATATAAGTCAAAGAAATCCACTTCGACTCAAAAATTTATGTAGAACCCCTGTAGAAATGAAACCCTAATTCGGCTCTTTTCCCTCAAGAAGTATTGCACTGCTTGCCTCCTTCAATCAAACCAAAACTTTCCATGACTTGTGGCTTCAAGTGAAGACTTGTGGGATATTGTGAACCCTTTGCACAAGGTTGAGAAGCTTTGTGGCCCTTCGGTAGCCTCTTCATAACTTTCGGTTGCTCCGATCATTGATCACATACCCACGCCTCGGCTATGCTATATATGATGCAATGTTTTTGGTTATTTTATGAATCCATATATGCAAAATGCTATGCCAAATATTGAGGAAATGAGAGGGCAAATTTTGAGGTATTACAGCTGCCCCTATTCAATCAACTGCAGACCTGAACGGATGATTGCAACAACTTTTAGGCGTTCAAGGTATGGAGTGATTGAATACTCGAATAAAACCTGAAAATTTGCACACCGAGGGTAATGGAAATGTCATCTGCCCATTTATTTATTTATATATTTTTTGTTTTGACCTCTGAATAGGTAACAGGGAAAGAGCCAGGCGGAGATATGCTGGGAAGAATGTCATCCTCGAATGACAACTCATAAGGGATCCTCGGATCCAGTACTAAAACCCTCCTCGAATAGAAATACAATGGTATACCGGCCACAGGCGATAACCATCAACAACAAAGACTGACCTCGGACAGACTTTGCAAAAGAGACAAACTGACCTCGATCAATAAGCTCAAAAAGTGAACTACTATCCTCGAATAATAGCCACACAACAAAAACAAGACCAACCGCAGAAGGACTTGAAGAAAAGAATGCCATCCTCGAATGACAATCCAAAAGATCCTCGGATCTAACACGAAACCATCCTCGAATGGAGACGCAAAGGTATACCAGCCTCGACTGATAACCAAAACAACAAAGCTGACCTCAGACAGACTTTGCAAAAGAGACAAACTGACCTCGATCAATAAGCTCAAAAAGTGAACTACTATCCTCGAATAATAGCCACAAACAACAAGACCAACCTCGGAAGGACTTGAAGAAAAGAATGCCATCCTCGAATGACAATCCAAAAGATCCTCAGATCTAACACGAAACCATCCTCGAATGGAGACGCAAAGGTATACCAGCCTCGACTGATAACCAAAACAACAAAGCTGACCTCAGACAGACTTTGCAAAAGAGACAAACTGACCTCGATCAATAAGCTCAAAAAGTGAACTACTATCCTCGAATAATAGCCACAAACAACAAGACCAACCCGGAAGGACTTGAAGAAAAGAATGCCATCCTCGAATGACAATCCAAAAGATCCTCAGATCTAACACGAAACCATCCTCGAATGGAGACGCAAAGGTATACCAGCCTCGACTGATAACCAAAACAACAAAGCTGACCTCAGACAGACTTTGCAAAAGAGACAAACTGACCTCGATCAATAAGCTCAAAAAGTGAACTACTATCCTCGAATAATAGCCACAAACAACAAGACCAACCTCGGAAGGACTTGAAGAAAAGAATGCCACCCTCGAATGACAATCCAAAAGATCCTCAGATCTAACACGAAACCATCCTCGAATGGAGACGCAAAGGTATACCAGCCTCGACTGATAACCAAACACAGAGAAAATAGGACAAGATGGAACGGGATCGTTGTACATAAACGAGAGCCCAAGCAAACAGGACCGTTATACAAAACGGGAACCTGCGACGCGACTGTTGTACCAAACAAGACGCGGAATAAGCGACGAACATTGACTTGAAAAGACAAGGATGTCTGAAAAATGATAATGGTATCCTCTGTGCAGAGTACTTCAGGTTGAGAAGATGTTATAAGTCGTACGTAATATACCTCAAAACTGGCCCATGCTGGTATGCATATGTTTGAATTTATGGCGTAATGCTCCATGACGATGGAAATGCTACGCTTTGGAGGATGCAGATGTGATGATGATTATGCGTATGCAAATGCAAAGAAACCTCCTGATAAGGAGACTGCAGACATCCCAGATAGCTCGACTGGGGAGGAATAATGATCACTGCATTGATCTGATTCATCCTGGTGAGGAGGAAACAACTCTGCGGGGAAAGCTGTTAATAATTCATAGACTCTGAATAGCCGCCACTGCCAAAAATAAATTGGACTTTGAGATTGGAGCGCCAAAACCCTGCTGGAGATGGACTCTTCTTGAACTCTGGTGGGGAAGTGAGGACCTCCTGACTTGGCGGAGAACCAAAGGCATGACACTGTTGAGGAAACACCTTGCTGGGGAGGAAAGAACTCCTTGTACTGCTGAGAATTGCCCCTGTCCGAAGGGAAACTTCTGCTTGGGGATGACACCCACCTTCTGCCACCTTGCTGGGAGACATTTCAACTTGCACATGGCTGGGGATGATTGGAAACACCCTAGGAGACATTTATTTCTGCTCAAACAAAAGGGAATGCCCCTCCTGGACGATAGCCTTTAGCTATGTTAGCAACACCAGTACCTGTACCTGCATGAACACAATCGATAGTACCTGCAACATAGAGAATTAGTTTGGGACCTGTTTGCCCCAGGCTCATAGCATGAATCGTTGTCTAGGTATCTCAACACCATTTCAGAGTTGTATTAAACGTTTCTATTCTCCTGCACGAGTTAGAAAAGCATTCAAATGTTCATAACACAATGCAAGTTACTATTTGCTAAACGTTTTCACAATCAATCAATGCTGGATGAAAAAAGTAAAAACAAAGAAGTAAAATAGTCAATTGACTGAAGTTGAACTTTATTGATTTGGAAAGGTGGCCCTGAATAGGCAATACAAAGGAAGCAGTTCCCTAAAATGAGGGAACAACTAAAAGAAAAACAAACTACCCTATTGGCAATGTGAAAAAATGAATCTCATCAAGTATCAACCCGGTTATGACTCGTATGTCTTCAAGACGTTCCGCTCGCTCCGCCTCCTGAGAAAAAGTAAATGGACTGATCTTCAACCCTTAGGATAGCCTCAACTGTAGGTATGTCATGGATCTCGCAGATCGCAGTCGTTCGTGTTAATCCCTCTTTTGCGTGGATCGCCCTTTCAGGTTTTCAATCCACCGGGATACCCTTTTTTGCCTGAGTTGTCCGATGTGGCTTTTCAACTCAGCGGGTGTACATTTTTTCTCAAAATTTCCCTAACTTTTGCCCGAGCCTTTTATTCTGTTTTTGGCTCGCCGGGATGCCCATTTTTGCCTGGATCTTTATTCTGTTTTTATCCAGCGGGTCCTTTTTACACGAAGTATTTTCTTACTGCGTCTGCGTTGACAGGGGATGGAAAGTCTTCTCCGTCCATGGTTGTCAGCATTAAGGCTCCGCCTGAGAAAACCTTTTTAACCACGAACGGTCCTTCATAGTTGGGTGTCCACTTGCCCCTGTGATCGTTGAGAGGAGGAGGAATCCTTTTCAGCACTAAGTCTCCTGGCATGTACCTCTGTGGTCGCACCTTCTTGTCAAAAGCTTGCTTCATTCGTCGCTGATACAACTGTCCATGGCATACAGCTGCTAGACGCTTCTCTTCAATGAGACTCAATTGATTATATCTGGATCGGAGCCACTCAGCTTCATCTAGCTTGATGTCCATCATCAACCTCAATGAGGGGATTTCCACTTCGACTGGTAGAACTGCCTCCATACCATACACCAATGAGAATGGAGTTGCCCCAGTTGAAGTGCGTACTGATGTTCTGTACCCGTGCAACGCGAATGGTAACATCTCGTGCCAATCTTTGTACGTCACCACCATCTTCTGAACAATCTTCTTGATGTTTTTATTAGCCGCCTCGACGACGCCATTCATCTTAGGACGATATGGAGAAGAGTTGTGATGTTCTATTTTGAAGTCTCGACACAAGTCAGCCATCATCTTGTTGTTGAGATTAGAACCATTATCAGTAATGATCCTTTCAGGGACTCCATACCGGCAGATGATGTCCCGCTTAATAAATCGAGCGACCACTTGTTTAGTGACATTGGCATAGGAAGCAGCTTCGACCCACTTCGTGAAATAATCAATAGCAACTAGGATGAAGCGATGTCCATTAGAGGCTGTTGGCTCAATCTTTCCAATCATATCGATGCCCCACATAGCGAACGGCCACGGTGAAGACATGACACTCAACGGATTCGGAGGCACATGGACCTTGTCAGCATAAATTTGACACTTATGGCATTTACGGGAGTATTTGCAACAATCAGATTCCATGGTAATCCAATAGTATCCCGATCTCAATAATTTCTTGGCCATGGCATGTCCTCCAGCATGGGTACCAAAGGAGCCTTCGTGAACCTCCTGCATTAACATGTCTGCTTCGTGTCTGTCCACACATCTGAGCAGCACCATGTCAAAGTTCCGTTTGTACAACACACCATCCTGATTCAAGAAGAAACCTCCTGCCAGTCTTCTAAGAGTTTTCTTATCTTTACTGGATGCCCCAGCCGGGTATTCTTGAACCTTTAGGAATTGTTTGATGTCGTGGTACCAAGGCTTGTTATCTTCATCATTACCAACGGCAAAGACATAAGCAGGTCTTTCAAGCCTGGAGATCGAAATTCGAGGCACGGAATTCTCTCGGCATACTTTAATCATGGATGATAAAGTTGCGAGAGCATCGGCGAACTGGTTTTCGTCCCTAGGAACATAGCTCAGCTTTACTTTGGTAAAGAAGGTTAACAGCCTCCTGACGTAATCTCGGTAAGGAATCAAACGAGCTTGATGAACTAGCCATTTGCCATTGACTTGATTTACCACCAAAGCAGAATCTCCGAAGATCTCAAGGTTCTTGACTCGCAAGTCTATTGCCTCTTCGATCCCCATGATGCAAGCTTCATACTCTGCTTCGTTGTTAGTACACTCGAAGGTCAACCGAGCAGCAAGAGGTGTGTGGACTCCTTCTGGTGAGATAATAACAGCACCTACTCCACTCCCATTCATGTTTACAGCTCCGTCAAACATCAACTTCCATCTGGATTCAGGGTCAGGCCCCTCCTCCGGAAGTGGTTCTTCATGGTCTTTCGACTTGAGGAACATGATGTCCTCATCCGGAAACTCAAACCTCATGGGTTGATAATCATCAATCGGCTGCTGGGCCAAGTATTCTGACAACACACTCCCCTTGATAGCTTTTTGTGAAGTGTATTGTATGTCATACTCCGTGAGTATCATTTGCCAACGGGCCACTCTTCCTGTCAAAGCCGGCTTCTCAAAGATGTATTTTACAGGATCCATCTTGGAAATTAGGAGAGTAGTGTGAGTCAGCATGTACTGTCTTAGTCGGCGAGCAGCCCATGCCAAAGCGCAGCAAGTTTTCTCGAGTAGTGAGTATCGTGTCTCACAATCGGTAAACTTTTTGCTAAGGTAATAAATGGCATGCTCTTTTCGACCAGACTCGTCTTGCTGACCCAGTACACATCCCATCGATCCTTCCAGCACAGTAAGATACATGATCAGAGGTCTCCCTGGCACTGGAGGCATAAGAATTGGTGGCTCCAACAAATATTCTTTAATTCGGTCGAAGGCCCGCTGACAGTCTTCATTCCATTTAATGGCCTGATTCTTCCTCAGAAGCTTGAAGATGGGCTCGCACGTGGCCGTCAGGTGAGAAATAAACCGTGCAATGTAGTTTAGTCTCCCTAAGAAGCCACGCACTTGCTTTTCAGTCTTCGGCTCAGGCATTTCTTGGATTGCTTTCACTTTGGCCGGATCAACCTCAATTCCTCGTTCACTAACAATGAAGCCGAGCAACTTGCCAGAACGAACCCCGAAGGTGCACTTATTCGGATTTAACCTCAGTCTGAACTTTCGAAGCCTGTCAAATAATTTTGCTAGATTGACCAAGTGTTCTTCTTCCGTCTGGGACTTTGCTATCATGTCATCAACATAAACCTCAATTTCATGATGGATCATGTCGTGAAACAACGTCACCATTGCCCGTTGGTAGGTAGCTCCTGCATTCTTTAAACCAAACGGCATGACCTTGTAACAAAAGGTGCCCCAAGGAGTGATGAAAGTTGTCTTTTCCATATCCTCGGGAGCCATCTTAATTTGATTATAGCCTGAGAATCCATCCATGAAGGAGAACACGGAAAACTGAGCAGTATTATCGACAAGTACATCTATGTGAGGTAGAGGGAAATCATCTTTGGGGCTAGCCCTATTCAAATCCCTGTAATCCACACACATTCTGACTTTGCCATCTTTTTTAGGAACCGGCACAATGTTAGCAACCCATGGAGGATAACTAGTCACGGCCAAGAAGCCAGCATCAAACTGTTTTTGCACTTCTTCTTTTATTTTGATTGCCATGTCTGGACGTGTGCGCCTCAACTTCTGCTTCACCGGAGGACAACCTTCTCTGAGAGGTAGCTTGTGTACCACAATGTCAGTGTCTAAACCAGGCATATCTTGGTAGGACCATGCGAAGACGTCAACGTACTCTCGAAGCATAGCCATCAAACGAGTCTTGACAGATTCTTCTAATGCAGCTCCGATCTTGACTTCTTTCTTGTCCTCTTCAGTACCCAAGTTTATCACCTCAACATCTTCCTCATGCGGCTGAATCATCTTCTCTTCCTGTTTGAGCAGTCTGGCCAATTCTTCGGGTAAATCACAATCCTCTTCACCTTCCTCATCGGCTTGATAAATTGGATTGTCGAAGTCATACTTAGCCATAACAGGGTCGTCATTGATAAGATCCGGTGACGAGCACCTGCATGAATGATGATTCATGCAAGGCTTTAGCAACAACTTGAGAAACTGAGAAACATTGCCATTTTAAAAACTTTTCTTTCTTTTTGAAAACAAAAGTAAAAACGAAAGACAGAGAACAACATGAAATGAATGTGAAACGTCAATTTTATTAATGATTGTGTTAATGAACAAATGAACCCTTACAAAGAGCCACTATGCCCCGGGCAAGACATAGCGCTTTAATACAGGAAAACAAAAACATTACTCTTCAAAAGATGTTACTGAAATGAGCCTTTCTGACGTCCAGTTGCTAAGTTGAGCTCCTGGGACGGCAGGCCTAATCCATTCATCCAAGTCACAGTCACTATCAACAGCTTCATCCTGCACTGCGCTGATATTTCCGTAGTTTATCACTCCTGCACTTGTGAAAGTGACCGGGCTCTGACAACCTTTTGCACTTGTTTCAGACGAAGATCCCCCAGGGTGATAACCAATCCCGAACATGTCTTTCTTCTCTGGCAACTCGACTGGGCTGCCCCAGCCTTCTCGGATCCCGGATTCTACCAATTCACGCGCTTGTTTATAGGAAGCTATGGAAACCACCTTCTTCGGTTCTTCAGGAGAATTTGATACTGCAGATGCTTGCTCGGACTTCAAAGGCTCAAAAGCTTGACAAGGGGTCTCGACTATTTCGCCATCCATCTCCACATATTTGAATGAGGCTAGATGACTGACGAAGATATCCTCTTCCCCGCTGACTGTCACAACTTGACCTTCCCAGACAAACTTTAATTTCTGATGAAGTGTAGAAGAAACCGCTCCTGCCGAGTGAATCCAGGGCCTTCCAAGTAAACAACTATATGCCGGCTGGATATCCATCACGTAAAACGTGGTATTGAAGACTTGTGGACCTACCTTGATAGGTAACTCCACCTCTCCGAATACCGATCTTCTTGATCCATCAAATGCTCGGACTACTAAATCACTGGGCTTTAGCACCACTCCATCATAGTCTAGCTTCATCAATGCCTTCTTAGGCAAGACATTCAGAGATGAACCAGTATCCACCAGCACATGGGAGAGTACTGCACCCTTGCATTCCAGAGAAATATGCAATGCCCGATTGTGAGCACGCCCATCAGAAGTTAAGTCCAAGTCTGTGAAACCCAATCCATGACTGGCGTTAACGCTGGACACCACCGTTTCTAACTGGTTTACTGAAATATCCTGAGGCACGTATGCCTTGTTCAGAATATTTAGGAGAGCTTTCCTGTGAGAGTCCGAACACATGAGTAATGATAAGATGGAGATCTTTGACGGCGTCTGCTGCAAATGATCTACAATCTTATAGTCACTCTTCTTGATGATCCTCAGGAATTCTTCGGCTTCTTTATCAAAGGTGAGATCTGGGTCAGTTGATGGAGTTGGATCATTGACAACTACAGGTTGCTTCCCCCTGGCTCTAGCTTGGGCTTCGGCAGTATCCCTGGGTGGTATCACATTGCTTCTCAATGCTTCAGGTGCAAACAATCTTCCACTCCGAGTAAAACCCCCTACTCCAACATTCTCTACTTGAGCTGGGGTCATACTAGTCGTGGCCAATTCTTGCCTCTGGCCATTGTAATACACTTCACCACCGTAATGCCAAGGAACTGCTCTGTCACTTTGGTACATTATGGGTCCAGCAGTGGTAATAGTTATTGGTGCCACTCTAACACGCGAAGGAACTTGGGATGGATCATAAAAGATAGTTACTGTAGATACTTCACTTTCTTTCACAATCTTGTCAAATTGCAGCACTCCTTCATCAATCATACCTTGAATTCCGGCCTTCAATCGTTTACAACCGTTGGTAGCTTCTGTACATTCTGAACAATCATCCTCGCATCCGGGGAAAACGCCTTTCTTCAACAAACAAACCTTGATAGCAACCAATGAAGTCTTCAAGTCATCTACATCATCCATCAGATTCAATTTCTCCCCTTCACCAATTGCACCAACCGTGCCCCTGTGAGGAGGCATGGGATTTTCCAGCACATTAGGAGAGGGAGCGAAATTGATCGCTTTAGAATCCAACAAATCCTGAACGACATGCTTCAACGCTTTACAGTTTTCAGTACTATGGCCGGGAGCTCCAGAATGAAACTCGCATCTAGCATTCGAATCATAACCTTCAGGAATTTGGCCTGGCCTCGGAGGTTGCAAGGTACGGAGCTGAATCATTTGAAGCTGCAGGAGATTCTTCAACAGTTGGGAGTAAGACATTGGTGGAGCTTCAAAATGTCTATCTCTCGTCTTCTGAGGGTAGTACGGACGAGGGGGTCTTGGCTGATACCCCTGTGAGCGTTGCGGCTGTGGAGGCTGAACACGTTGTTGAACTGGAGGAGTTGAAATAGTGACGGGGGCCACTTGCTGATAATATCCTTGGTGCATCATTCCTCTCTGCGCGTATACTGCTCCTGTTTCTCCTTCCCTCCTTTTCACAAAGGGTTTCTTGATGCCAGATACTGAAGCGCTTCCATTTTGAATCTTCCCCTGTTTGAGCCAGCTTTCGATTCTTTCTCCAGTCAAGATAATGTCCGAGAAGCCACTTGAGGAACAACCAGCCAACCTTTCCATGAAATGCCCTGGGAGGGTATTCAAGAAAAGATCGACCATCTCTCTTTCCAATAACGGTGGTTGCACTCGGGCGGCCACCTCACGCCACCTCTGTGCATAGTCTTTGAAGCTCTCCGAGCTCCTCTGTGTCAAGCTTTGGAGCTGAGTACGGCTAGGTGCCATGTCAATGTTGTATTGATATTGTCTGAGGAAGGCCTCTCCCAAATCCTTCCAGCTTCTGATAGAACTTCTTTCCAACTTCATGTACCACTCCAAGGATCCTCCAGAAAGGCTATCCTAGAAATAGTACATCCATAGCTTCTCATCTCGCGTGTGAGCCGCAATCTTCCTGTAGAAGGCCTGTAGGTGAGTTTTCGGGCAAGAGTTGCCGTTGTATTTATCAAATGCTGGTGGTCTGAACTTGTGTGGAATGACCACCCCAGGTACTAAACCCATATCTGACACGTCAATCCCCAAAGTGTCTTTGCATTCCAAGGCCTTGACCTTCTCTGCAAGCACCAAGAAGTCGTTGAGATTTCCGTCATCGCCGAAACCCATATCATTGTTGAAGTACTGGAATTGGTCTTCCTGCCTGTCCTGCACAGGAACATACGTAGCCATAGCTGGATCTGGAACATGAGGTCCACCTGTACCGTTGTTAGTGTTGGGAGGAGCCCCTAGTCCGCCGGAAGTAGTTGCCTGAGCATTAGTGTTAGGAGGAGTTAACCCTTGAATTGCATTTCTCAGCTCCTGCTGCCCCTGGGCCATCCCCTGCATCAGAGTCACAAATTCTGCCATCTTGGTACGGACATCGTTGAGTTCTGTCTGCATGGCGTCCATTGCTGTTCTTTGATTACTGCGGGTCGCGTACCGATGAGGAATATTTTGTCGAATGTACCGGGTCTTGGCGGCCCTCGCAATCTTTGCCTGGTGAACACAGATAAATTAAACATCTCGAAGAAAAACCTGCAAAGACAAAGACAAAATGCAAATGATGCGTATGCAATGCAATGTGTTCCTTTTATTCCCGAGTATCTTCCTGTGTCCGGTCCTGGCATTAAGAAGATAAGAATTGGGAAGAAGACCCAAATAATATTCAGACATAATGACGGCTGTGAAAAACTGGTGCTCATTACCCCGTGTTGGTGCAAATAACGAACAAGAAATCCGGAACAAACCAATCGTATAAACTGGAGTTTGAAAATACAAAGTCCCCGAAGGGTGCCAATCACGATAACAAAAGTACATCACATATAAGGAATCCCACAACAAGCCTGTGGGTAATCCAAGTACAACAATACGAAATTACACACTAGGGAACTCTATATCTTTCAATCTCCAGCTAAGGCATTTGACGCTCTGGAACAGCTGAACCACATCTGGATGACCGGGCTCCTGGATGAGCTTCTGAATGAGGAGGTCCCTCGTATCAGAAGAAGCATGTAACTCCTCGATCTGCTGTAGAAATGCTGCTTCATTCTCCTTGCTTTGACTCGACTCGGCCTTCGACCTTTTCACCTCAGCTTTCAACTTCAAGTCTTCAATCTCCTTTTGAGCTTCCTTCAGTGCCTGCTGGCTTTCTGTTACGCGCCGGATACGATCCTCCTCTTGATAATAAGCTTTCCTGAGAAGTTCTTTCTGCCCATCTAAAGAATCCTGAAGGCTTTTGACTTCCTGCTTGTGCTTGGCGTCTAACTCTTTTTGTTTCTTCAGATTTTCGTCCCATTTCTCCTGCCATAAAGTAACAGCTTCATTGGCTTCACTAAGATCTTTCTTCTCTCTTCGGCGCTGGGCCGTCTTATGAGTCTCAGCTAAACCTTTCTTTCGGAAGTAGAGCTCTCTATCTTCAAAATCCTTCTGCTTAAGACGGACTATCTCCTCGGCTTGCACAGCTCTATCTTTCAATTGACGGTTCTGGATCATCAGCGCTTGACAAGAATTAAGAGCCTCTTGATTTTCAACCCTCAGTTGCTTAACCAAAGCCTCTAACTTCTGATATTCCTCCAAGGGCACCGTAGTAGGTGGAGGTAATGGCGCAGAGAAAGGGATTAGAGTCACTTGGGCTTTTTCTCTTACCCACGCCTCAAACTCGGGAAACATTTGGTTGTGGCTCCTGCCCAAACGATCTATACCCTTCTTAATAACCGTTTTCCAAGCACCTGCAGCCTCCCGCACCAATGAGAGATTATCCTTCATAGGAAAATAGAAAGTCTGATCCAACTCTGAATCCTTGGGAACATTCTTCAAAGCGTACCCTAATTGTCTTCTCAAGAGTATGGGGTTGTAGTTAATGCAACCTGCTACTCCTAAGAGGGGAACATTAGGATACTTTCCGCAACTGGAGATGAGCTCTTTCCCTTTTAACCTCAAAGTGAACCATCTGATGTCTTTGGCAGTCAACGTGTTGAGCTTCTGCGACCATATTACATTGGGATCCCTAAACACTCCAGCAATAGGGATGTGCCTCATAAACCAAGTGTAGAACAACTGAGCACAACATCTAACCAATCCACCTCGTCTCTTCTCATTCCTATAGTGCACCGAATAATACAAGTCACCTAGGAGAGTAGGTATCGGATTCTTCAACACAAACAAATGAATTGCATTTATATCCACAAACTTGTCCATATCAGCAAACAAAACTATCCCATACACAGATAATGCCAAGATAGCGCAAACTGAATCCCACTGCTTTTCCACGGCACTCTCTTCAGCTTTTCTGACCAGAAACTCTAAGGGAAAACCAAGCACCCCGGCCTTGGTGGAAACCAAATTAGCAGATACTTCTGATGGGCTCAAATAAAGAGCCTTAGCAATGTCGGTGTGAGTTGGTCTTGTCATCTCTGAATTGAGCGGAATCTGATCTTGAATCGGTAGTCTTAGAATCTCAACATACTCTTCTAGCAACGGACCTAGCTGGAAATCCGGAAATGTGAAACATCGGAGTCTAGGATCATAGTACTGTAGCAAAGTATGAATGGCACTCTTCTGTGAACTATCCAAGCTGAAAACCATATCCAAAATATCACCATACTGCTGTTTGAAGAAATCCAAATGACCCGGGGTAATGAGAGACACCATCTGCTTGAGCAAGTCCACTTTGGTATCAAAAAACTTGTAGAAAATATTCTTCTTTCTGATGTCTTCCATTCTGAAGCAAAGATATGACCAGGAACCGGGAATAATGCAAACCCTGAGAATAAAAGAAACACAAATGATTAATGATGATATGATGTTTATGCAAGGCAAGGCATGTGATCAGTGAAGTGTCTGTGATGTGCCAATCATATAATCAGGTGTCGGTGCACAGTCTCAAAATCCAGATATCACAATAATCATCCCTCTGATCCGGGGTCCATAACTTAAGAACAGAAATCCAAATCATAAAACTGAACCAAAGGCAAAGTGGGTATGCTGAAGGTACCAGGGTTCCTGCAAACCTGTAAACCCCTCCCAATCTCACGGGTGTGCTACTCGGGTCAACATCACGGACTCTCAAAGCCGAATAGCAATAATACGTTCACCATCTCCGAGAAATGGCTCATGACCAAATCAGGGAATCGGTTTGGTATTATATACTACGCAGGGAGGTCTCAGTTGAGTCCGGAAAAAACAAGCATCCCTCACAAGTCTCCAGCTTCAAGCACTGAGTCGAGAAACAATAGTACATTCATCCCGAAGGGTACAATACTATCGTCATACGAACAGTTTGCTTTAACTGAATTCCTATGAGAGAACCAGGCCATCCTATGCGAGTTCCCAATGGACCCTCGGATGCGAGTGGGTTTGCCAACAAATGTGGTCTGCCACTGTCATCACTGGAGAGGGGTGTTTCCATTAAGGTTCTCGAAGATCGGTCACCAGATGCACATAACTATCAAGGTCGTACCCTGAAGTGAGGTAATCCCCACACAGAGTAGTTCCAAGACGGTCGCAATCTGGGTGTGGAACACATCGCCACCCATCATGGTGAGATACCATAAGAGTACAATGCCTGTCCACGCTAATCCTATGGTGCACTCAAGCCGGGTATTTGGCTTATCTCACAGTAACTCCCACCCACAGAAAAAATGAAAACCAGCACAGCCAGACAGTCCAGTATAATATGATGCATGGAAAATAAAATACTGAAAGCGGTAAATAAATGCGATAAAGTAAAACTGTAAATAAAACTGTAAATAAAACAGTAAAGCTAAACTAAAGCACTCAGCAACAAACACATAAACACCCAAAGAACAAAACCAAACAGGCGCTAGGATTGACTCTACAAGGGAAACCGGAAGAATCAGGTTAATCCCCAGCAGAGTCGCCAGCTGTCGCTCCCGGGATTTTCATCCTAGTACAAACGCGAAAGTGGCGCGGAAAAGGTTAGAGTCGCCAGCCAGACATTTTTATCCCGAATGAATGGGAAAGGTAATGTTGCACAAACCTGAGGAAAAAGGAAAGGACGAGGCCTTGCGAACCAAAGATCTGAGTACGGGAGTCGGTTACGAACTGGGAAGGTATTAGCACCCCAGATCGTCCGTCGTACCCGACGGGATCCACGCTTGCTTGTTTGTTTCAAAGGGTGAGAAAAATAGAATGCTGCTGAATAAAACCGCTAACTGGAATGGAATGAGAAATGAGAAAGGAACTGAAATAAGAGAATGAGAATAAAAAAGGGGGAAATGTAGGGAAAATAAAGAATGTGCTCGAACGGGCCCTACCCCGCTGCCTACGTACCTCATCGGGATAATGAGGATCAGAGTCGACGTAGTTCGCCTAACTAAGGCGGGAACTATTTGTTTGTGTTTTTTACAGCTGGAACTGCGTGTGTCTATGCTCAGGTGTTGCAGGCTCGTCTGGTACGAGTGCGTTTACCGTCTTGCATGCGAGACAAGTCGTCGCGAGTTCGCGATGTGAGTGAATGAGATGAGAGAAGAAGTTCCCGCAGGATAGTCGGTTATTGTTTGTTTTTGTCTTTTTAAAAGAAGTGTTTTTGAATTTGTTTGTGAACTGTCTTGTACTAAGACCTATCCATCGCGGTGAGTATTTACACCTCGCCCCGAAACAGGACGTGTATAAACACTCCGCAACAAAGTCTCGTGTCGTACAAGATTGTTCGGTTTTTATTAAGTGTTTTATTGCTTTTCTTTTGAGATGAGAAAGAGAATGACTCAAGTTGATAAAAGGAAAAATCTAAGGGACTAAGACTCAATCCTAATGTATTATGTATTTACAAAGTGATCCTAGTGGTTAGTGAGGTTTTCTATTCCTAATGGAAAAAGGAAAAGAAAAAAAGGAAAAAGGATGCAACTTACTTCCTAAGGAAGATAAGTTGGTCCTAACAATGGGGAATCCTACCAATCACAAATATGGAAGGAAAAATGAATTAAAAAGCCTAAAAGAAATGCATAAAAAATAAAGGATAAAGTGGAGTAAACTTACCTCAATCTTCCCCACTACAAAACAAGTGTTAATGCACATTTTTATTAAAAAGAATAAGGCAAACACACATTAATTAAATCCTAATTAAATTCTAAGGCACCTTAGACCTAAACTAGACTCTATTTTAATCCTAAAGGAACTAGAAAAATGCTAAAACCAAAATACAACACCTATTACAGCCCCTTAATACACAAACAGCTATGAAACTAAGCCCAACACCCACCAGCTTTTTACAGCCAGCATGCAACATGAAAAAGTAGGTGTAGAAAGTCACACACATCATACTAATATAACCAACAACATGTATCTTACAGCAGCTATATACAAAAACAGCTATGAAATGCAAAATCCAAATTTGATTATTTTTATTTATGTGCACAAAGTGAATGATAAACAACACATTAATGTCACTTGACATGAATCTACATGCATCACAAAATGAACTCAAACATGTGAATTTATTTACATCATTTATTTGATTAAAAATGACAATGATCAATCAAGAACAAACATACTTTTTTCATGTTGCACACATGAGCATTTTATCATGAGATTGAACAAGTATCACTACAAGCATCAATTGTTACACATGCATGGCATAAAATCAGAATTGAACTCATGTTAAGATATGGTCAATTAAGCACAAGAAACTTGCATGAACATGTGAAGCATTTAATCACTTTTGGCAAAAAATCAACATGGTATTTAATCACTTTATCAATCAAGCAAGTAATGACAATAATCATGAAGCATATGTTGGATTTAAGCAAACAATTAACATGTGAAACAAATGATTAAAGTGTAGCAAACACCATCAAGAATCACTTATATCACATTTGCACCTTTAACACAAAACATAGAAAAGTAAATGGAATCATGTCGAAACGACTCGAAAAAAATAAATTGGCTACTGGAAATGGACCCAAAAATTCCCTAAAATCACTACCTAAACATACATGAACATTAGAGGCACTAGGAAGCAAGATTGAGCAAGAAAATAGGCTAAAAATCCAAAAATGAACAGCGTTAACCGGTTAACCATATAGGTTAACCCGTTAACGGGCAGAAAAATACAGCATTCTGGCCAAAAACGCATGCGTTAACCGGTTAACCAAATGCGTTAACCGGTTAACACTGAACAAAAAGTGAAAAATGCTTTTGAAAAAAGTGCTTTTGGCCACAATCTTCCTTCTAAACAATCCTAACCCCCACTTAATCATGCTAACACAAATTTCTACTCAATTGGAGCTTATTTACACATGGTAGAACCTATATCTATTAACACCTTAAATCCAAATTCAACCAAAATCACAAATCACAAGCAAACATAATCGAAACGGAATTGATTTTAAACAAAGCGAAAAGCACTTAAAGAATGCCAAAAATGGCGAGATGGAGAGAATAACTTAAAGAAGAAATGATTAAGATCACCAACCTACGAAGCGGAGGAGTGCTTCGGTGATTGTTGCAAGAATCGGAGCTTGAATCGAAGAGAAAACCGAAAACCAAGAAATCGCAAAATAAATGCGTTCTTGAGCTTGAATCTTCGTGTGCTTCTGATAAGTCGATAATCCTCACAAAATTCAATAGCTTATCCTTCTTCAATCCACAAAATATGAAGGTTGGAGGCTTAAGCTTCAAGATCTTCAAGTTTCAATGTGAAACTTGAAGAGCTTATTTGAAAAAGCTTTGGTGAGAGGGAGAGGAAAAGTGAGAGAGAAAAAGTGCTTATCAAAGAGTGAGATTGGAAAATGGTGTTCAACCCTTTTTGTTTGGATGAAAATGGCTTAAATAGAGACTAGGCTAGGAGCTAGGTTTGGGTTTGGGGCCCAAATATTAGGTTTGGGATCCAAAATTAGGTTTGGAAGTTAGTTAGGGTTAGGGTTGGAAAAGGGAATATTCCTTGGAACACTCTAGAAAATGGTGGAAGGTGGTGGAAGTTTCCAAGGGAAATGGAGTGGAATTGAAGTGGAAAAATGAGACGGAAAGAATGAAAGGAAGTGTGGAAAGAAAGTGGAAGGAAAGGTGGAGGGAAATGGTGAAACTAACTACCTTTCAAATGATTTTTCTTTGGTTTTTCTATGATTCCTCCATCATTTCTTGATCAAGTTTGAACCATAGGATCATTGTAACCCTAATTTCACGATCTCGATCTTAAAAGTCCGGTGTCGACCCTTTTTACCTAGCCCGATTGCCTTTTCTCCAATTCCTCGATTTTCCGTCGTCCGGCCAGTCGAACCCCTTCCAAAATGAATTTGTGGACGAGATTTGAACCCTAGGCACTTGACATCATATATAAGTCAAAGAAATCCACTTCGACTCAAAAATTTATGTAGAACCCCTGTAGAAATGAAACCCTAATTCGGCTCTTTTCCCTCAAGAAGTATTGCACTGCTTGCCTCCTTCAATCAAACCAAAACTTTCCATGACTTGTGGCTTCAAGTGAAGACTTGTGGGATATTGTGAACCCTTTGCACAAGGTTGAGAAGCTTTGTGGCCCTTCGGTAGCCTCTTCATAACTTTCGGTTGCTCCGATCATTGATCACATACCCACGCCTCGGCTATGCTATATATGATGCAATGTTTTTGGTTATTTTATGAATCCATATATGCAAAATGCTATGCCAAATATTGAGGAAATGAGAGGGCAAATTTTGAGGTATTACAAGCATGCGCGCTTGGCTCAATTGGTAAAGACATTGGCTGTGAGAGGTATATGATCTGGGTTCGATTCCCAGGTTTGCTCTTTTTTTTTAACATTTATTTTGTTTTGCAGGTTTATTATTTATTGTCCTTGGTTCACTTAGACATCAACTATGCGCGCGCAACCCAATGGAATGCTTCTAGTCTGGTAAGGGGGAGATCCTGGGATCAAAACCAAGCCTCCCCCATCTTTTTTTGGGCGCCCTTCCTTTTTTTTTTCTTTTTTAATTTCCTTAATATTAATTATTATATTATTAGGTTATATTAATTAATCTATTAACCAATTAATTAATTTAATAATGTCATTTATCCTAAAAAAAACTCACTAATAGTTTTCTTAAACTATTTTCTTTTTATAAAAAAAAATCTTGTAAATATTTAATTTCAATCAATTTGTAAATTAATTCATTAAAACCTTTTATTTTCTTAATAAATTCACTAATAAACCTTTAATTTCTCTTTTAATGAATTTCACTAATTATCTTTGTTTCTTAATGTTTAATCAATTTTTTTCTTAATAATAAAAGCTTTTCTTGTAAATTAATCAATTTATAAATGAATTTATTAATTAAGTTAGAATTTTCTCAATAAACTCTATTTTCTAAAATCAACCTTAATTTATGTTTAAAACTCTATTTTTTTTCTAACCCTAGTTTCAAAACTTAATCTATTTATTTTTATTTAAATATTTGAAATAATGTCTTTTATTTATTTTTGTCTTATTTTAATTATTAGAAAAATGTATAGGCCATTATTATTTGTTGTAATTTATTTTTCCCGCTTGATTATTATGTAATTGCCCCGAAACCGTGTAATAGCGTAGGTTTTTATGTTTTCCGCATTTTATTTATTTATTTATTTATTTTATGGTTAGTAAATAGGGAGTGCAAAATATAATTGAATTAACTGGACTTAGATAATTTAAAATAAGATAAATATATGAAAACAGTCACTCACACATGTAAGTCAATCTACGATCGCCGTCTGCACCTCCTAGGGTTACCCCTCTTAAAGTTGCCTTAAGAAAAAAATATGGTCAAGTCCCTCGAAAATGGTGTCTTAAGCAAACGACCCTACAAATAAAAATCATCTAGTCCCTCCCAGATTTAAAAGATCAAGTCCCTACGATGTTGCCTACGATAATGATCTTGTCCCTTCGGTAAAAGATGATAGTCCCTCCCAATTGCTAAAGACACCCCTTAAGTTGCCTTCGTTGAACATACGATGATCCTACGCCTGTTCCTTAATAAAATCCAAGGTAATGACTACCTATTCCTTAATAATAGGGACAATCTTACCCTTGAAAGAATATAAAAGAGCATGAATGACTTAGTCTAGGATAGGAACTCTAAGTTACTGACTCACACCCTTTAAAATACTTTTCACACCTCACTATTTTCAAATATTTTCAAAACAGGGCTTTGTATACATCCATACGAGGATCATTACAAAGTACTTAGAAAATTTTCTAATCACACACTTCACACTTTTCAAAATAATTATGTGATCTAAGTAACTAAGAGCCCATGGATACCATGGATATAAATGGTGCTAACACCTTCCCTTTATATAACCTATTCCCCGTAATCAAGTCTTTTAAAAATAGGTATTTCCTGTACTTTTATGTCCTTTCCACATGGATAAAATAAAAGTCGGTGGCGACTCCTACTATCTGCAACATTTATAGAAAGTCAGTTCTCCCACCGTGTTACAATATGCATGTGATCAATTGTTAATACTTGTTTGGTGTTTGGAAATGTTTTGGTATGAAAATGGTGGGTTTTATGGGCTTTTGGAGCCCTAGAAACGCATAGTTTATATTCTGGTTCTGGTGAGAACCGCCGGGCGGCGCTTTGAGCATCGGGCGATGAAGCCTTAACCGTCGGGTGGAAATAAGAGGCGGTGAAAGAAAAATCTCTATCTTGTAAATTTTATGAGATTGGACTTGCACCACTGTGATCGTCGGGCGAAGCAGCAGACCCAGAGGGCTCCGTCGGGAGAAATGTTGATTGCCAGGCGCCCCTGGCAGTTTTTCAAATGATTTTTCTTTTCTTCAAAAATCCGTAACTTTTGACTCAGGTGTCCGATTGAAGCGTTCATTTATGATATTTGGATGATTTATCGTTATGTATTGTGATATGTCATATGAGTATGCATGCTAATACAATTATAATCTTGAGACTACTTAATTAAAATGAGTTAAGTAGAGTGATGAAGACTTGCCTCTATCAATAGTAGAACCTATTTGTGACTAGGAATTTGATAGAAACTTGATGGCGATGCTCGGACATTCGATGTTTAAAGAAGTATCTTAATCGAGTAATGGTCTAATGGTGAGTGAGACACTATATGGAACATGTGTGTGAACCCGTTTGAGTGTTTATTTTGAGGAAAAGGCATTGTGACCTTAGGAATGTTGTATACATTCCCATTTGTGAAATCACGTAATTGGAACCGTTTTTCCTGATAATGTCGTTTCATGAGCCAGGGGCTCCTCTAGAATCTATGCATGCAGTACTTGGCAGATTTGATTCTTGCGTGTCGTACAAATGGAGCCTACGGGTAAAGAGACTTGTGGTGGTTTATGGCCCACGCGAAGTGATGATTTTAAGGTTAATAACCTTTCTTTACGAACCCATTTCGTATTCCAAGTGAATCCCAGGATCCATGACTCGTGCCGACTTGTAGAAGTAGAAGAGGATGGGAATATGGGATACCTCGTAGTTTCCGGATTAATGATACTTTTCGAGTTAGTGAACTCAAGACATGTTTCCATATGAGTATGAGAATATGAACTCAAGGTCTAGGCTTTCCCCCCGACTTGAGTAGAATTTTGTTAGAACCTTGTAAAGCCAAGAGAACCCATAAGATAGGGAACTCATTGAGATGTTGATATCTCACCCCACTATTGTTGTTGCTTTTCAGATTTTATTCGCAGGTTCGGTTAACAATTGGAGCTATGCTCGGGATGTTTCAAGAGAAGCATAGATTAAGTGTTTCCGCCGGGTATTTTATCTTTGTACAATGATGGATATTTTATTGATCTTAGTATTTTTATTTGTATAATTTCTATGTCTTGTACCATAGTTTGTATATATTTTAGAATTGGTCAAGAATGTGAATTGTGCTATTAGACACTTGTGATGGTGTCAGTACCAAACAAGCACTTGTATGATATTATTCTAGGTATATATTATATAGGGAATTATAGTACGTTACTCAATATACAAGGAAAGTCTAAGGATGATATTAAAGAAAGGACTTGATATACAAGGCATTATAGTACGTTACGCAATATACAAGGAAAGATGCATAACTGCCATGTTATAATGGAACATTTTCTACCAATAGGTATACGTTCTATTTTTCCTGAAAAAGTAAGAAGCACAATAACTAAATTGTTATTTTTCTTCAAGTTAATTTGCAGTAAGGTGATCGATCCTACGATCTTACCAACATTTCAAGACAAAAAAGTTATTACTTTTTGATCATGAAATGTATTTTCCTCCCTCGTTTTTTGACATAATGGTTCATCTAGTTGTTCATCTGGTGAAAGAGACACAATTGTGTGGACCGACTTATATGAGAAGGATGTACCCTGCTGAACATTATATGAAAATATTAAAAGGGTATGTGAAAAACCGAAGTCGACCAGAGGGTTGTATTGTCGAACGATACATTGTTGAAGAAGCGAATGAGTTTTGTACTGAATATCTGTCCAATATATAATCACTTAGACTCCCCAAATCTCATATTGTCGAGAAAAAACCCGGAAAAAAGTTAATTAGAAATTAAGTTGTGCCAGTATCAAGGGTCGAACGGGATCAAGTGCATTTGTATGTTATGCACAATGAGAATGAGGTTGAGTCGCATGTTGAAATGCACAAGGATGTTCTCCGAGGTTTAAATCCGAATAGAAATGTGAATTGGATATTACGAGAGCACAATCAAAGTTTCATACCTTGGTTTAAGGATCATATTTATTCAAAGTATTATTCAGATCTCGCTTCAATAACAGAAAGATTTAGATGTTTAACATATGGTCCAAGTTTGGTTGTGTTTTCTTATAATGCATACACAATTAATGGAGACCATTTTCTACCAAAGAACAAGATGATAAAAATACTATGCAAAATAATGGTGTCACTGTGGTATCTGAAGCAATGCATATTTCAAATGTGAAAGACTTAAACCCCAAATTTACAAATTTGTCATATTTTGGGGTTATCGAGCGCATTTGGGTGTTTGATTATGAGAAGTTTCAGATTCCTATATTTCATTGCAAGTTGGTTGAAAACAATAATGGCGTACAAATGGATAAGTCGGGATTTTTACAAGTGGATCTTAATAGGGTGGGGTACAAAGATGAGTCTTTTATTCTAGCCTCTCAAGCTAAAAAAATGTTCTATGTCACTGATCCGACAAGTACAAAATGGTCTATATTGCTTTTATCTAACAAAGTAATTGATGAAAATATTGGAGATCAAAGTGATATTGATGTTGATATTGAATCATTTACTAGAAATGATCAAGATGAAAATATTATAGTGAATGCATCATATACTAGAAATGATCATAATAAGGGTATTTGGATCAATCCAACCGTCTGTGTTGTTAGGAAATAAGTAGAACATATTCCAACCAAGAAAAGGAAGAGACGTGCCTAAAAAAGGTACTAGTTATAAATAGATTATGGATTTTTATATTTGTCATTTAATTTTTGTGTGTGTGTGTGTATATATATATATATATATATATATATATATATATATATATATTGTGGTAGTTGTCATTTTATATATAGCTTATATCATTCAATGGATTATAGATTATGGATTTTTATATTTGTCATTTAATTTTTGTTTTTTTTCTTTGTTACATGTCAAATGGCTAATAACCAAGAAGACACACACGATACACATGATACAAATGAAGCTCAGAATGAAGCTTCGAATGTAGAAAGTGAAATAAAGCAAGGAATAAAAATTATGAAGTCAATCATCCGTGCTAGAGACAAAGGGGTCAAACTTGATGTACACTAGAGTGATAAGAACTTGTTAATTAAGCCTAACGGTTCAATGTTGTCTTCATACATTGGTTCACTTGTCCTCCCGCACATTCCAATTACCAGTGATAATTTGAAGAATCCATTGTTGAAAGCTAGTAAAGATAAGATATGGACTGAGATATAGGTACTTACCAAACATGATTGCCGTGTTATTATATTTTTTTGACAATTAAGTCTTTAATTTACTTATACTAACATACTTTATGTTTATATGTGTATATTTTTTTGTAGAGGTCATTTAATATTGATGAAAGCCGAAAAAAGTATTGTCTTCAATTGGCCGGAAAGAGACATAGAGGGTTTCAATCCTGATTATCAAACAAATATCTGAGGGATGAGGAAAAATATTTGTGAAGAAGAACTTCCACATTTGTATGCGGATTTGATTACACCGGAAGAATGAGACACTTTTGTAGCCAAACGGAAAACCGAAAAATTCAATGTAGTGTTCTCTTTTCATGTCTATTAATTGTATTATATACTTGTTACATTAGTTTGTTCTGATATGACTTAAACTTGTTCATCCCTGATTTGAGTGCCATTAATCGCCAAAGAGTATCAAAACCCACGTATCCATACAGAAAAGAGCGTTTGGGATATGCACGCTTACAACAACAAATGATAACTATATATAAATGATATGATCTTATTAATTGTCTCAATATGTTATAATTGACGATCTTATTATTTATCTCAATGTGTAGTTAGAAGAGGAGAAAAGTGAAGAAACATCTCTTCTGGAACATGTGTTTGTGGAAGGTTTCTCGTGTGGACAAGGATGAAGTTGTTAGTGAAGATGTTCAACATGTTTATGACAAATGTGTAAGTATAACATTATGTCTTTAAGTTAATCGAAATTTTATTAAAATATAATTAATTTTTAATCCCCACTAATAAAATTCAATTTGTTAATGAATTTCAGGAGACTCTATCTAAATCCTTAACCACCAGTGAGGAGAATTGCAGGAGCATTCTTAGTCGAGTACTAAATGTTCCTGAGTATTCCGATCGGGTGAGGGGTAAAGAATTTGGTGTGACTCCATCTTCCTTCTATAAGCAACCAAAGAGGAAAAATTCCAGCAACCAATAAGTCATGCAATCATTGGAGGAACTAAAAGCGCATGTCCGTGAATTACAAAAGGATAAAGAGAGATATGAGGCGGAAAAGCGTAGTTTCGGGTTGAAAGATACTAGTGACAAAGCTAGTATTAATTGTGAAAATAAAGTTCCCGGGGTAATTAGTACATATTATTTTAATTAAATTAACACATTTATTTTAATTGACCTTTATACACATTAGTTATGCATTCACTATTGCTTCAGGGCATTTCATCTTTTCGGTTGTATTTGTCATTACCGACTTATCGCATGGTTGGCAAGGGAAAATTGCATAACAAAGTGGGAGAGTTACTTCACTATAAACCACTCTCTCATGGATATTTGAAAGTGTTAGTTGATACTGTTTTAGATACATATGTGGTACTACCTATGCCTGACTCGGTTTCAGAGGTTACATTGTAGCGAGATGCAATAGGTTCGTATGTTGCATAGCCGTCAGATCTCATTTCCATTGATGATGAGGTATGTCGAAAACCATTACGAATATTTTAGTATTCAAATGTCAATTCTGAACCATTATGAAAATCATTTTGAACCATTATGTACTTTTTTTTACATGGTAATGTTAGATTCCAACAAAACCTGCATCTAAGGATAAATGGATTTTTCCGGAAAAAGAGTTTGTTGCATCATAAAGAGAGGTACATTTAAAGTGTTATTCTATGATCCGAATTCAAAAGTTTCATGATTTTCTACTTTACCTAACTTATATGATTGTTATGTTCCTACTCAAGCTTCACAATAGGTCATCAGCAAGAAAAAGGTTCATGCAAGGACCGTGCATGCAAAAAGAGCTCTTGCACCTCGCTTTCAGTTGTGTCTTGAGACACTTGTGGCAACATTAGATGTGATGAAAGGTGTTATTCGTTAAAT
Source organism: Lathyrus aphaca (assembly GCA_963966055.1). Taxonomy (NCBI): domain Eukaryota; kingdom Viridiplantae; phylum Streptophyta; class Magnoliopsida; order Fabales; family Fabaceae; genus Lathyrus; species Lathyrus aphaca. The sequence goes on from OZ014520.1 coordinate 55,309,301, forward strand.
AGATATGGACGGAGGTGTTTTTGGTTTTCCTCATTCCAAGATAATCGGAAGAGAGGACATGGAGCAGATTTTCAAGCATCTTGAATTAGGCATCGATGTTATGCATGCATACATCTAGTACTTCGGTCAATCTATTATTTATATAGTTGAACAATTTATATACACATTTCAATGAAAATAGTTTAATGTTTATTATGTTTTTATTTAAGGTTCTTGTATGCAAAAATTATGCGCGAGACACAATTGTCAAACATATTTCGTTTCTTTTCTTGCACCCGTGTCAATGCAACGACAATTAGTTAGAATTCCATTTTAGTAAGAGACCACTTAATTGAGGGATTTACGGCCAGCGAAATAGAAACTTTGTTTTTTTACCGTATAATACTGGACACATGTAAGATTTTCATTATAATTTTATTCTAATCTTTGTATCTTTTACGTAGAAATTATCCATCTAAACTTTTATTATATTTTAAAGTAGACACTGGTTGTTGGTTCCATTGATCCTACAAAAGAAGTGGTCTATCATATGAATTCATTGGAGCATGATTGGTCAACATATCCGAGTATGAAGGAAGTGGTTGATACGTAAGTGAGATTGATCAAAATATTTGTGTGTTTTTATATATTTATTATTTCTGTGAGATTATTCTAAATTTACGCTTTTCTTTTATAGAGCTATACTAGTATACCGAGCACAAAGAGATGCTCGAGTAGCACAAGCTAAATCAAGCACTATTCCATGGGTCCAAGTGGAGGTATATTAATTTTCACAATGTTTATTATTAGTGATGCTACTTGATAACACAAAACAACTATATATTAATTCTTATTTGTTTGTCTAAGTGTGGTGTCTTCAACAGAAAAATGGCATAGACTGCGGGTATTACGTTTTGAGGTTTATGAAAGAAATCCTTCAAATAAATTGATTAGATATTCCTATTCAGGCATGCATGGATTTATAAGTTAGGATTTATTTTAATATTTATCGGATATGTCATAATTTATTATTTTAAACTAACTAATGCATATTTTGTTTTGTTATATAGTACTTTGATGAATACGCGTGTTCTCATTACACGCCCTCAAAATTGCAAGAAATTACTGAGGAATTGTGCGAATACATTATTGAAAAAAGAATCGTTTAAGGTATAGGATTATGGGATTATGTGAATGTTATTGACTCGTGGTTTATGTAAATGATGTGTGGTTATGTAAATGACTTGAATTGTATAGTTTTGGATTGAAATAGTATTAGTGGTATTAGTGAAATGATATTAGTTTTGAGATGTAAATGACAATGAAATGGTATTAGTTTTGAGAGGTAAATGACTTGTGGTTTATGTGATTTATGGGATTAGTGGAAATGGTTAATGAATCATACTGGAAATTGTTAATGGAAATGTAAATTATACAGGTTTATTGAAATAGCTTGAATTATACAGGTTTCTACATTAAAAAATGGTTAAAATGAGATTTTTTTTTAAAATCATTAAAATTATACGTATAGAAAAGACAATGCTTTTTAGAAAAAGCGCTGCCTATCATCCACAAAAGAAAGAGCTTCTTCTAAAAAGAGCTCTTTAAAGGTATAGCAAAAATTCATTAAAATTATAGGTATACATTAGAGAGCGCTTTCAAAAGCGTTGTCTAAATGGGGACAAAAGAAAGTGTTTTTCCTCAAAAAGCACTTTCTAAAGGTATATAAAAAAATTCATTAAAATTTTATACGTATACATTAGACAGCGCTTTTAGAAGCGTTGTCTAAAGGCCCAATTTAGAGAGTGCTTTTTAGGAAAAAGAGATGCTAAAGGCTTACTTTAGAAAGCGCTTTCAGAGGTAAAACGCTTTCTAAAGTAGGCCTTTAGCAGCGTTTTTTCCTTAAAAAAGTGTTGTCTTTACCTACAACTGCACCACCTTAGACAACACTTTTAAGCGTTGTTAAAGGCCAAAAAAGCGTTGTCGTAGCCATTGTTTGGCATAGTGCAAGGAGGATAGGTGATTTCATAAGCACCCTTGGATAGTGAAGGCTCTCCTTCCAAAATGGATTTCTCATGGGGTAGCTTCAGGTAATGCTTACTGTCCTTAAAAATTGGTATAGTTCCTTCGCCTTTTATTACAGGATCAAAGAACGATCTCGAATGAGTAAAAGTTTTAAAGTGAAGGGGCTACCCAATGGATTGTGTGGTTAGTTCTGTAGAGATGTCGAGAGCTCCAACTGCATAAACATTTTCTTCATTGATAACTTCACCTGTAGGAACAATGTCAATGTCAACTTGCATGACAACCTTAATCTCAACAAAAAAAGGGGAAAATCACGTGAGTAAGTATTATCAAAAGTAGACAATGATGGAAAATCAGTTGAAAACAAATCATAATAAGTATCATCAACCGACTCAGAAAGCACTTTGATATGAAAAAAATGTTCTTTTACAAGATGTTTCATTACATTAAAAAGGTTAAATTTAGTAATGGTATCACCAAATTCCATGGACATTGTTCCGTCATCAACATCGATTTTTGTTTTTTCCATTTTCATGAACGATTTGCCTAAAATGATTGGTGATCTGCTAGAATTTGTTTCTCTAGTCATATCCAGAATGTAAAAATCTGCATGAAAAAGAAATTCATTAACTTGGACAAGAAAATCTTCCATGACTCCAATAGGCCGAGTTTTCAACATGTTTGCCAGTTGGATGATTAAACTTGTATATTTCAAGGGACCAAGATTAAGATTATTATAACAAAGTAGGCATAACATTAATTCCCACTCCTAAATCAAACATGCAATTTTCTAATTTATTATCCCCAATGGTACATGGAATAGAAAAAGTTCATAGATCCTTGCATTTATGGGGAAACATGGCATGATTGAGGGCTGAAACATTAGCCTTTTCTGTTGCACATTTAGGTTGATTGAAGGCTGAAACATTTATTCCCATGTTCACTCTCTCATTTCCCTTCATCCTCCTCTTATGTGTGCATAATTCTTTTAGAAGTTTTGCATACTTTGGAACCTGCTTAATCACATCAAGAAGTGGATTGTTCACTGCCACTTTCCTAAATACATCCAGAATCTCTCTCTTTGTCTTCCTCAAGAATATTCTTATTTTTCTGTACTCTTTGTGGGAAAGGGATCATAGGTACATACTCTCTTTCAGGCTCAACAACAACAAAAGGTTCAAGTTCAGGTGTGACCTCAACAACTTTCTTATTTTTTTCCAAGGGAAGAACCTGTAAATTTTTCGGATCTCAAGGTAATTGCACTCACATTAGCACCTTTAGGATTCAACAATGTTTGTGAAGGTAGTTGATTTGATCCTAGTGCTTGCTACATGGTAGTCACTAAAGAGGCAAGTTGTCATATCTGGGTCTGCAAGGTCTGAATGGTTATGTATGTCCTCTACTAGAATTGGAGATTGTTGAAAACCATTTTCTTAATCAGATCCTTTATTGAAGGTCTGAATATTGATGGGGGCAGAAGTGGTTGCAACATGTGGAAGATTTTGTGGTGTTGGTAATGGTAACATCAACTGTTTTTGTGTGGGTTGCTGATTTCCATATCGAAGGTTTGGATGGTTCCTCCAATTTGGTTGGTATTTATTAGTTGACAAGTCAATAATGCTGTACTTGTTCTGATTGTTGCCTTGATTGTAAAGGGTTGTTGCGTAAGCTTGGGGTAACTCAGTGACCAATTCATCTTGAAGAATAAGACATATGTCAGTAGCGTGTTCAATAGAAGTACAAATACCATACAACATTGTTGTTTGAGTCTTACCTATTGCCAATTGTTTCAGTAAATAAGTAAGCTCGTCAATTCTGGTTTCTAAAGTCGTGTTGGAGGAAGAAACCTGAATCTCATGCACACCTTTGTATTAGACATAATTGTTTCGGGTGGTGAACTGTTGTGAGTTGAGATACATGTTTTCAATCAGTGCTTTGGCAGTAGGTAGAGTTTTATCAACAAGTTCTCCACCACTAGCATCATTAAGAATGTTCATATCCATTGGTTGTAGTCACTCATAGAAATATTGAATCAGTAATTACTCGGTGATTTGGTGCCGAGGGAAATATTCAGTCAATGATCCCATGTCAAGCTGTCTAACACCGCATATATCTTTACTGATTGAGGCAGCTCTGGAGGCAAGAAAATATCTCTCTACGAAGATGTTAAGTGCCAAAATGTAGTTATTACAGATAGTATTTTGTGACACTTTCCAATTGGTTCTTTTATGTTTCAATAATAAATCTATATGTTTTAGAATAAATACGCAAGTTTTCATTTATACTTGTTCAATTCTCATTTTATGATCTTTTGTTGCATTTTGATAGGTTGTCTTTCTTCCTTTGATGCTTGGAGCCTATGGATGATGAACGGGAGCTTGGAAGATCATTTTTCGGGACTTTTTGGAAGTGCTAGAACACTCAACGCGATGAGACCTTGCTAAGCGCGCTTCTTGGAGCAGGGGCAGTAGAAATTCCATGTTTTGGCGTTGAGACCTCACTAAGCGTGCTATCAACATTTTTCGCCTTTGAACTGATGCAACTTAGATGTACTTTTTGGAACATGTATAAATAGTAACTTTAGATATTTTATTGAGATATCTCTCATTTTTTCCATTTCTCAGAACTTGTAACATATTTCTAGAGAGAGAAACTCAAACCCTAAGAGGGTGACACTTAAATCGAAGCAAATCGAAGGTTGATCTTTGATTAAAAGCTTCGTTCTCTTGTTAGGGTAAGATGTAATCTTTTGATAGCTTATGTATTTCATCTAATCTATGTTTGTGAACTTGTTTTGAGTTAATATTGTTGTTTATCTTTGGTTTATTATTTGTGGGTATGACAAAACTCTTTAACAAACCCTAGATCATTGATTTTTATCTATAAATAAGCAAGCTTTTGACATGGTTTTGTGATTTGATATTCATTTTCATCTTAGCTTTTTAGCACTATGTTGATTGTTAGAATGAATAACTTCTAATAATTAATGCAATAAAGACCGCGATAACGCTTGACGAACGATATCATGAGGGTGCATGAGAATATTGATGAATAACTTTGTTCACATCCATGGGATAAATTAGTTGAATGCATATAAAAAGGATTAATCATTTGTATGTTTTCTGATCATGGATTTGTATATGAATTACTCATTAGTTTGATATGAATGTTATGGTAATATATGTTGGTCTAGATGCCAATAAAATGGATGTAGGTTTAACATTCATGTAATTTTTAAATACTTTGTATTGATTGGTAATGTGCGAGAGAAATTATCAATAAGTACAAAAATACTCATAACATGTGGGGACCAAGAGAATATGTATGTCATGAGTGATACGTGATGATATTAAACGAACAAGTGATTTGTGTATAAAATGATTAGAAGAATGCATATGTTATCGATTGATGAGATCCCAACCCTAACAAGGCTCTGTTTATTTATTTAAGCTTTTTGCATTTATGTTTTTCACTTCTTAACAAACAAGCTTATAAATATAGTGACCGTGAATAACGTTATTTCCCTTCACCGATCCCTGTGGATACGACATCCCTCAGGAATTCTTTCAATCATAAACATTTACTTGTCGCTTGACCGCAACCAACATAAGAATTTCTTCAAATTATTCCAAGTAGTGACAAAATTTGGTTCAAGATACTATAACTAATCCTTGGCAGCACCTTGTAGTGAAAATGGAAAGGCTATCAACTTGATATGATCTTATGTAATCCCTTCATGCCTCAATGTAGTTGAACAAACAACCTGAAATTCCTTAAGATGCTTGTGCATATTCTCACCTGCAAGACCACAAAACCTAGGCAATAAATGTATTAATCCAGATTTTAATTCAAAAGGAACAACAAGATCAACATATTCAATACATAAGCCATTATAATTGATTTCAGGAGCAACAAACTCTTTTAATGTTCTTTGTTCAGCCATATTAGCAAAATCAAGTTCAGAATCAAAATCAAACAAGCAATGAGAAAATAAAGAATCAGAATCAGAATCGTTAATTGACGGTGTATTAATGCTACGACTAATGTAGCAATGTAACAACAATTACGAAAATACCAACAATGTCCCTAAATAGGCAGAAACAAAATGTAAGACCCAATATGATAAAAATAAGTTCAGAAAAATGCAAAATATGAAATTTAATCTAATTAGGAAAAATAAGAATTTTAAGATTATTTTTTTGAAATTTACCTAACATGCTAGAATATTCACCACTGTACTGTAACCCTGAAAATCAACAAACAAAAACAAAAAAAAAAGAAAGAAACAAAAACTCTAAACAAAAATTGTACAATCGGCTAAAATCAACAAGAATCCTCAGCAACAACGTCAATTTGATCCACTGTCACACACAGATAAAAAACAAGTGATTTAAAAAAAGTAGTTTACGATAACGACCACTCGACTATTGTTCTCAAAAGGATTCTTGTAGTGAATTAACCAATTACAGTAACAATTTATGGGGGTTTTAAATTTGATTTCAAGAAAAGTACAAATAAGTGCTTAAAATAAGTGATTATAAGAATAAGTCAATCTATACTATTTTCGGTTCCGGTTACTCAGTGGTTTTTACCTTACTAATTCTCTAAGTGGCTTCAATCTCTATTTGATTTTAATATCGCAAATTAAGCATACATGATATATAAAACATATTGACATTCATATATTCCGGATTAAGCAAACAGATAATACAATCGCGAATTAAGCAAACAAGATATAAAATTAGGAATACAATCATACGAATTAAATCAAAATATTCCACAACATAACATATTAAGCAAATACAATTTTATGGAATAAAATTGAAAGAGAAACGAAATTGAATTGATAGGATAAAAACCTTAAAGCGTTGGAACGCGATTACAACAGATTGACTCAAGGGGTTCAATTCTCCATGAAATTTGTAAAAAGAAAAACAAAATCGTGAATAATAAATTATGATCAGTATCGTGGCTGATAAGTCTTTTAATAGAATAAGGGTTTCACTAATAACTCAAACAGGGTCGGAAACATAAACCAGACACATAAAATGAGCCAAAACTAATAATTTTCTAAAGTCTGAAACGAATTATTTGAGATTCATGTACTTTGAATTAACTTTTCTCAAAAACTTGAAAGTTACATTTCTCTGTCTTAGTTTTCCAACGTCTAGTAAAACACGTCAATCTAATACTCGTAGATCAAGTAATGATCCGATTAGTGAACACGTATCAAGTAACCGTTAAAGCTGAAACTAAGTTGTGAAAATAGATTAAAGATAAACAAATACTTATTTCTATAAACATAATAAAACAGTAAAATAAACTAAACAAACAAGAAAAATACCTAATACAAACATAGAATAAGGTGTATCAAAATGCACTTATCAATATTTATATTGAAATACAAAAAGATGGTAAGAGAGTGAAAAATTTCATATTAGGCGTTAATCCATACATGTTTATCACCTAGAGTCTATCCTATTATGAGATGTGTGATATGGTTCCTATAAGTACAGGTTGGTTATTTGCCTAGACTTGAACATATAAACAAAATAATTAGAAAGTATTTTAATTTTTTTAAATAAAAGTTTAAATAATGATAAAAAGAAAAAGAAATAAATAAAATATAAATAAATAAATAAAATAATAATAATAATAAAATTTTATAAGAGATCATTATGTATATAATTGAAAGAGAAAAATAATTAGTATATAAATTATCTTTAAGGCTATATAAATGTAAAAATCCACTCTTAAAATAATTGAATATGTAACGTGTATATGCGCCAAATCATTCAAATAGTATGTGCCACCTTTTTTTAATTGGATTTATTTGCTGGTTTTTGACCTCACTATCACAAGAGTTCATGATCTTGAAAATATAGAAAGATCATATGGTGATGCGTTTAACCTATATAACTTATGTCACCAAACTACTTATATTTCAACAAAAATCGAACCCTCAAAATAGAATCTGAAATTTTATCAAACTAGTCTTAAAAAATGAGTTAAGTAAAAAACATAATGGTTGTAATAAATGAAGTAAAAATAAAATAAAAATTGTGAGAAATAGTGAGTTTCTTAAACAAATAAGAAACAATTCAATTTAAAAAGAAAGGGAAGATAAAACAGAGTTGGCTATGATGTTTATTGTATTCTTTTTTTAAAGAGCGTTAAATAATTAAAACTGAAAAATAACAATTAATATCTCTCTAAACAAGTGAGAGATTAGTATACTTATATACTATTAACATATATTAACATATGGATGTTATGTATGAAGATAATGTTTGATTATAGGTTTTGATTTAGAGGGGTGAATAAATAAAAAAATTACAGTAAAAATTTTGGCAAAAATTATGTTTTAAAATATAATACAGCGAAAATATGATCCAGATCGGATCGTCTAACCGAACCAACTATCGAAAAATAATATATGTATCGTAAACCAAACAAAATGATGATGAACGTAAATGTTCAGCAAAGATCAAACTACGAATCAATTAAATGCAATGTTATTTGTTACTCGTGTATCCAACGAACCAACACAATTAAAACGCTCACAAACGATTTATCGAACACTTGGTATGCAATCGATATCTATTAAAAATTTAATTTGTTTTGTTGATATTAAAAGCAAATCACAGTCAAAATGGTTATGATTATATCAACAACAACAACAACAACACCTTTACAAGATAATTGAAAAAAAAAATTCCAATCGAAATGATCAAATGACGATGAACTCGATAAATTGCGAAAACAACAATTAATGCAATAAGTATATAAAAGAAAGAGACCAAGATTTTTTTTAGGCAGCTCCCCATTCGACCTCGCTATGGTTACATATGCCCTCAATCCGAAAACAAATTGAGATACTTGCAATTAACCTTTTCTTTGCAAAATGTTTATACAAGAGATAAATAATGCAAATTCCAAAAATCTTATTATTTTGTATTGATTCTTCCACCTCCAAACCCCTGATCAAAGCTTGATCAAGTGACCAACATTGCGACTACAATCCTTCCGATTATCTCGAGCACGCATCTTGTTGAATCCAAGATTCTAGAACATAATTCACCATTTCGCGCTACTCCCTTGCAAGAAAACCACCATGTACCAAAGCCTTCACTCGGTCGAATTTGTGTATGTGTGTGTGGGTAAATAAATCAACAGTTTGAGCACAGTTGAATTAATGCCACTTTGATCATGATAACCTGAACCCGAATTTTCATAAATCATTGCTTGATAATTTGATGATTTCCTCACAAGACATCTTGACATTTACACACTGCTTGAGAAATAGTCCACTGACACCGATAACTTGCAATTGAAGCAAAATCTTGATGGTTTGACCAAGATTAAGTCAAATTTTCATATGAACTAGATCACAGCTAAATAGCCACACTTGATTTGAAGCCATGCCATTGCCCTTGCCTTTTGACAACCCTGTAAAACCCTAAACACACAGAGAAAGAAAATAAACAAACTGCAACATATTTTTATATTTTGATTAGTAGTTAGTGAAATATAAAGCATATAAACACAAAGGTAAAAGACATAAGGAAAGGTGTTTGATGATCTCTGTAAAGACAACCCCAAGAATGAGAGGGTAGGTGTGGCAACCAAGTATGTGATCTTATTTGTATGTAAAGATGCAATGATATGTGAGATCTTAGGGTACAAAATTAGGGTATAACCGAAGGTAGTCCTCAGTTGACCCTTGTAGAGAGTTTGATTGTCGAATTACGAAGTCTCATGCATTACATGCGAAGAAGATGACAGATGATTAAACATACCCAATAGTTTATATTTGGATGTATTTTTTTCATACAAATGTTATGTATGGTTTTAATTTTTTGAATTAATGTAAGATTTTTTACTTTCATTTAACTTTAATATAAATTGGACTTTGGAGATATTTCAGACATATATCTCCGGACACATCCAAATAATATTCAGATATGCATCTTTAGATCATATTTTGTTTTAAATGAGATGAATCTCAAAAAGTGAAACTTGGTATAATTTTTTATATGTCGTAAATATATTTCCGAATACATAAAACATATTTTTAAATTTTCAGAAATGTGAGATACACACCTTATAAGAATATAACGAGTCTTCCTCTAAAATGAGCCCATGATCTAAGACTCGATGAGATGGACATTAAATTAGACTCCAATTGTGTAGGAGACAATTTTCAAAGCAAATAAGCATACTCGTACGTCTCTGAATTGGCATCATATCAGCGCATAGATATATTTTCTAATGGTTCTAACAACTCTCATATTGAGTTTATTCGAGTGACAAACTAATGAGGTTGTTTTTGCTTGAGCAAAAGATAATTTCATTGCTAGTTAATTTCCATCTCTTTATAGGTATTCCAACCTGCATTCAAAATATTATCATAAATGAAATCCTCAAATTCTTACAAAAAAAAAACAATAATCTTATGTTATTTTATCACCTATCCTTTATTAAGTATTTCAATAAATAAATTGGTATAAATAAGTAAAGTGTAATGCTAATTTGTGCCCCCAATAACACAAATTAAGAGATAAATATAATAAAAGTTTATTGAAAATTATATATTGAAATTAATATAAGTTTATAATTAATGATTTTATTTTATTTTTCAATAAATGTTCCTATTTTTAGGTCTTTTTTACACATGTGTCAAAGACACAAGTTAACATTATTCATAAGTAAAATACAATGGCTTTTATTCAAATGTATTTATTTAAAATTTATTCACCCAAACAATTTATTCTCTTTATTCTTTTTGTTTCACAGTGGTTGTCGTTTCAAAAAAATATTTTTAAATTAATATCATTCTCAATTGAAACTATTTTCAAATAAATATCATTCTCAATTTTAAATTGTTATTTTTCTAGCTATGTTCTTTGTATATTATTTTTAACACATTAATAAAGATTAATTTAATAAAAGTGCAATAATTTATCACAATATTATTACATTATTTAATCTGTGTGACAATCATTTTGAAACATATGGAATATAAAATATGGAGTAACAAAAATGACTTGACTCAAACTGACTTAAGGGGCCCTTATTTTATCACATAGATGCAATCGTGTATGTAGTGGACCAAACTGTCCAAGAACCGAACATAATAGGATGCAATCCTAACATGTCGTTAGCCAAATATCTCATCCACTTCTGAAAAAGTTACATTTCCCATTTGAAAAAGTTGCTTTGATCTCTTCTATATAATATACCATCAAATGAAAATTACATGAATGACCTTACAAATTTTCTTTCCCTATTGTGTTCATTCATCACTAGCCTTATCTTACCATTATCATACACAAAACATGAAGAAACTATCCCTCTCTTATGATTTCCACATGAGTGTCAATTTTTGTTTAGACCAATATTCATGTTGTTCATGTGCTCTTATGCTGAATCCAATTGGCAAATGCTTCAAGTGTTTTGATATCAGCTCTATAGTGTTTTTGAGTAAACTCAAGCAACATAGACCATGTGAAATCAGGGTAGATTCTTGGGTTGTAATTGTCCACCAATTCACATGGTGGAGTTACCACCTTATCACTTAAGGGACATAAAAAGAAAGCAAGAGATTTTCTTGTCTTTTCACTGTTTACCACTGCTCTATGCAAGCAACTCTTGTATCTCCCATTTGAAAGTGCCTAATCAATACAAAAAACCAAATTAGGTTTAACATAACAAAAATATGATATGCTTGTAAAATAACCTAATTACTTGTTTGTTTTTTAGCTCTAAAATCTCATGCAACATCACATGTTAAAAAAAGTTGGGCAACAAATTGAGAATCTAGAAATCGGGCGAGGTCCTCTCAATTACCTAATAATTGTAGTATGCGAAAAAAAATACACATGAAATATAAATATTTTAAATGATGTGTTCTTTTCTCTTCTACGCGAAGAAAACTCTAACCTTTGAATTTTGTCACGAATATTTAGAGATTATTGTTTTATTTTAAATAATGATAAAAGTAAGGGTGACAACGATTCTCTTTTGTTAGATATGTGTGTTTTGTTGGTGTTTATTTCGCAAAATAGACTAAAGTTTCTGACACGTATCCTCTAATATGTCATCTTTGTCATGTTGTTTTTCGAGCGTGAGTATTGATAAAAATATATACAACTTTTAAGTTAAGGGTGCAAAGCCTGCATGTTGTTCCACCCTCTTTTTTTCTTTTGCATAATAGATCAAAGTTTAAAGTTTGTATCCTCAAGTTTATCCGTCTCATTTTCTTGCTAGGGACTAAACCGGACGGACATGCCACTTTTCCAACCCCTATACAAAAATAATGGATAGGCAATTTGAATAAAATGAAAGAGCAAACATACCATGAATGTATCACCAATATTGACAACAAAAGCATTGAAATGTGGAGTAATGGAATGCCATTGATTATCAACAAAAACTTGCAAGCCACCAACTTGATCCTGATGAAGAATAGTTAAGGATGTTGGATCACAATGAGGTCCTGTGCCTAGAGTTAGCTCAGGTTTTTGACAAGTTGGATAGTAATTGAGCCTCATTATTGAACTATTCTCTTCAAAAAATTCCCTAAAATAGCTTTTACCAACTCCAAGACTCATTCCCAAAAGCTCCATTATTCCTAATGAAAGATTGCTCATTGCTTTGCAGTAATTCTGATAAACCTCCCTGCATAAATAAGTCAATAAATAAATATATAATAACAAAACATGATTTAGCAAAAATTATAAAACATGCCTTAATTACTATGTTATTTATATAGAGAATATTATTTAATTTTGATAAGAGAAAAATTTCTATAGTACCCCTTATTTTATTTTCTTATATATGTCTTTCAAATAATAAATAACTACTCGATATATCGTGACACAGGTTCGAATCTGCAATATCAAAAAAATCGAAAAGATGAAAAAGTGAGATATTTATATTACCCAAATTGCTGAAACTCATAGCCCATTGTGTTGCACAAATAATCTCTAACAAGATTAGGCGAATTTTGATGAGCTGAAAATTCAAAAGACAGTGTCTCTTTCCATGGAAGTTTAGAAGAGAATCTCCCAGTAAAACTACTAGCATAACCACAGTGTTCCCCTGTTTTTCTCTGAGCTCTCTGTTTCTCAACCAGAGGAAGTTCAAAGAACTCATCCATGAAACCATGAGCATCCGAGATTAACTTTTTGTCAATCCCATGATTAACAACAAGAAAAAAACCATGTTTTCGGCACGCTTCACCGACAAGCTTTGACGCTTCCATTGCAGCAAGTGGATCGCCGGAGAGAAAGCCTCCGAGGTCGATGAATGGCACGACGAGTTCGGGAATGATCGAAGAAGCTTGTTCTTCGTCGGGCCAGATGAATTGTGTTGGGAGATTTGGTTGGTTTTTGAGAAGTGATGCGTCGAAAACTAGTAGTTTTTTTTCTTGTTCTTGGTTTGAGAGTTGTTGAGGCATGCTTGTTATGCATTCTATTGGCATTGCATAAATTAGTTAATAATACAAAAAATGTTGGTATGATCAAGAGAGAGAGAGAGAGAGTGAAAATAAGTTGAAAGATGAGATGAAAGAAAAGCCAAGGCCGTTTGTTGAGGAAATATTGGAACAAAATTTGGAATCTTATATAAGCAGAGAAAGTGTACATATATCACACGCGCACACACTCTTACATATGCTCTATCATACACACAAGTCCCTCTTATTTTTTAATAAAATGAGTTTAAGATAAATTTGAGTTGTCGGTTTAATACGCTCATAAAAGACGACACTGATACTAAACTTCTGTTTGATAAAATTAGCAGTTGATACTAATAAAAGACGACACTGATACTAAACTTCTGTTTGATAAAATTAACAGTTGATTAATTATTTATAGTTTATGATTAATGGTGAATAATCTAACATTTGTATCTTATAGATAATGATATATGATTTATAATTGCTAAATTAATAAAAGTGTCAGATGAAATTAACCTTTAATCATCTAATAAATTAAAATGATATAAAAATATTTAGGCTGTATTTGGTAAAATAGTAGTTGACCGATAAGGTAATCAATAGCTGATAACTCTATTATCAAATTTTTTTTAATCATATAAACTTATTAACTATAAACTCAAAAAATAACTGATAAAACAAAGCTTAAATACATATGGAAAATGGTGTATGTATAAAAATATAAAACAATTGCGGAACTATACCTCAAAATACAACTTAAGAATTTATTTAGGTACAAGGATTAATCGAATAGGAATCCAGTTAGATTTTTGAGCAACACTAAGAACTTTTCACCACCATGGCCAAAGTCACTTTAAATTAGATTTTAAAGTGCTTAATACGAAATTAAAATATAATTCTTGTGACAAAATATATGATATAATTCTTTAGAAAATAATAATTTATATTGTCTTGAGAATCTTATTTTGATACAAATTCTTTCATTTCGAAATGAGTTATGGATTGTCTTTATTGACGTAATGTATTGTGACACTAAATTAAAAAATATGCAGAAACAATACAGTCATTTCAGTCACTATTATTAAAGTATGTTTCTTAGAGTTAGAGAATTGGTTTTATTTTAAATACTCTCTACTCAAATGGTAAATTTCAAGATGAAAATATAAATGATATATATTTTAATTTCGTATTAAGCACTTTAAAATCTAAGATAGTATTAAATAAATTTTTGTTAAGAAAGAAATTATTTATAAATAAATAAATAAATAAAATTGGTGAATTTTGAGAAAGGATCCAATGTGATATAATTGTCGTGAATTTGAATCTTGTTTTATTTTTCAATAAGATATTACAAAGAAAAAGACAGAAGAATGAGCTGGCTTAGTTAGAGCTTATACAGCCAAGTGATAAAAATGAGTTAAAATCATTTTTTTAGTGGAAGTTCCTGATTCAGTCCTTTTCTGAAAGTTAAATATATTGCAAATAAATTATACTCTTGTTGCTATCATAGGGCAAGAGTGTTTAATCCAAAAAGAAAGTAGAAAAAGATGGATACCTTTTCATCGAAAATGTTTGGCTGCGAAACTCATATATATGATGCAAAAAAGATAAATTAATATTGCAGACTTGCATCCCAAAGCTATTAAAATATCATTGTTAAGCATCACAAGTTTATCATTATTTTATTATATAGCAGAAACCTTATAAAAAAATATATATGAAAGAATAGAATTATAAAAAACTCTCCATTCTAATATTTGTATCAATATTAGTAGAATTTCATATATATATATATATATATATATATATATATATATATATATATATATATATATATATATATATATATATATATATATATATATATATATATATATATATATATACCCAACATGTAGGATGGTGTTGCGAAGGAGTCATGGCCAAATATTTCAAAACTTCAATAACTCTCATTTCACTCTTTTTCACATCCATAATTGTGTTTCTTTCAAATTTATCTAGAAATGTGTTTCATTTCAAACCCCTCTCTCTCTCTCTCAAAGTTTAATCGAAGTGAGTAAATTATAATTGTGGAAGGGTAAAATTGTAAAGTTTTTCAAAAGGAATATTGTTTACACTTTGGTTGAGTATTTTCCACTTAGGGATTATGTTATTTGGGTTCAAAACTAAACCCTTAAGAAATGTTTGATTTGGAAATTGTGTGATTCACTCTCCATTTAAATTCGAGATTAATCCACTGTTAAAATCTCACAGGCCGTTAAAACCAAGGTTAAATTCAAGGTCATCCCAATTAAAATCTTGATAGGAGATTTGCTCGTGGTAAAATCTTTTAAGTTCTTGATTAGTCTGTGATAAAACTAAGGTTTGGTTTGTGAGCAAAGCTCAATATTAAAAGCTCTACAAGGTTCAAGATTAGTCCATTGTAAAATCTTTGTTTAAGAAACTTGAAGACTAACAACTCCAAGATTTTTTGTTTGTGGAAAGAGAACTAACAACTTCAACCCACCGTTTGGAAGGAAGATTCAACACTTCACTCCTAAGTTTATAGTTTGGTTGGACCGTAAACTTTATTTTTCTTGTATAAGGGCATTCGTGAGTATAACCTACTAAAAGTGTTCAAGTTTATTGAATATTCTCAAGATCAATTCTTGGGTAGATGAGTAGGTCATTTTCTATGTCTGATTGAACCTCTATAATTTTTGGTGTTATCTGTATTCTCTTAAACTCTTTAATTTCCACATTTTACATCCTGTTATTTTACTTTTCACTGTTTAAACTAAAAAAATATTTTCTAACTCTAATTTAAAATTCAAAAGTTTTTTCAAAACCAAGTTTTTCTGAAACGCACAGTTCACTCCCCTTTTGTGTGTGAAATCACATGTTCAACAAAAAAAACATCATCAAGATCATCTGCTTTAGCGAAATCCGAAACAATGGAAGAGTATACATGATCTATCTAAGAAGATGGAGTATCCTTCTTAGACTTGTGAATACTTTTCTATGATTTCTTACTCGATCTCATTAACTTTACAGCTGTAGAAAAATGAAATGCTAAAGAAGAAAGTAATTGTTAGACTTGAAAAGAATGACTCAGAAGAAAATGACATTTATATTTCTAAATAAGACAATATTCTAACATGCAAAGAGACTTCACCAAACATGTCTAATTACTCGCAAACAACACTCGAGAGTTTTGGTTCCAAAGAACCATAATGATAATACACCCGAAGAGATATTAACCCCGTCTACCTATACACCCCAGGGGCTTGGGGGAAACTATTATGGGCTGACCACGTCGACCTCGAACGACCACAAGAAAGGGTCCCATTTCTTCTAGAGTATTCTTAGCACACGAAAATTACCATCCTAATAATCCTATGCGATCTCAATTGCAAGTGAATCCAATGAACTTCAGATTTCACGACTAATAAAGAACTAGTTTGTTATTTCCCTCTTGATATATAGAAGACACCAAATTGAGTTAAAATGTTTCAAATTCAATTTTTTCACTCTTCTTCCTCACATCCTGAATTGAGTGTTAGAGTATTAACATTGTAAGACCTCCTACTCCACCGTATCAGAAGCTGCGATCTACTATCTCTGTTGTTCCCGATCTCATTTATGATTCTGAAACAGAACAAATATGATTAAACATTTTATTTAAATTTAAATTTTTCTTTTCTTAATTACATTATTGAATTTTATTCTAATTTTAAATTTGAATAACATCAAATTCAACTTTGAGTTAAAAATATAATAGCTAAAATTAAATAGTAAATGATAAAATTTCAACCACAACTTTAAGCTTAATAACTTTTTAGAAACCAATTATGGTCAAATATTAGAGAAACACTTATGTCCACATGCCATAATGGACATGATAATTATACCATTCTATTACAAAAATAGAGTATATAAATTAATAGTGTTTTCAAATAAAAAACCTAACCACAAAATTATTTTCCATTACTAAATCATATTCTCACTCAATTCTCACTCAACCAATAAAAAAATTAATGGCTCAAATAATGAATCTTAGTAGAATACATACACTCTTGATTCTAAAATTACTTCCATACATTACTCGACACGCACTCACTTACTTTTTATAGAATGAGAAAATATTCTTGAATGACATGTTAAAATAGTTAGTGCACAAGACCACTTTCACATTCTCAACTGAGTGTGTGGGCTTTTTAGAGAGACCCTGGGATCTTTGAGGAAACAACAACATCAAACTTGAAGCTACTTGCTAAAGTCAAATGTGCAAGTACAAGTGACTAGTGTCCACTATGTACATCTTTACTTGAAATTGAATAAAACATATTTACTTATAATAGAGTTAAATCTTTTCGTCGACACAAACTATAGGTTAGACTTTTTATTTTCTTTCTTGAAAACTACAAATAGGTAAAAAAAAATACTCTGATTTATGTTCATGTTAAGCAGTTGTGTTAGATCGATTAATTTGTTTTTAATTTATTGAGAATTAGTGGATAGAGAGTTAAATTTATTAATTATTTATATAATTTTACAAATTTATATTCAGTTTAGAGAAATAATTAATGTATATACAGGTGTATTCATTATATATTGCAAAAGAGATATAATATAATTAGAGGAATATTTGAAAGAAAAGAAATACATTTTAAAATTTGAAGAGGATTTTTAAAGAAAAGGTATTGAATAAATTCAAGAGGATCTTATAATTAGGATGGATGTACTACTAATTTTTTAATAATTAATATCACACGGATCACCGTTGGCTGACTCGATTTGGCAGAGACTTTTAAATTGATATTAAATATTTTTATATTATTATTTAAAGTTATTTTTTAAAAATAAAATTTGAAGTTGCTTGAGTCTACCAATGTGTATTGTACAAACACTGAACTGAACCTTGATATCACTTTTCCTTGAATGTCCCGAGCATCCCTCGATGAATGTCTCGGGCATTCGTTAGGTTGAGATGAGTGTGTAGGGCATCTCTCCCTCCTGTTTTGGCCCTCGCCCTTTCACTTGAATTGTGGTGGAAGAGTGTATTTGATGCGACGTTGAATTCACTGATTTCCTCTGCTTTTCAGGAAATGTGGATCAAAGAGCTGAAGATATCCCCGTGGAGGACGTCGACATAAAAGTGGACGAGGAAGATGTGGACGAACAAGAACGTCCTGTGGAAAGGGATGTGCCCACTACCTCCGGGGGAGAGGGTCTATTGTGGGTTGCGGGAGAGCCGTTGGAGACGGGTTTGCGTTTTGTCCACGATCATCGCATTGCCCATACAATCGTGGAGGACTTAACCCCGAATGAACCTCACAATTGGGAGTGTTATGCCCCTCTCCCCGAGCAACGAATCTGCTCGGCTTTTCGGTGAAAACGGTTCCCAATGTATGAGTTCGCTTTCAGAAAGGCGGGGATCCATCTTCCCTTCACCGGTTTTCAGGCGGGCGTTTTCAGGAGGCTCGACCTAGCTCCTTCTCAACTTCATCCAAATGCAGTTGCATTCGTTCAGGCATTTGAACTGGTATTCCAACATCCCGAGGTCGGCTGTACCTTGCCCCTCTTCTTCTGGATCTTCCATCTGCAGTGGTCGGGCGCACATGGACGCCATAACTGGGTTTCCTTCAAATAGTCGATGAGGCTTTTCAAGACCTACCATGACTCTGTTCGAAACTTCAAGAACAGGTGGTACACATTTAAGCCCATCACCCCGCGTGCTTTGGATAATATTTATACTACACAGAGGGATACCTAGGGTAAGGAACGCCTTGTCTCGAGGATTCCCCTTGAGTGGAAACAAAATCACTTCAGGTGGTTGACTGACCATTACTACATGAAGTCGGAGAATATGTGGCCCGAGGACACATTGGCCTGAAAAATTAGCGGCCTATGTCCGGAATTTTACTCTCTCGACGTGTGTGGACCGGCTGGACAACCCAATTTTGGATGATATCGGGTTTCCTCTCTTCGATGTTTGGCTTATCAATACTAAAGTCGTGCTCGAATGTAAATCGGACGAGGAGGCTCTCCGACTTTTAGATGGTTTATGTTCACCTCTTTTTCGCCTTGTTGTTTTTATTCATCTAGCAAAATCGTTCTGTCTTATTTCAGCTGCCATGCCCAGTCTCAAGGAACGTGTTCTGAAGTTGGCCAACAAGGGTGCGACCAAAGCTCCAAAGAAGGTGGGCAAGAGTCGTGTCCGCCTGGTGGCCGCTGAAGAAGTGGGTAGTGGCTCTGGGACTCCTCCTCCTCCTCCAAACTCTCCCCATGTTGCAGTGAAGCCCGATAGTCCAGTTGTTGTACGTGATTCTCCTCCTCATAAACGTCAACGTGCTGAGGGGCCTCCGAGTCAGGATGCTACTATGAATGAAGGTTTGTCGGAGAGTCAAAGGACTTACCTGCTGCCCCTTGCCATCTCCATTGAGAAGTTTACAGTTCTGAAGGTTCTGTCGGGGTAGTGACTGCTGAAGCCAAAGTTATCCTCGACCTGGGCAGGGTGACCAGGCGGTCGAACTTGTCTCAGGACATAGCTGCAGTGATCAGGGTCATGGGGACGACCTTGGTCCTGTCCGATAATACATGCCCGTTGTCAGAGCTAAAAGCCGCACAAGAGGCGCTCCAGGTGGCCAAGACCAAGAGGGATAAGCTTTCCCATGACTTCTTCGATTATATGGAGAAACACAAACTCTGGGAAGGGCTGATGATCGAGTTGGGTGAGGTCAGGCTCGAGCGAGATGGATTGATGGATGAAAATAAGAAGCTTAAGGATAAAGAGGAGAAGTTCGAAGAGGTTGGTGAGGAGAATAAATGTCTCCGTTTGAGGGTTGCGGAGCTGGAGAAACTGGTCGCTCCCTCCGAGGTGGAAAGTGTGGAGGACCAAGCGCTGAAGAGTTGGGCCAATCTGATTGCTTGAATCAGGAAGCTCAAGGGTGACTGCATAGGAACTCTTCAGTTGGGTTTTGATAATGCAATCGAGTAGCTCAAGATCGTCAACCCAGGGTTGGTGACTGCGGGAACCACCTTCAATTATGAAGTAATTGACGGGAAAATTGTCTGCCCATTCATCGGCCCAGATGATGAGGAGGAAGAGGTGGAGGATAAGGTTAGTGAATAGGTCTGGCATGTGCGCCATAGTTTTTGGCCTGTGCACCACTTGTTTTCCTGGCCTGCGTGCCACTTTGTATTTTGGGCATAGTCCATCTTCTTTTGTACTTTGTATCGGCCAGTTTTTGGTCGGTTTATGTAATGAAATGATTTTATTCTCTAAGTGTTTTTTATCTTAAATTTGTATGTGAACCTATTGCTAGACTATATGGGCTCGTCAGTTTAGGGAACCGGCGAGGTGGCGGGTTTCACGTCCGCGGATAAACGGGGCGAGGGTCGCGATCGAGGCCCTGACCCCATGGCTTGGGTTTTCCCATCGCGAGCTGGGCACCCTGCCGACATGGTACTACGTGTCATACCCTAATTTTTGACCCTAAGATTTTTCGCATTTCATCTGCATCTTGCATACAAACAAGATCACGCACTGGTTCGTTTACCCTTTTATGTTGCGAGTCTATACCTCACAGGGGATTACTGTGTTTTTACTTTCCTTTATTTGTTTATATTTACTAACTCTAACCAAAATATCAAAAATATGTTGCAGTTTGTTTCTTCTTCTTCTCTGTATGTGCAAGTTTTCAAAGACAAGACAGTGATTTCAATTCATATGTGGTTGTTCAGTTATGATTCAATTCAGATGGACGTTTGACCTAATCTTGGTCAAACTATCAAAAGATTGTTTCAACTGCAAATTATTTATGCCAGTGGTCTATTTCTCAGACAGTGCGTATTCAAAAGTTCAAGTTGTGTTGTGTGCGAAAGTCATCAGTTTATCGAGCAATATTGCGTGTGAAGTTCGGTTTGAATCTTCAGGTTTATCAGTGTTCATCAGTTCATCAGCAGTTCATTTGTGGATTTATTTTCCTCAACATGAATTCAAATAATCAGGGCAATTTTTAGACAATTCAAATGGTTGTGGCTTAATTCGCAAACTATTCAGTGGTTTCATTCAGTTTAATCAGAGGTTTTTGTGAAAGCAATGCAAGTTTGGGTTTGGGTTGAAAGATCGAAGTTTGTGGTTGTGTGCGTGTAATGGTTTTCGGTTCATTTGCAACCAATTCCATTTTATTATTCAATTTTTAGTCCATTATCCTTTTTTTACCATATTCATCCATTTTTTTTCTTTCGATCATATCCAATTAAACCATTTTTATTTTCAAATTATTTCTATTCTCCATATTCCATTTTAATTCTCCAAATTTTTATTTTAATTCCCAAATTCCTTTTTAAATTTCTAATTCTTTTTTATGAAGCCCATTTGTTTAAGGCTCATCTAGTTTTTTTTTACAAGAAAATAATTTGTTATCTATAACCCATTACAACTTGCAAATTAAAATTGAAAAAATAATTCACATAAGCCACCATCTTCAGCTCCTCAGTCATGTTTCTAGTCAACACTTTTCCAGCCATTTATTATCATCAACACAACAATATGAAGCCAAGCCTCAAGCCAACATCCAGTCGCTCTCATACGCCACACACATGAAACACTCACGGTAAAACACAAGGGTTGAATGCCAAAACACAGGTTCACAAAAGGAATAAAAAACACGCTCATCACTGCAACAAAACACAGACAAATTCATATAAAACATAACCCTGCAAAACGAAAACGCACATGCCGCAAGCACATATCACACAAAATCCTTAAAAAACATTTCTCTTCTCATCTCTTCAATATCTTTTAAACAAACCATTTTCAAACTAAAAAAGCTATAAATATTTCAAAGGGCTCCCGTGGAGTACCACGAACATTTTGGGTGCATAAAACCTACCCATTTTGTAACATATCATCCCCTTACCCGTTCTCTGCTCGATTCTTTGAGATTTTTGCTTTTAGATTCATTAGGATTTTATTCGCTCTTTTTCACTTTTCCATTTGGAATAAAATAAAAGTGCGGTGGAGAATTTGTTTACTTTGAGTTAAGTTAATCAATGGCTTACTCGCAAGATTTTACCACTACAGGGAAATGGCGACTCTGCTGAGGAGTAATCTCTAAGTGGATTCGACCTACTTTGATGTTTTTTTTGCTTTGGTTTGATTTGTTTGTTATTTGTTTGTTTTGTTTCTGTTTTGGTGATCCTCTGTGAGTGAGATAGATTCTAACCCAGATCTGAGTTGAACTTATGATAGGACGGCGATATTCAAAGCGATACGCGATGAAGTAGTCCAAAGCTATATCAATTCGATAATATCCACTCGGTTAGGCTCTCTTGGATTATCAATGTCATGATGAGTAATCATATGTGGCATTATTTTCCGACCTTGAGCTGATCATACTGAGGAGCGTATAACCCTTAACCCATCCAAGCCAATTTAGGAACGTAGTGCGGAAACTATCCGGGTGTAAACCTAAGGTGGTTGTCACACAATACTACACTCGGACGAGGTCTATTTTAAGAATGTTATTGGTTGGGGAGTAATTCAACATACCGATAATATTCTAAAGATGGACGTTAACTCTGGGCACCTCTGTTAGAATCCTTTTGGTTTTCTGTAGGTACAATGAAGACAAACCTTAGTACATGCCTTTGTGGGTTGTTGGATCTTATCCATTGACTTCATGCTCGTGATCTGAACCTTTGAACCTGTGTGCTTTAAGTGATCTTGTTTGTGGTTTTTGCATCCATGCATTCATCATCACAACCATTTCTCAAGGAAAACAATTCCGATTATTGCAAATATTGGAAAAAGCAAATATTCCTTTTTGTCAAGATTTTTCATGACCATATTCTTGATGTTGACCATGTTTGAAATAATCGAGTTGTTCCTCTGAAAATGGAAGTGAACATTGCATATCATTGCATCCTCGCATATTCTTGCGTTCATCCGAGTTGTGTGGGAACTCATCCCAGTTGTTTCCTTCTTCAGTTGTTTGTTGATCCGTCAAGCTTGTTCCTGAACACAAATACAGAACTAGAGTTGCTATCAGATTGAGAATGGAAAATCAAGCCCAACACAACAAGAGAGTTAGGAAATACCTTAATGAAATGAAAAGCAACGTGAGTCAGATCATGGAGATGCTACAGGCTTTGACCACTAGGGAAACTCAATCCCGGAGGATCGTCATGCCTAAAGTCAATGTTTTTTCCAGTGAAGCAAGTGTTGTTGGGAGAACTCGTCGTAGACAACAATACCATGAACAATCACACCCTACTGCAGTTTCCCCTATGATCAATGGTCCATCTGTTCAAAGGAATGTTGGCCAGAACCAGAATCGTAATGCTAGGGGAAGGACAAACTATAATCCTATTCCAATGATTTATGATGATTTGTATCCTTACTTGGTCCATAATGGTTAGCCTACTTTTACCCGACTTTTCTGATAAAACGTAATTATGTTAATTATGGAATTGTAGGTTTGATTGTTGTGTTGTGGCCATTTGGCAAGTAGATACATTGCTTGAATTAAATGCGAATGTATGCTAATTGTATGAGATGAATGCATAACTATATTGTGAATATGTATGCATTTTCAAGAATGTTGTGTGTCATTTTGCATGTAAGCATAATGTATGCATTCGTGTGTTATGGGATTCTTTGAGAATCCGTTGTAGCATCGTGTGCTCATGTGGAGTGTGAGTGATGACTACAACAAGATCGTGTGCCCATGTGGGGTGTGAGCGATCGGAT
This sequence comes from Lathyrus aphaca, assembly GCA_963966055.1. Classification (NCBI taxonomy): domain Eukaryota; kingdom Viridiplantae; phylum Streptophyta; class Magnoliopsida; order Fabales; family Fabaceae; genus Lathyrus; species Lathyrus aphaca. Next base: position 55,333,504 of record OZ014520.1, read on the forward strand.
TGTGTACCCGTGTGGGGTGTGAGCAATCCAGAAACATTGTGTGCCCGTGTGAGGTGTGAGCGATGGGTGATTTATTCACATTGATTGTGTGCCCGTGTGGGGTGTGAGCAATCGGATTGTGTGCCCATGTGGGGTGTGAGCAATCCATAAACATTGTGTGCCCATGTGGGGTATGAGAAATGGGTGAACATACGGGGAGTTACTTTAGGTAACAAGCGATGATTCCATTTGGTTCCTGAGTGGACCTGCTGAAATGTTGAGTCGGTACCGCATTTGCATCTGCATAGAGTCGTGTGTCGGTCTCTATGAGTTGCATTTTATCATTTTAATTATGATATGCAGAAATAAACATGAATGTGCATATGTTTATTTGGAGTGTTATGGAGATGATAATATGTGTGATGAAACATACTTGTTGGTATATATGCATGTTTGATATATGTATATGTATGTGATTTATACATTTATAATGTATATGTGTCATTAAACATAACTAGACGTATGTTTATGCGGAATGAATAGAATTGAGGAATAAACATAAATAATGTAAGTTTATGTGAATTAGTGAATTGGTGCATGATAAACATGCTTGAATTGTGTATGTACACGTTGCGATGTGTATGGGTGATGAGGTATGAATTGTGGTGAGAATATGTTTTACGTGCATTTTTATATGTTGAGATATATAATTATATGCAATGTTATTATGATAATGTTTCTCACCCTTCTGTTGTTCTATGAGGCTCTATGAGGCATTGCAAAGTACTGGATGATATTTTGTGAAGCTCGTCTTCATCTTTTTGGTCGGTTGGCTCTGATATGTAGCACCGGGTAGCTAGGGTCGGCTTGATGCCTTTTGTGGATACATTTGTATATGTATTTTGATGTGAAATATTTTATGTAAACATGGAATATTTTGGTGATTCAAACTTGCAGACATATTTATGATAATTATATAAGTTTGAAAATGTTATGTTTTGTTTCCGCTGTTTAATGAATTGATGAATACGGGTGTAAGGATGAAATCCTTGTGTATGTAAGTTACCCCGTTTGTTGCATTTCTTTATTGACAAGGTGTTGTATGTTTTCAATTCAAATATAATATGGCATTGATCTTTTATACTGTTTTTCAAATATACTCTGATGAAATTTTAATATGTGCCTAAGTGATTTAATTGCTTATTTGGGGTATTGAAAGGGGGTGTTACAGTCGCCGATGGCGTTCACTTCGAGCGGCATGGAAGGTTTCTCGATGCTTGGTCGCGGGAGGATCTCTTGGATTCATTTCCTTACATAAAAAAACATCAACACCTAGTAGTTCCTTACATAAAACAACATCAACACCTACAATTAATAACAAAATATATATTGAACAAAAATGATATAACAAGACAAAACATCTTCAATCTTCTATAATATGTCTCTGTTTTCAGCTTGCTCTTCAAAATCTTGTTATTCTTCCTTGTTTCCTCAACAACGAACTTCATATACCCAATAGAGGCCATGAATTCCAAATCTGAGTTTGTACAACTTTAATCATCATTCTCATATTTTTCTGCAAAATCATCATCCCATATGAAAAGATTACAAGTATCATCATTCCTCCAATTAGGACATCTCCAAAATAACCTTCCCTTGTTTGGTCCCTTTTTGCAATGATATGAAACCATACGAAATTGACAACCACAATATTTCCCACATCTTGTTTTCTTAAAGAAGAAGTGGATTTATTAAATATCACTTCTCAACTTAAAAAACCTGAAATTCAAAATCAAATTAAATTAATTGATCAACAGTTTAGAGATGAAATCTGCAATGATTTACCTAATGCATTTTAGGATAAAAAGAAACATGTTGTTTCTTTACCTTATCTAGATGACTTTAATGAAAGTCAGATTCCCATTAAAGCTAGGCATGTTCAAATGAATCATGAGTATTTGGATTTATGCAAAAAAGAAATAGAATCTCTTTTAGAGAAAAAATTAATTAGAAAATCCAAATCTCCTTGGATTTGCACAGCTTTTTATGTCAATAATGCTGCTGAAAAAGAAAGAGGTGTCCCTAGACTTGTTATAAATTACAAACCTCTTAATAAAGTGTTAAAGTGGATTCGGTATCCTATTCCTAATAAAAACGATCTTTTAGATAAATTAAACAATGCTTTAATCTTCTCTAAGTTTGATATGAAATCTGGTTATTGGCAAATTCAGATTAATGAATCTGATAAATATAAAACAACATTTACTGTACCTTTTGGACATTATGAATAGAATGTCCTTCCTTTTGGCCTTAAAAATTCCCCTTAAGAATTTCAAAATATTATGAATGATATTTTTAATCCTTATACAGAATTTATAATTATTTATATTGATGATGTCTTAGTTTTTTCTAAAACTATAGATCAACATATTAAACATTTAAAAATATTCAAAGGATTAGTTAAGCATAATGGACTAGTTATATCTGCTCCTAAGATGAAACTTTTTCAAACAAAAGTTAGATTTTTAGGTCATGAAATTGACCAAGGAACTATAATTCCTATACAAAGAAGTATTGAATTTGCTTCTAAATTCCCCAATATTATTACAGATAAAAAACAATTACAAAGGTTTCTTGGTAGTCTCAACTACATATCAGATTATTATGTAAATCTTGCTTAAGATACTGCCATATTACATGCTTGGCTTAAAACGAATCCTGGCCCTTGGACAGATGAACATTCTCAGGCAGTCCAAAGAATTAAAAATAAAGTTAAATGGCTGCCTTGTTTATCTCTTGCTAACCCTAAGTATTTCAAAATTGTTGAAACTGATGCTTCAGACTTAGGCTATGGAGGAATCCTCAAACAAATAATACCTGATACATCAAAAGAAGTTTTGGTCAGATTTACTTCTGGAAAATGGAATCCTACCCAGGAAAAATATTCTACTATTAAGAAAGAGATGCTTTCTATTATAAAATGCATTTCTAAATTTCAAGATGATCTTCTTAATAAGAAATTTTTATTAAAAATTGATTGTAGCTCAGCTAAATCAATTATTGAAAAAGATGTTAAAAATCTTGTTGCTAAGCAAATCTTTGCTAGCTGGCAATCTAAATTATCTATGTTTAAATTTGATATTCAACACATTAAAGGTGAAAATAATTCACTTGCTGGTTATCTAACTCGTGAATTTTTGCAGGGAAAAAATGATGACCCCATATAGGGGTAGAGGCCGCGGCTATGGCCGTGGTGGAAGAGGGGGTAATAATATGTTACCCCAGCCAGAATCAAACATTCCTCTAATAGGGGATTGGACTACAGTCTGCAAAGGTAGAAAAATGCAGCAATTGCCTGCATCTTCATCAAAAAAGGAAGATATTTCTTCCTCATCCTCTAATAAAAATACTTCCTACAAGGAAGTTGCGGTTAATAACCCACCTCAAGAGCAAATGGATTATTTTGAAAATCCAATAACTGAAAAAATCATGTATATTGATGATGAGGATATTAAGATCAATCCAAATGATGGATGATCTATCAAAGTTAGATACCTTGAATCAAGAGGATATCCAGGTCTTCATGGAAAGTCTAGACCTCACCTAGAATTTCTTCTAACTGTTACCGAATCGGTAACATTTACTCACCATTACCAGAACAATATTCCTGAAAGTTTTATAAACTTCAGTAAATGTCATATTAACAAAATTTTGTTACCTAGAGAATAGGGTCTCAACCCAAATGGTGAAAAAGCAATAAAAATTGCAGAAGGAAAATATATTTACTTTAATTACTGGGACTATGTCCAAGCTTTTACTGAAGCTTTTTATTATCAAAATCCTAAGAATAAGCACTCTTGGTTTTTCTCAATAAACCTAGAGATAGTTAATAAACCCATACCAAATTGGTTTTATGAATGGTGGACTAAATTTGGTCCGTCTTTGGAAATATTACCCAGAGAGTTACTGGATTTATACAATCCCTGGTGCGACAATAGCCCACTTGTTTTAAATATTTTATCTAACAATTTGATCACCGGACAATGTCCATTTTTGTTCTTTGCCAAATTTCAGATTCCTTGGATATGGAGATGGTCAGTCACCATATCTCAAGATAAATTCAATATCCCCATTTTAGAAAGAAATTTCTTCTATAAATGGTGGAACAAAATGAGTTCCGAAGAGGTCCAGAACAAAGTAATATTAATTCAAACAGCTATAGCTGAAGACCAAAATAATAAGGTCAATGAGCAAAGTTCCCAACAAATGTCAATGGGAAATTTGAAGAACTTCTTCCAGAGAAAATATCCAAATGAATCGGAAGATGAAATCATGATTAGAGCTTTGGATTATATGAAGAACCAATTCTTCTCCACCTTAGAAGAGATAGAAGTCGTTGAGAATATAAGACTTAGCGAAAATAGAATTCCCCAAGGGATTTATCAAAAACCCAATACCCCAAAAGTAGAATCACCTACTCCGTCAGATATGGATTTCCAGTTATAATGTTAGATTATTCCCCTGGTAGTAAGCTGAGAAAACACGCCAATGATGAGTTTCAACATGAGAGATACACTCAATTCGGAAATTGGTTTTTTGGAAAATTTTCAAAATCTGAATTAACCCAATTTAAAGAAGAATACTACACTCAAATGAGCCTTTAGCAAGATTTCGTTACTTTTGCTAAATGGTTTGTTAAATGCTTTATAAGTAAAAAAACAAGAGGAAATCCTTGTTTTACAAAGACCCTGTGAAAACATTTGAGGAGAAATAATGGAATCTCCCTTACCCCCTGAACAGGCAATAAGTTTGAGTCAAAATACTGAAGCTACCCCTTATCTTAACCTTTAATTACAAAGAGTTGAACAAAATCAAGTTACTCTTAAGGAATTAAATTTTGTCATCAGGTCTCAGAATTATACCAATGCCTACCTTATGTGCTTAGGAGAACAATTTATCTCTTTGGAAAAAGATCTCTTATCCATAAAAGATCTTTTAGAAAAAAAAATAGCACGTCAAAATATCATTATTGACCATATAAATAAACCTAAGGAACAAATATCAACATCCACTATCTCAGATGTTCCTATAGTGCAACCTCCTGTTTCCATAGAAGGATTTAAAATGGAAACCAATGGTCAAGAATTTGTTCGTATTTTAGAACAAAAGTTAAAGGGTCTTAATATCATAGTTATGTCTCAAGAAAATTATTCTGAAGATAATAACGAAAACCATATTGACCAACTATCTGATATGTTTGCTAATATAGACATTAGTAACCTTGACATTAATAATACTATTAGTATAAACCCTGTCTATGCTCCTAAACCCATAGAAAAGTATTATTATAAACGACCCTCACCGCAAGATTTACTCTTTGAGGAACCTGAACCCTTCCAAAATTCTTATTCAGGAAAAGCCATTTACGAATGGAATGTTGATGGTATTAATGACAAACAAATTATAGATACAATCCATAGGATGATCATGTATTCCACTATTTGCAAGCAACATGGAAATTCAGATAGTTCTATAGCATCCCTTATAACAACAGGATTTGTTGGCCAACTTAGAGGCTGGTGGGATCATTATCTCACTGAATCTCAAAAATTAGAAATTCTTAATCACAAGAAAATCATTAAGATAGAGCCAGGTACCAGTACAAGCACTATTGTGGCTACGACCACCACAGGAGAAGAAGATGCAGTATATACTCTGTGTCTTTCCATCTTACAACATTTTGTGGGAACCAATGTCCCCATTGGAGAAAAAATCCAAACTCTTCTCCAAAACCTTAGGTGTCCTTCTCTTACCCACTTTAGATGGTATAAGGATACTTTTCTTTCAAGACTTTATCAATTAAACAATCCCAATTCTTCGCATTGGAAAGCAAAATTTATTGATGGATTACCCCATTTCTTTTCTGAAAAGTTTAGACAATCTTTAAGACAAAAAAATGATGGGATAAATATTAATTATTCTAACCTTACTTATGGTCATATAATTAGCACTTGTGTTAATGAAGTATTAGCTTTATGTAATGACATAAAACTTAGAAATCAACTTAAAAAGCAAAAGCTTTCTGAGAAACACCAACTTGGTGAGTTTTGCAAGCAATTTGCTTTTGATCTAGGAAAATCTCCAGATAGCAAAAAGAAAAAAGGAAAAATTTTCCGCAATAAACCTTATAGGGATAAGCCAAAAAATTCTTATAAACATTCTTATAGAAATAAGAAAAAGAGTCACTATAATAAAAGTAGACCTAAAGAAAAATCTTTTGACCCTAAAGGCAAAAGAAAAGCCAAAAGGCTTGACATAACATGTCATAAATGTGGCAAATCTGGCCATTATGCCAAGCAGTGTTGGACTAAAAAAGCTCTTAATGAGATAGAAGATGAACAATTACGTTCTCAATTAGAAAAAGTCTTACTTCTCAATTCTGATTTAGAAAATTATTCTTCAGAAGAAGATATAAACATGATTTATGAATCCTCTAATGAAAGCTCTTCTGATTATTCTGACAATAAAGATTGTCAATGTAATCAATTAAATTACTGGAAATCAATCGTTGATATGAATGGGTTAAATGTTTTAACCTTAGAACATGATGAAGCTATAAAAGCTATAGAATCCATTTCTGATAAAAATTTAAAAAGAAAAATGCTTGAGGTCTTAATTCAAGAAAACTCAAAAAAGGATTTTCCTAGAATTACAGAAGCACCTTACCAATTAAGTGAGGTTTTGTCTAGATTTCGACAGTCTAACATCCGTGAAACTCCTGTTTCTATTATGGATTTACATAGAGAAATAAATCTCTTAAAAAACGAAATATCTCAGATTAAAAGAGAAAACTAAGGTTTATCTCAAAGACTTACTTTTTTAGAATCTAATAATTCAAAGATTGAAGAAATAGCTTCAACTAGTAATCCTTCACATAGTAATGAATTTCTTTCTCTCATTGATAGAGTAACCTCTCAAAAATGGTTTGTTAGAATAACTTTAGTTATTAATAGAAATTTCATATTAGAAAATGAAGTTGCCCTTATTGATTGTGGTGCTGATTTAAATTGCCTTCAAGAAGGAATTATTCCCACTAAATATTTTGATAAAACTACACAGTCTTTTACCCAAGCTGGAGGGGATAAACTCACAGTTAATTATAAACTGTCTAATGCTTATGTTTGTAACAAAGATATTTTTTTACCTACTCATTTTATTTTTGTAAAAAATTTAACTCATAGAATTATATTAGGAACTCCTTTTCTGCATAAAATTATGCCTCTGGTTAATGTTGACCAAAAGGGAATTACTTCTATTATCAATAATAAAAGAATTACTTTTGAATTTATTACTGATCCTCATACTAGGATGATTAATGAAGTTAAAGATATTCTTCTTAAAAAGGAAAGACAAATTTGTTTTCTTAAAGAAGAAATGGATTTATTAAATATCACTTCTCAACTTAAAAAACCTGAAATTCAAGATCAAATTAAATTAATTGATCAACAGTTTAGAGATGAAATCTGCAATGATTTACCTAATGCATTTTGGGATAGAAAGAAACATGTTGTTTCTTTACCTTATCTAGATGACTTTAATGAAAGTCAGATTCCCACTAAAGCTAGGTCTGCTCAAATGAATCATGAGTATTTGGATTTATGCAAAAAAGAAATAAAATCTCTTTTAGAGAAAAAATTAATTAGAAAATCCAAATCTCCTTGGAGTTGCACAACGTTTTATGTCAATAATGCTGCTGAAAAAGAAAGAGGTGTCCCTAGACTTGTAATAAATTACAAACCTCTTAATAAAGTGTTAAAGTGGATTAGATATCATATTCCTAATAAAAAATATCTTTTAGATAGATTAAACAATGCTTTAATCTTCTCTAAGTTTGATATGAAATCTGGTTATTGGAAAATTCAGATTAATGAATCTGATAAATATAAAATAACATTTACTGTACCTTTTGGACATTATGAATGGAATGTCCTTCCTTTTGGCCTTAAAAATGCCCCTTCAGAATTTCAAAATATTATGAATGATATTTTTAATCCTTATTCAGAATTCATAATTGTTTATATTGATGATGTCTTAGTTTTTTTCTAAAACTATAGATCAACATATTAAACATTTAAAAATATTCAAAGGATTAGTTAAGCATAATGGACTAGTTATATATGCTCCTAAGATGAAACTTTTTCAAACAAAAGTTAGATTTTTAGGTCATGAAATTGACCAAGGAACTATAATTCTTATACAAAGAAGTATTGAATTTGCTTCTAAATTCCCCAATATTATTACAGATAAAAAAACAATTACAAAGGTTTCTTGGTAGTCTCAACTACATAGCAGATTATTATGAAAATCTTGCTAAAGATACTGCCATATTACATGCTAGGCTTAAAAAGAATCCTGGCCCTTGGATAGATGAACATTCTCAGGCAGTCAAAAGAATTTAAAATAAAGTTAAATGTCTGCCATGTTTATCTCTTGCTAACCCTAAGTATTTCAAAATTGTTGAAACTGATGCTTCAGACTTAGGCTACGGAGGAATCCTCAAACAAATAATACCTGATACATCAAAAGAAGTTTTTGTCAGATTTACTTCTGGAAAATGGAATCCTACCCAGGCAAAATATTCTACTATTAAGAAAGAGATGCTTTCTATTATAAAATGCATTTCTAAATTTCAAGATGATCTTCTTAATAAGAAATTTTTATGAAAAATTGATTGTAGCTCAGCTAAATCAATTATTGAAAAAGATGTTAAAAATCTTGTTGCTAAGCAAATCTTTGCTAGCTGGCAATATCAATTATCTATGTTTGAATTTGATATTCAACACATTAAAGGTGAAAATAATTCACTTGCTGATTATCTAACTCGTGAATTTTTGCAGGGAAAAAATGATGACCCCATATAGGGGTAGAGGCCGCGACTATGGCCGTGGTGGAAGAGGGAGTAACAATATGTTACCCCAGCCAGAATCAAACATTCCTCTAATAGGGGATTGGACTACAGTCTACAAAGGTAGAAAAATGCAGCAATTGCCTGCATCTTCATCAAAAAAGGAAGATATTCCTTCCTCATCCTCTAATAAAAATACTTCCTACAAGGAAGTTGCGGTTAATAACCCACCTCAAGAGCAAATGGATTATTTTGAAAATCCAATAACTGAAAAAATCATGTATATTGATGATGAAGATATTAAGATCAATCCAAATGATGGATGGTCTATCAAAGTTAGATACCTCGAATCAAGAGGATATCCAGGTCTTCATGGAAAGTCTAGACCTCACCTAGAAATTCTTCTAACTGTTACCGAAACGGTAACATTTTCTCACCATTACCAGAACAATAATCCTGAAAGTTTTATAAACTTCAGTAAATGTCATACTAACAAAACTTTGTTACCTAGAGAATGGGGTCTCAACCCAAATGGTGAAAAAGCAATAAAAATTGCAGAAGGAAAGTATATTTACTTTAATTACTGGGACTATGTCCAAGCTTTTACTGAAGCTTTTTATTATAAAAATCCTAAGAATAAGAATTCTTGGTTTTTCTCAATAAACCCAGAGATAGTTAATAAACCCATACCAAATTGGTTTTATGAATGGTGGACTAAATTTGGTCCGTCTTTGGAAATATTACCCAAAGAGTTACTGGATTTATACAATCCCTGGTGCGACAATAGCCCACTTGTTTTAAATATTTTATCTAACAATTTGATCTATATCTCTATTAAGGATCGGTTCAGGATCTATTTTCTGAGGGAGAGACCATGTCTCTGGGATGTTTATTTCATCCCACTTTATTAACTTCCAATGTTGCAACCAATAGATTAATAAAGTGGGATTAAATAAACTTCCCAGAGACATGGTCTCTCCCTCAGGAAATAGATCCTGAACCGATCCTTAATAGAGATATAGATCACATTATTCAGACTACTGAAGGAGATTTAGAAATAAACTTCACTCCTAAAAGAATAATTAGGATACCCAGATCCCTATCTGCTAGACACTCAGTTAGTGAATTTTACACAGCTTCTAGTCAATTACCTAGACCTTCTACATCTCAAATAAGGGAAGAGATAGAAGTTGTTGAGAATATAAGACTTAGCGAAAATAGAATTCCCCAAGGGATTTATCAAAAACCCAATACCCCAAAAGTAGAATCACCTACTCCGTCAGATATGAATTTCCAGTTATAATGTTAGATTATTCCCCTTGTAGTAAGCTGAGAAAACTCGTCAATGATGAGTTTCAACATGAGAGATACACTCAATTCAGAAATTGGTTTTTTGGAAAATTTTCAAAATCTGAATTAACCCAATTTAAAGAAGAATACTACACTCAAATGAGCCTTGAGCAAGATTTCGTTACTTTTGTTAAATGGTTTGTTAAATACTTTATAAGTAAAAAACAAGAGGAAATCCTGGTTTTACAAAGACCTTGGGAAAACATTATAGGAGAAATAATGGAATCTCCCTTTCCCCCTGAACAGACAATAAGTTTTAGAATTTCAAATATATAAGTTTTCAAAAATTTCTCTCTACACTTCTCTTCTAGCATTCAATTTCGATCCTGAATCTGCTGTATTACACCTTTGGTATCATCGCCTGGATTTCCAAATCTAAGGTAATTTTCTCATTAAACAAATTGTTATGAAATTTAGTGGCTAAATTTATGTTGTGATAGGTTGATTAAGCTTAGCTAAAACTAAGCAGGTAACTTTTTCTCATAACCTTTTATTAACAAGCAAACAACCTTTTCAAAGTGGTTTTTAAAACTGAAAAATGTTTTTAGTGTTTTCTGTTAAGTTCATCTTTTTTATTCCGGGGAAGGGAGTTGTTGATGATTTCAAAAAAGAAAATTTTTGCTGAAAACATTTTGACATCTTTGATTTGGGAGAAATCCTTCTATCCCTACGGGTTGATAGTTAAAAAAATTTTGTTTGCTTAGATGGCTTTTAAATGGTTGTCGTTTCTGTTAAAATTATGTTATGAGTCTAAGTTATCTATTTAAGATTTAGCTTTGCATATCAATCAATCACAACATTCTTAGCCTATTCCTTGTATGGATTCTGATGATGATAATCATTAAAACAATTTAATCAAAAATGAAGAACTAGTTGAATATCCAAGAAATATGGATAAACTCAACAAATGGGTTATACCCTCAGTTCCTTCTAATCAAATTTATAGATTTGGTAAGATGGATGTTTTTTCTCGTTTTGCTGTTAAAACTCTAGAGCAGACTATTCAAATTTCTGAAGAAAAACAGACAATCAAACTGTTAACTAAAAAAGATTTGAAACCTTTAAAAAATTATAATTTTATCCATATTGGATTGGTTCAAATTGCTTTAAAACCTTTAACATTATTAGGTTTAAATTCTAGCATAATGGCTTATGTTAGAGATGGTAGATATAAAGATTTCAAACAATCTTTAGCTGCTATGGTAGAGACAAGTTTGTGTCATGGACCAGTCTACTTTGATGTTTCACCTAATTTAAATCTATCTTTATCTGATAAAACTTTATTATATGCTATTCAATTAACTGTTCATACTAACGGTTACAACTTCAAACCTGGAAGTGAAATCATATCAATATGCTATAGAATCAATTATAAGGTTCTCACTACGCTTAATCCTAAAGCAAAGCAATTATCATTTCCTGGAACTACGACTTTGGCTCAAACCAATTTATTAACTTCCAATGTTGCAACCAATAGATTAATAAAGTGGGATGAAATAAACTTCCCAGAGACATGGTGTCTCCCTCAGGAAATAGATCCTAAACTGATCCTTAATAGAGATATAGATCAAATAATTCAGACTACTGAAGGAGATTTAGAAATAAACTTCACTCCTAAAAGAATATTTAGGATACCCAGATCCCTATCTGCTAGACACTCAGTTAGTGAATTTTACACAGCTTCTAGTCAATTACCTAGACCTTCTACATCTCAAATAAGGGAAGAGATAGAAGTCGTTGAGAATATAAGACTTAGCGAAAATAGAATTCCCCAAGGGATTTATCAAAAACCCAATACCCCAAAAGTAGAATCACCTACTCCGTCAGATATGGATTTCCAGTTATAATGTTAGATTATTCCCCTTGTAGTAAGCTGAGAAAACTCGTCAATGATGAGTTTCAACATGAGAGATACACTCAATTCAGAAATTGGTTTTTTGGAAAATTTTCAAAATCTGAATTAACCCAATTTAAAGAAGAATACTACACTCAAATGAGCCTTGAGCATGATTTCGTTACTTTTGTTAAATGTTTTGTTAAATACTTTATAAGTAAAAAACAAGAGGAAATCCTGGTTTTACAAAGACCTTGGGAAAACATTAGAGGAGAAATAATGGAATCTCCCTTTCCCCCTGAACAGACAATAAGTTTGAGTCAAAATACTGAAGCTACCCCTTATCTTAACCTTCAATTACAAAGAGTTGAACAAAATCAAGTTTCTCTTAAGGAATTAAATTCCGTCATCAGGTCTCAAAATTATACCAATGCCTACCTTGTGTGCTTAGGAGAACAAATTATCTCTTTGGAAAAAGATCTCTTATCCATAAAAGATCTTTTAGAAAAACAAATAGCACGTCAAGATATCATTATTGACCATATAAATAAACCTAAGGAACAAATATCAACATCCACTATTTCAGATGTTCCTATAGTGCAACCTCCTGTTTCCATAGAAGGATTTAAAATGGAAACCAATGGTCAAGAATTTGTTCGTATTTTAGAACAAAAGTTAAAGGGTCTTAATATCACAGTTATGTCTCAAGAAGATTATTCTGAAGATAATAACGAAAACCATTTTGACTAACTATCTGATATGTTTGCTAATTTAGACATTAGTAACCTTGACATTAATAATAATACTAAAAGTATAAACCCTGTCTATGCTCCTAAACCCATAGAAAAGTATTATTATAAACGACCCTCGCCGCAAGATTTGCTCTTTGAGGAACCTGAACCCTTCCAAAATTCTTATTCAGGAAAAGCCATTTATGAATGGAATGTTGATGGTCTTAATGACAAACAAATTATAGATACAATCCATAGGATGATCATGTGTTCCACTGTTTGCAAGCAACATGGAAATTCAGATAGTTCAATAGCATCCTTTATAACAACAAGATTTGTTGGCCAATTTAGAGGCTGGTGGGATCATTATCTCACTGAATCTCAAAAATTAAAAATTCTTAATCACAAGAAAATCATTAAGATAGAGCCAGGTACCAATACAAGCACTATTGTGGCTACGACCACCACAGGAGAAGAAGATGCAGTGTATACTCTGTGTCTTTCCATCTTACAACATTTTGTAGGAACCAATGTCCCCATTGGAGAAAAAATCCAAACTCTTCTCCAAAACCTTATGTGTCCTTCTCTTACCCACTTTAGATGGTATAAGGATACTTTTCTTTCAAGAGTTTATCAACTAAACAAACCCAATTCTTTGCATTGGAAAGCAAAATTTATTGATGGATTACCCCATTTCTTTTCTGAAAAGGTTAGACAATCTTTAAGACAGAAAAATGATGGGATAAATATTAATTATTCTAACCTTACTTATGGTCATATAATTAGCACTTGTGTTAATGAAGGATTAGCTTTATGTAATGACATAAAACTTAGAAATCAACTTAAAAAGCAAAAGCTTTCTGAGAAACACCAACTTGGTGAGTTTTGCGAGCAATTTGCTTTTGATATAGGAAAATCCCCAGATAGTAAAAAGAAAAAAGGAAAAATTTTCCGCAATAAACCTTATAGGGATAAGCCAAAAAATTCTTATAGAAATAAGAAAAAGAGTCACTACAATAAAAGTAGACCAAAAGAAAAATCTTTTGACCCTAAAGGCAAAAGAAAAGCCAAAAGGCTTGACATAACATGTCATAAATGTGGCAAATCTGGCCATTATGCCAACCAGTGTTGGACTAAAAAAACTCTTAATGAGATAGAAGATGAACAATTACGTTCTCAATTAGAAAAAGTCTTACTTCTTAATTCTGATTCAGAAAATTATTCTTCAGAAGAAGATATAAATATGATTTATGAATCCTCTAATGAAAGCTCTTCTGATTATTCTGAAAATAATGATTGTCAATGTAATCAATTAAATTACTGGAAATCAATCGCTGATATGAATGAGTTAAATGTTTTAACCTCAGAACAGGATGAAGCTATAAAAGCTATATAACCCGTTTCTGATCAAAATTTAAAAAGAAAAATGCTTGAGGTCTTAATTCAAGAAAACTCAAAAAAGGATTTTCCTATCATTACAGAAGCACCTTACAAATTAAGTGAGGTTTTGTCTAGATTTCGATAGTCTAACATCCGGGAAACTCCTGTTTCTATTATGGATTAACATAGAGAAATAAATCTCTTAAGAAATTAAATATCTCAGATTAAAAGAGAAAACTATGGTTTATCTCAAAGACTTACTTTTTTAGAATCTAATAATTCAAAGATTGAAGAAATAGCTTCAACTGGTAATCCTTCACCTAGTAATGAATTTCTTTCTCTCATTGATAGAGTAACCTCTAAAAAATGGTTTGTTAGAATAACTTTAGTTATTAATAGAAATTTCATATTAGATAATGAAGTTGCCCTTATTGATAATGATGCTGATTTAAATTGCCTTCAAGAAGGAATTATTCCCACTAAATATTTTGATAAAACTACACAGTCTCTTACCAAAGCTGGAGGAGATAAACTCACAGTTAATTATAAACTGTTTATGCTTATGTTTGTAACAAATATATTTGTTTACCTACTCATTTTATTCTTGTAAAAAATTTAACTCATAGAATTATATTAGGAACTCCTTTTCTGCATAAAATTATGCCTCTGGTTAATGTTGACCAAAAGGGAATTACTTTTATTATCAATAATAAAAGAATTACTTTTGAATTTATTACTGATCCTCATACTAGGATGATTAATGAAGTTAAAGATATTCTTCTTAAAAAGGAAAGACAAATTTTTTTTTTCTTAAAGAAGAAGTGGATTTATTAAATATCACTTCTCAACTTAAAAAACCTGAAATTCAAAATCAAATTAAATTAATTGATCAGCAGTTTAGAGATGAAATCTGCAATGATTTACCTAATGCATTTTGGGATAGAAAGAAACATGTTGTTTCTTTACTTTATCTAGAGTACTTTAATGAAAGTCAGATTCCCACTAAAGCTAGGTCTGCTCAAATGAATCATGAGTATTTGGATTTATGCAAAAAAGAAATAGAATCTCTTTTAGAGAAAGAATTAATTAGAAAATCCAAATCTCCTTGGAGTTGCACAGCTTTTTATGTCAATAATGCTGCTGAAAAAGAAAGAGGTGTCCCTAGTCTTGTTATAAATTACAAACCTCTTAATAAAGTGTTAAAGTGGATTAGGTATCCTATTCCTAATAAAAAAGATCTTTTAGATAGATTAAACAATGATTTAATCTTCTCTAAGTTTGATATGAAATCTGGTTATTGGCAAATTCAGATTAATGAATCTGATAAATATAAAACAACATTTACTGTAACTTTTGGACATTATGAATGAAATGTCCTTCCTTTTGGCCTTAAAAATGCCCCTTCAAAATTTCAAAATATTATGAATGAAATTTTTAATCCTTATACAGAATTTATAATTGTTTATATTGATAATGTCTTAGTTTTTTCTAAAACTATAGATCAACATATTAAACATTTAAAAATATTCAAAGGATTAGTTAAGCATAATGGACTAGTTATATATGCTCCTAAGATGAAACTTTTTCAAACAAAAGTTAGATTTTTAGGTCATGAAATTGACCAAAGAACTATAATTCCTATACAAAGAAGTATTGAATTTGCTTATAAATTCCCCAATATTATTACAGATAAAAAACAATTACAAAGGTTTCTTGGTAGTCTCAACTACATAGCAGATTATTATTAAAATCTTGCTAAAGATACTGCCATATTACATGATAGGCTTAAAATGAATCCTGACCCTTGGACAGATGAACATTCTCAGGCAGTCCAAAGAATTAAAAATAAGGTTAAATGTCTGCCTTGTTTATCTCTTGATAACCCTAAGTATTTCAAAATTGTTGAAACTGATGCTTCAGACTTAGACTATGGACGAATCCTCAAACAAATAATACCTGATACATCAAAAGAAGTTTTGGTCAGATTTACTTCTGAAAAATGGAATCCTACCCAGGCAAAATATTCTACTATTAAGAAAGAGATGCTTTCTGTTATAAAATGCATTTCTAAATTTCAAGATGATCTTCTTAATAAGAAATTTTTATTAAAAATTGATTGTAGCTCAGCTAAATCAATTATTGAAAAAGATGTTAAAAATCTTGTTGCTAAGAAAATCTTTGCTAGCGGGCAATCTCAATTATCTATGTTTGAATTTGATATTCAACACATTAAAGGTGAAAATAATTCACTTGCTAATTATCTAACTCGTGAATTTTTGCAGGGAAAAAATGATGACCCCATATAGGGGTAGAGGCCGCGGCTATGGCCATGGTGGAAAAGGGAGTAACAATATGTTACCCCAGCCAGAATCAAACATTCCTCTAATAGGGGATTGGACTACAGTCTACAAAGGTAGAAAAATGCAGCAATTGTCTGCATCTTCATCAAAAAAGGAAGATATTCCTTCCTCATCCTCTGATAAAAATACTTCCTACAAGGAAGTTGCAGTTAATAACCCACCTCAAGAGCAAATGGATTATTTTGAAAATCCAATAACTGAAAAAATCATGTATATTGATGATGAAGATATTAAGATCAATCCAAATGATGGATGGTCTATCAAAGTTAGATACCTCGAATCAAGAGGATATCCAGGTCTTCATGGAAAGTCTAGACCTCACCTAGAAATTCTTCTAACTGTTACCGAATCGGTAACATTTACTCACCATTACCAGAACAATAATCCTAAAATTTTTATAAACTTCAGTAAATGTCATATTAACAAAATTTTGTTACCTAGAGAATGGGGTCTCAACCCAAATAGTGAAAAAGCAATAAAAATTGCAGAAGGAAAATATATTTACTTTAATTACTGGGACTATGTCCAAGCTTTTACTGAAGCTTTTTATTATCAAAATCCTAAGAATAAGCACTCTTGTTTTTTCTCAATAAACCCAGAGATAGTTAATAAACTCATACCAAATTGGTTTTATGAATGGTGGACTAAATTTGGTCCGTCTTTGGAAATATTACCCAAAGAGTTACTGGATTTATACAATCCCTGGTGCGACAATAGCTTACTTGTTTTAAATATTTTATCTAGCAATTTGATCACCGGACAATGTCCATTTTTGTTCTTTGCCAAATTTCAGATTCCTTGGATATGGAGATGGCCAGTCACCATATCTCAATATAAATTCAATATCCCCATTTTAGAAAGAAATTTCTTCTATAAATGGTGGAACAAAATGAGTTCCAAAGAGGTCCAGAACAAAGTAATATTAATTCAAACAGCTATAGCTGAAGACCAAAATAATAAGGTCAAAGAGCAAAGTTCCCAACAAATGTCTATGGGAAATTTGAAGAACTTCTTCCAGAGAAAATATCCAAATGAATTGGAAGATAAAATCATGATTAGAGCTTTGGATTATATGAAGAACCAATTCTTCTCCACCTTCCCAACAAAATCAGCGAAAGATGAGGACTCATCTATGAAAACCAGCTATTCCATGGGATCAATTGATTCTCATAACTTTGACTGCTTGGCAGGAGAAGCTCAAGCGACGACCCTACTGCAGAGGATTTCTGGGACGCAATGAATCAATCTATGGCCCAGAAAGAAAAAGGAAAAGCAATGAAATAAGAATCCAAAGACAAACAAAAGAAGACAAGAAAAAGAATCTTATCTTGTCTAAAGAATAAAAAACAAATACATGAAAACAAAAAAGAATCTCAAAACAAAGAGATAAAAACAAGAAAAGGAATAATTTTATCTTTAGGCATAAATGTATGCAATTATTTTTCTTTTGTAATTTTTTTTTTGTTTTTTGTCATAATTAATGTGTCGGGTGGGCCCAATGTGTACCCGGTATTAATTATACAACTTGTTTAGTAATTTACCGGCTATTGTAAGTAGCTGTTACCGACTTAAATACTAAGCCTTAGCTTCCCTATATAAAGGGATTTAAGTTTCTTTTGTAAACCAAGTTTTAGAATTTCAAATATATAAGTTTACAAAAATTTCTCTCTACCATCTCTCTACACTTCTCTTCCAGCATTCAATTTCGATCCTGAATCCGCTGTATTACGCCTTTGGTATATATATATATATATATATATATATATATATATATATATATATATATATATATATATATATATATATATATATATATATATATATATATATATATATATATATATATATATATATATATATAGTCTTAGACTCTCGCTTCTTTCACAAAGCTATGCGATATCTACCATATAAGAAAATCTATACCCATCATTTTTATTCTTTATATATATATATATATATATATATATATATATATATATATATATATATATATATATATATATATATATATATATATATATATATATATATATATATATATAGTCTTAGACTCTCGCTTCTTTCACAAAGCTATGCGATATCTACCATATAAGAAAATCTATACCCATCATTTTTATTCTTTTACCCTTTGGGACACATGTCAAATTATTATCCTACTTTTATTTGAATTTCAAAAAACAACACAGATACTTCACTTTCTCACTTTCCTCCTTTTTCTTTCTATTTCTCTCTCTTTTTTCTATTTCTCTCTGTCGACTCACACAGTCCTTCTTCTTCCTCCTCTTCGTCACCCTTCTCCATCTTATTCTTCCTCCTCTTCCTTAACCATCATTCTATAACAACATCATCATCATCATCTTATTCTCCATCTTTTGGTATTTTCCTATCACACCGAAACAAGAATGGTGTTTGAATCTGTTTCGTGTGATTTTAGGGTTTCATATATTTTATCAAATTTCTTCTGATTTAGCGTTTATTATTTCAGGTTTGATTATCTTTCATTTGATTTGATGATATCTGACGTTGTTGGTGATGAATTTGGTATAAATATTTCTTTGAGGCATAAGGGTCCCAATATGTTTCAACAAATGTAACATCCTTGCAATCAATGTAAGGTTTATTATCGTCACTAATTTCTCATCATTTTGTAAGCTCTAATCGAAGTGATTGCAATTATTTTGGTTTTGAATCGATTTGTATAGATCTATCTCTAACGTTTTATTTTTTTAGGTTTTCGTAACAAATCTGCAGGTGGGTTATGCTCTGGATGTTCCATGGTACGTTATCCGAAGAATTTTGAGTTTTTTTAGCACTTTTATTTTATTTGAGTTTTTTTTCCTGTTTTGATCTGATTTTTGTATTCTGCACTGGCTTTACAAGTAATAATTCAATCGTAGAATCCATAAACATCATCATCATCATTTTTGTGGTAAGCATACACATTCAATATTAAATCTTATTTTTTAAGACATTCTTGTACAATTAAAAAAAGGTCATGATGCTAAAAATTAAAGTTTAAAAGATCATTAGAGGAATATGAATAACTTTACATTGAAAAAGTTTGTTATGTTAGTGTCTTGTGGGTTCAAACATTTTATCCAAATTCAATCTTTTGTAATCCCCATTCATTTGCACTGATCTTTAACTATTATAGCGGTTTTGCGGTCTTACGTCGGTACGTAGTTTCGACATAAAAGTTCTATATTATTTCATTGAGTATTTTATTTATGGATGAAGTATAAAGGGGCTTAATGCATAATATGAATGGTTTTTATTATTGAATCTTTGTTTAAATCCAAAGTACTTTGTACACAGAGAAAATACTTTGTTTAAAGCCAAAGTACTAGGTATTGATTGTTAGATTTAACTAATTTTACCTTATATTTTTTGTTATATTGTTTTTCAAGCTTCGCAGTTGAAGATGTAATGAAAACTACGAGAACTCCTTGCAATTGATAGTTCTATTTTATTAATTCTTCTAGGTACTTGTAACAAACTAACATCATTGTTGTTGGAAAGCCTACTGACAGAGGGGAGCACAACAAAATTTTGGCTGGTAAGCAACAAGGTGTGCTATATATTCACCTGCATTTTGAATGTTCAGTTTCACATTTCAATCAATTTTAACATGCATAACTCATCTTAGACCTAAATTTTGTATAATAGTTTGGAAACTGTGGATCACTGGAGCGACATGGATTCACAAGACAAGAGGTAAATTGTTTATGTTCATATCAACATTATAAGTTTTGTCCACACCACATTGGATCATCACTCTATAGTGTTAAGGACACGAGATAGCCAATGGGGGATTGAATCATCTATAGAGAATTTGCCAATGGGGGATTGAATCATCTATAGAGAATTTGAATCAGCCTTTACTTGCATAATTTATTTTTCTCATACCCATTGCAACTTCTGCAAATATATTTTCAAACTATTTATGGTCCAAGGACATAGATGAAAACCAAACTAGCTCATGAGTTTTAATAGGTTGATTGGTTCATCTTTGTTTAAAGGCCAAAACAAGGATTTACACATGGTAACTCAGATTTTTTGTCATAGATGATAACTTACTCAACAATTAAACAATAGCATTATTTATCAACTATGGCCAACAAATATATGAATATAATAGTGCAAATTGACTAAAAGTAGACGGTAGCATCTATTGTCTGCAACTTATACATGATCTAAACTAATTAAATCCAATATAGCACAACTTTATTCATTAAGCACAGGGACTTGGTAAATTATTTTCATCATGATATCTTCTCTCAAAAACAGGAACATCTTGTTGATATGTTTTAGAAGGTAACTAGCAGCTAATGAAGAATGGTGTTTTCGTATATTGAGAAATAACTCTTGCAATTTTTTTATCGCTCTTTTGTAATATATGTTTCTTATATTGCAAGATGCTATAACTTCATACTCTGATTATTTTGACTTCTTGGGAATTTTACGGTGCCTTGGATGGAGTAGTCACTTCTGGAAAATACAAGCTAGAAGGTATGGTTGAATTTCCCAAACTAATGACACACTTTGGAGAACTTTTATTCTAATTTTTTGTTTCAATGTTGGTATAAATAGACATTACAAATATAAAATAGGGAAAATGGAGGGTATTTTTTTCTTTCTTTTATCGTTGTATTAAGCATTATCCTATATAATATACATCTAAAGATTTCATAAGTTTGTGGTAAGTCTTAAAGAGTTGTAAAGAGTTGTGTCTGCATTAGTATTATTTAGAGTTGTGTTATAGATGATATTTATCTAATTAATATTACATTTTTTTTTGTAATTTCTTTTCAATTAAGTTGTTCCTGTTTCTAAGCTTTATTATTAGCACAATTCTATTAGAATATCTTTTTTTGGTGGAGAAACCCGTAAAAATTCTCAACTCTTGGCTCTTGGTACTCTCTTTGGTTCATTAATAAGAATGGGTGTTATTCTACTCTTCGCTTTAATGTGGTGAGATAATATAGTTAATGATATAGTTAATGATTTGTCAATTTAATATTTTTATTGTTCTTAATATTTTTGATGATGTTGATCAATTATAGAAAATAAATTTTGATCATATCATAAGTTATCATTTTTTTAAACTTTAAATTAAAAGAATTATTTTTTATATTTTAATTTAAATTTATTATTATTATTATGGTAGATAATAAATGTCAATTAATTTGATGAATTTCATTATTATTCAATTTTTTATCATTTATTATCATAATAGTCATTTTAATGATTTGAATAGTAAATGATTTTAAGGCTATTAATTTTTTTTATGGGAATTAACAGAACACAAAGTTATTGAAAAAAAATATTTTATACTAACGGTAATTTGAAGCTACTGATAGAAAATTTGAATATTGAAGGGAACATGAATTTAATGATCAAAATATTGAATATTAACGGGAACATGAAGCTACTGATCAAAATATTGAATATTAACAGGAGCATAAAGTTATTAATCAAAATATTGTGTATTAACGGGAATATGAACTCAATAATATTTGATTTTTTTAAATTTGTTTGAATTCTTACGACAAAATGGTAACATATCCGCATTACACACCAGAACTCGTGCGGATGCACGAGTTCTGGTCGAGTATCGTGTGAACGCTCGGATTCTGGTTTATCACGGTTTCTGGTTTATCACTGATTCTGGTATATACGTTTTTTTTCCTATTTTTAACTTTCAATTTTTATGATTGCAAATGAACAACTGTGCATCCAAAATTATATCCCATCCAGAAACGTATCTCGTGCAACGTCTGGGTTAGTTACTAATACAACTTTAAAGAACTTGAATATTATATATATATATATATATATATATATATATATATATATATATATATATATATATATATATATATATATATATATATATATATATATATATATATATATATTATTGGACTCTTTCTTCCATTTATAAAATTAAGAGATGTGAAAGTTCTTTAATATGTATAGTTTTAAACATCTCCAATATTTTTTACTTACGTATCTCATAATGAAAAAATTAAATCCTTTATATAACTTAGTTTTTTTTATAATAAAAATCTATGCAATGTAAAACTTAATTAAGATGTATAGTTTTAACAAATACCAACTCGTCTCTAATACATAATTTTATAATAATAGAAGAAAAAATATAAAAGAACAAATACCAACTCTTCTCTAAGACATAACATTATAAAAATAGAAGAAAAAATATAAAATAATTGAAAGTGAGAATTGAAGCATAAAGGGCATATCTTATAAGTTCTCCCTAAGACATGCAAGTTGCCCAACATGCAAAACATATGATGTTGGATCTCACTATTACAAGTAGAAAGTGGGTTCCATTTAATTTGTAGATAATATGGCTCATGTTCTGTCATTTTCCACTAAAAGGTGGCTTCTCTTATTTCCTAACCACGTACCATCATCATTTGGTGGTATTTTACATGAAAATGAGAGAAATATCGAAAATTTAAACTAGAAAGATATCGTATGTCTCTCTTTTCGTGAAATGACCTTGAAATAATGAAATAGATTATAACCACAAAAGTTATGTGCAGGGTAGGACAGGAGAATAGTTCGTTCAGCAAAGCCACTTACTTATATATTGATAGGCTCATGGTTAGTGGACCACCATTGCCCTTGTAATTTGTAACTTCTGTATATGTACATAAATGAAGGAGAGAGCATTTCTCTCATTCACTATATGCTTACAAGATATTACAAAAGAATACAAATGATTGAATTACAAGAAAATAATCACCAAAATTTACAATAATATTTTCAACACAAATATTTATCAATCTCTTTAATTTTCTATATATGACACGACTACGGAAAACACTTTTCACAACTATTAAAAAGGGGTATCATCACGCAGCACGCTGGTCATACTGTTGTTAAGTATAGAGCCGTTGTAAATTTGTTGTTTCTATAACGGTCTGAAAATCATTATTGAAAGCCAAGACACGCACCATATATCACAATGATTATGCTTATAAATCGTTTTGATATATACTTGATACTGGGTTCGAAACCCATCAATAGAAAATTATGTAAAACAAAAATTACATTTAATCTTGGTTACAATAGATAACTGTCGTTGAAAGTACCCAGTGTTTATTATATATAGATTGTTTGTTTTCCATATACCTCACTAAAGAAATATAGGGATTTAAATTGATGAAGAAGTCTATAATCTGAAAATTAAACTATTCTTGAAAACCAACTTAAACAAACCATTGTTCTTTTCTGATTGCATTCGTCTCATCGTGCATCTCACATTGTTTTACATATACTATGATATATTGACCTGACTTCTTAGATACATCGCTATCTTCGATTATAGTTAAATTTCAATAACAACAATTTATTAGATAATCTGCATCATCATCATCACTTATCATCGTAATTTTTATAATCATAATTTTTACGATTATAAGTGTTGATGGTGAGGCAGATTATCCAATAAATTGTATTTAATGAAATTTAACTATAATTGAATACAACGATGCATCTAAGGAGCCAGATCATTATATCATAATATATGTAAACAATGTGAGATGAATGATGAGACGCATGAAAAACAACAACAATGTTTTGTTTAAGTTGGTTTTCAAATAAGACTTAATTTCCAGATTATAAGTATCTATGTCAATTTAAATGAATGTATTTAAAGTGAGGATTAATGAAACAAACAATCTACATAGAATATAATAAACTCAAACAACATCATACACCAGAACCAGATATTATAAATTTATCAACAAAACCCTAACCGCTTACAATATCACAAATTATGTTAAATTGTTTCAAGAATGTACCTTTTATTGAAAATTATCGTGGAACTATGAATTTCATGTAGTTTGTGAAGCAATGAAAAAGAAACACAAGGTGGATGAAGTTTCCACAATGACTTAATACTTCTTGTATTTTTTTTCCATTGCTACATAAACCATATGAACCTTATTAGCTCATAATATACGCTTGCTACCACCGCTTGCTATCACCATATATCATCATCTTAATCTGCAAGGAAACACGACAAACTTCAACAATGAGCATTTTTAATTGAAACCAAACCCTAAAATCATAATCCAGTGAATAGTAAAGAGAGATCGAAAGAGAGAGCATGAGAATATATCATCTTCACCGTCGTCGGAGTGTGGGGTGTAACAAATTAAGATATATTAAGTTCATCTAATTTGTGTAGTCATGATGAAGAAATACAAGACGGATGAAGTTTCCACAATGGCTTCATACTTATTGTTTTCTTCTTCATTGTTACACAAACCATATGAACCTTATTGTAGCTAAATTTGTATGGTCTTTAATCACGATCGCATTTTAATACTTTATGATTTCTTCTTTTTTTCCTGGTGAAGCTGGTTATGGAAGGGGAAAGATATCTTAAAATCACCCCGCTTTGCATACTGTTATTTAACAGATGCCCACATGATTTTGGGTTCTTCTTTAGCTTATTTCAACTCTTGGATTATTGCAAAATTATTCTTTTTTATATTGATGGGGGTTTCATTGATATGGGTCTGAGTATGAGATGAGTGATGATTGATAGGGTGATGTTGATGTTTTTGTGTTTCTGTATCATCATGTTTTTCTGATGTTTTTCTTAGGTTTAGAAACATAATTGTTGTTTTTTGTTTGGTGTGCTCACAAAGATCTTACGACCTTTTGTCCACGTACCCCACAAAGAGAATTGAGGGATCAGAGCATCGTAGTGCCTCCTAAAAGGCTAGAGCTTTGAGGAAATGTTGATTTGTATCCTGGTTAAAGCATAGGATGTTGATGCTCAAGAGTTTGTATTTGTGTCCTGATCAAAGCCCAAGATTGAAGCTGAAAAGTCAGTTTGGTTCCTGATCAAAGCCCAATATTGAAGCTGAAAAATTTGTTTGTAATTGGTTGGTTGCTTGCTTGAATTACATAGCTTAAGGCGTAAACTGAATGGTATCTTGATTTGCATAGTTCAAGAGAGGCTTAATGGGTACCCTGAATTGCATAGCTCAATGAGGACTGGATGGTTGACCTGAATTGCACAGCTCAGGACAGCTAAATGGGTTATCTTGATTTACATAGCTCAAGAAAGGCTGAATGTTTAGCTTAGTTAGAGTCCAAGACTATGATTATATTGTGGGAAATTAGCTTAGTTAAAGTCCAAGACTATGACTATATTGTTGTTGTTAGCTTAGTTAAAGTCCAAGACTATGATTGATGTTAGCTTAGTTAAAGGTCAAGACTTTGACTGGTGTTAGCTTAGTTAAAGTCCAAGACTATGATTGTATTTGAATGTTGTTAGCTTAGTTAAAGTCCAAGACTATGACTGATTTTGAGTGATTGTAAAAAAAATTTGACTGTATGTACCTTGATTGAAGCCCAAGGTTTAATCTAAAAGGTACTCAGTAAAGCGAATTTTTCATCTCTAAAGAGAAAATTCGCTTTTAGTGACCGATTTAGTGACCAAATTTTTTGTCACTATAGCCACCGATTTAGCCACCAAAATTTCTAAATAAAATTTAGCCACCGATTTAGCGACCAAAATATTGTGACCACCAATTCGGTCTCAAAATAGGTCACTAAATAATATTTAATTTATATAAAAAATTTAGAGACCGAAATTTTGGTCACTGATATTTTTTTTCTTTATTTTTTAATCCTCTTTATTATGTTACTATTTCTCTCCCAATTTTTTTAAGTATTTTAGTTCTTTTTTATTCTTTAATAAAAGATTCACGTTTTTATTATTTTAACAAATAAAACATATAATTATATAAATAATTATACTATTTTATTTTTATATATGCATAAAAGTTACTTTTATTTTCACTATACAATTTTTATATATGCCGTTTGAAATTACATTAATAAAATCAAATTTTATTTTCATTACATCCAATTAAATTAAGTAATAATTAATAATTATTTAACTATTATTTAGATTTTATTTTGTTTTTTTATTTGTGTATATATTTAAATATATGTAAAATAACAAATTATATTAAGTGGTCTAGTGGTAATGCCTAACTGAAATTGTAGGAGGTCTCAAGTTCAATTCCCAAGTCTAACACATTTTAATTATATGGCACCTTTTAATTTTATTAAAAAAAACACTAAAATCGGTCACTAAATTCGGTCTATAAATTTCGGTCGCTAAATTCATCGTAAAAGCTTAGCGACTAGCACTTTTACAACCGAAAAACGGCGGTCTCTAAATTGGTCGCAAAATGTTATAGTGACCGATTTTTAAGCTTTTTTGGTCTCTAATTCGGTCACTAAAAGCGAATTTTCTAGTAGTGAGATTTGTTTTATATGTGCCTTGATTGAAGCCCAAGGTTGAAGCTAAACAAAGAAAACTGACTCTGTTGGAAATTTTGTATTTGTGTCTTGATTTGGAAGCCCAGGTGTGAAACTTATTTGTGAGAGACTGACTCTTAATTATATGTATCTTATATGAAGTCTAAGATGGGAGGCTTAAAATTATTGGTATACTGACTCTGTATGAAGGGTGTTTTATATGTTTGGAAATTTATGAGATGTGGTCATCAAAAATTCCTTTATCTAGGGGAATTCAATTATATAAAGCCCAAGACGAGGCTATCTTGGTCATCCATCAGGGATAGGAAAACTATTGTATGTTTTTGATTCTAAGGTCTGTTCCTATGCTTTTAGGAAGCCTAAAAGGGTCCTTGTGTTTAAGCTCAATAGGAGGTTAGGTTACCTGTAAGAGGCCCATGAGTCCTTAAACAAAGCCCATGAGGAGGCTAGGGATGGTTTACAAAGAAGCCCTTCACCGGGAAACTTCTTATCTTTATAAACCCCTAGTAAGTTGAAATGATCCTGTGTTTTGAATGATGCATATGTTGGATGAAGATAACCTAACTCCTTAGAGATTCAAGCAGGATGCAAATATATACAAATGAAATACATGCAGGCAGATAAAAGGTGTCAGTGAATGTTTTTAAAAACTTTTAGTATGTCTTTGCTATGGTTTGAATATTCTTAAGTTGTTTTATTAAGAATGAAATTGGGAGTTACACTGGGAAGCAGAGGCCTAAAATCCCGAGCGAGAAAGATTACATATGTGTTTTATACATTGTATTCTCTTTATCATTAAGAAGTTTATTATTATCTTTGCTTTAGTATGAGGTGAAGACAAATAATTTTGGCAAAAAGTCATATTCTAAGTAAGCAAAACAATTTAAGAAAACATAGAGAAGTTAGAAAGAGGGAAAATGACTCAAAAGCCAATAATATGGCTTAAACATAAGGATGCCTGTAACACCCAATTTCTATACCGCAAATAATCAAATAATCATTTAGGCACATATTAAAATTCCATCAGAGTATAATTAGAAACATAGTATAAAAGAGGTATGTCACATTATACATGAAATTAAAACATCCAACATCTGCTCAACAATAGATATGCAACAGTGGAGTAGCTAAATACTTGCACCCACATCTCAATATTTAGAATAAAAGCGGAAAATCTAAACATTGAATAACATCAAACATATATATATATATATATATATATATATATATATATATATATATATATATATATATATCCTCAAGTTTGATTCACCAACATAATTCATGTTTACATAAACACCCATCACCAAGATACATATACAAATGCACCACAAAAGGCATCACAACCAAAATCCCTAGCTACCCGGTACTACATATCAGATCCGACCGACAAAAGAATGAAGGCACGCTTCACAAAAAGACCTCCAACATACCTACTCTGCAATGCCTCATAGAACATCATAAAACAACAGAAGGGTGAGAAATATTATCATAATAACAATTCATATAATTATATATCTTAGCATATAAATACACATTTAATACATTCTCACCACAATTCATCTCCAATCACACATATACATCACAATGTATAAATATATATATATATATATATATATATATATATATATATATATATATATATATATATATACATACATATATATATATATATATATATATATATATATATATATATATATATATATATATATATATATATATATATATCAACCATATTCAGCATGCATACTTCCACCATTTCCATCACTCCATATAAACATACATATTCATGTTTACTCATCAATGCACAAATACAAAGATGATAAAATGCAAATCATAGAGACCGACTCACGACTCTATGCAAATGCAATGCGGTACCAACTCAATCATCTCAAGTTCACTCAGGAACTTATTAGAACCATCGCTCGTTACCAATGTAACTCCCCGTCGGGCCTACGATGTTCACCCATTGCTCACACCCCACATGGGCACACAATGTTTATGGATTGCTCACACCCCACACGGGCACACAATCTGATTGTTCACACCCCACATGGACACACAATCATTCGTGATCATTTCACTCATTGCTCACACCTCACATAAGCACACAATGTTTATGGATTGCTCACACCCCACACGGGCACACAATCTGATTGCTCACACCCCACATGGGCACACAATCATGTTGAAATGATCGCTCACACCTCACATAGGCACACAATGTTACAACAGATTCACATCAGAATCCCACAACACAAGAATGTACATCATTATGCTTCACATTCAAAATGACTCAAACACTCTTGAAATGCATATATATTCACAATATAATCAAGCATTCATCTCATACAATCACATACAAACTACATACATTCGCATCAATTACGCCAAACGGCAACGAATCTTTCACAATCAACATGCATTCACGTTTAATTCGAACAACGCATTTATGTTGCCAAACGGTCACAACACACAATCAAATTCCACAATTACTTAATTCACATAATTACGATTAATCAGAAAAGTCGGGTAAAAATCGTTTAAAAATAATATTTTTCGAGATCATGAGAAAATATATAATTTTAGTTTCAATACGATATGTGGAACGCTAAAAACGGATAACTGGTTCAAAAGTTACGAAATAAACATCAAACTTATTTTTAAGAAAACCACCATTCTACATAAGCTACAGGTCACGTCGCGGACCCTTGTTTGTGAGGAGAACTTCACAAGCATGCTCAGTTCGCGGTACGAACCATGTTCGTGGGGCGAAATTAGCAGAAGTTCCAAAACACAAGCTACGGGAAAACCATCCCAAACCTCCAAAATCCGTCAAAACTTCACCAAATCAGTGGAAACAAAACACAAACATGATAGTTATCACATACTAACTATCATACTACATTTTAATCGAGTTTTAACCGTTTAAATCACTGATTTTAGGATTTCTCACAAAATACCCTAAAAACTCATAACCTCTAAACTCAACCACAACAAGAACACATTCAAACAATCACATACATAATGATACACATTGATAAGATAATAAGATTTCACACCCTTACCCGATTGATTCGATTCCTATGAGATATCTTGAAGATTTCTTAGCCTTTCCTCTTTTCCTTCTCTTCCTCTTTCTTTCTATCTCTCTTTTCTTTCTCTTTTCTACTATTATATCTTTTCTTTCTATTTATTTTCTTTCCACCCAAATATTCATTTTCTCACAATTTCTAATTACACTTAAATTTCTAACTTATCATAAATTAGGAAATGTCTAAAATACTCTTCATTCTAATTTTCCTGAAAACTCTCAAAAACGGAAAAATAACATTACATGTCAACATATCATATTAACATACCAATTTCATAAATAAAATAATTATCACTCAATTTATATAAAAGACTCGACAAAAAAATGAAATAATCGGAATCAGGGCGTTACAATGCCTATGGATTTTTTTGTTGATTAATTATCTGATGATTTCATACACAGAGTAGGACTGAGATGCTGAAAAACTTCCTACAACCTAGAAAGCAATTCACAAGAGTGAAACTCAGTCTAGTTGTTGGTGTATCAGATCTTTAGTCATAAAGATGAAAAAAGAAAAGGGGATGAGATTTGTAAAAAAATTCTCATAATATCTATATAAGAGATTGAAAATTGTTTAAGAAGTAGTTGGTGGGTTTAAGACTTATAAGGAAGTCTGTCGGAGTTTTAAAACAGATCAGAGAAAGTTTAAAATAGAAGAAATGAGTCCTAAACACAAATGATTCCTCATGACACATTTTGATAATTCATTTTAGAAAATAAATGGTTATGTGTAAAGATATTCATAGAAAAAGATTCACGGATGAAAACTTAACGCAATGAAAAAGGCGATCACGCCGAGTTTTTGAAAATGGATCAGATGAATCACAATGGTTCATTTTTCAAAAAGGGGTGGGTCTTACACTCTTATAGAGGCCCAAGAGTGATAAAAATCAATTTGAGGGTGATAAAAATTAAAACCCTAGTTTTTGATATTTTTTTTGATATTTTAAATATATAAATATTTAAAATCTATGATAAATTTCAAACATAATTTAAAAACAAGTTAAAACCTTGGATCAATGTTTAAAAAATTATGTTTTATCCATGAGACAACTTGAATATCATTTATGTTTGAAATATCAAGTGAAAGAAATGAATTTTAAAATGTTTAGAAACAAATAAAATTAATTATTTATGAAAATAATAAATATATTAAAATAAATTTTTTCGAGATTTTTTCATGGAATAAAATATTTAAACATTTTTTAGAATTAATGAAAAAAGAATCATTTTAAAACTCAAAATAATCAGAGAGAAATTAATTTTTGATTCAATTAAATAAAATCACAAAATTCAAATATTTGAAAATTTGAAAAAGGGCACCAAGAACATGGCAAGAATACGCGTGTGTTCTTCAAGTTGCCCAAAAATGAGGATTTTGCAAAATCCCCCATATATCTCTTTGAATATGTAATGAAATGAAATAAACATCAATCTTGCTCTTTTTTAACTCACGAACACCATGGTACCAATTAATTTCTTTTATTTTTAGTGTAGAGTAAAAAACCAGTGAAGAACACTGAAGAACCCTAATTTGGACTGAGCCTCATGAAATTCTACATGATGATGATTTTGTGAAATTTATTGAGGGGAATTACTTAGAATATGATTACACACATATGGCAAAAAAGATAGTGCGAGGAAATATGCATAGATAATGAATTGGCCAAGTTTGAGGCTTACCTGAACTTGAGCTTGCTGCTGGAGTTGTGATTTCGAGTTAGAGGTGTTACAAAGATGTTGTGATGATCTGGACAACTTCCCTACATCATATGGAGTGTGTTTGAACACGTACTTGAACATGATTACAAATGGTTGGATCAACTTTTGATCTTCAAGTTGCATAAACAAAGCTTCTTTGAAGTTTTTAAAGAGTGATTTTGGGTTGGAAGTGTTCCAGAGGTGATCTAAGTGTTTGAACACCACATAAACATCAATGTAATATGTGTGCACAATTGTTTTAAGTTGATAGTGGCCACAACTCAAAAACCAATAGTGATTGCTCAAAATATCAAATTTTGAGTCTTTGAGAGCAAAGGAGAGAAAACTTAGAGATCTGAGGCTTTGGTGTGATTTTTATGATCAAATGAGTTCTCTATTTATAGACAAATATGTTGAGATTACTTAGCCCTTAAGTCTTGAAGAGATGAGTTAACAATTATGAGTCATGCTTTGTAAAAATATCTCTTACACATGAAAATCAATATTTAGACATATTTTGTCTAAGTGTTGAAAATCAATATTTTTCTTGATTTTGATCCATCTTCAACTTAAAATCCATAATGAATTGGAGTTTCTTGTAGTTGAATAATTTGTAGTTTGTGATGAGATATTTCATTTTAGCTTTAGTTCACCAAAATCTGATGCTTGAATTACAAGTTATGATGCTTGGAAGTAGGTCACTTGAACATTTTTTTCCATAACTTTGAAAATTTTCTAAGTTTCAAAGGTTGCCCCTTTTACAAGTTATCTTCAAATTTCTGATTTTTTGTGATCAAATGCATTCATGGACCATATATTATTGTAATATAGGTCATGAGGATCATTTTGGGTGAAAAAGTCAAACTTTGACTTTTTGATCCAGATGGAAATTATACTAGATACCCCTGGTTTTCTGATTTTTTGACTGGACATCCTCTAGGGTATTTTGACCTTATGAATGGACTTCCATGATTTATATGAGCTATTTAAACTATTCCTTATGGTTTAGGCTCTTGTCCCAAATGAAAATCTAGATTTTTGGTTCCCCGATTAGTCATAAACCCTAATTTGGGCACTGTGAAGCCCTAATCCTGCAGTATTTGATCTCTGTACCTTATGTACTTGTAAATGGTTTGTCAAAGTCATGTCAACATTATTGATTATTTATGGAGGTCTTGGCTATTTTTTCTATGAAAAATTTCATCTGGAGGGATCAGTCGACTAAAACCCTAATTAGTGGTTATGATGGCTCGAGGCCCAGATCACTAAAACTTTTGTATAGTCCTTGCAAGATTTTCCATAATTAGAGATTCCTTAACCCTTTGATTAGTGATTGAAAGGTTGGAAATCTTATGTATTAATGATTGGTATTTTGCCTGAATCCTCTGAGGGACTCAAGAATCCCGATTCATTGCAGGTATACTGTCTTGATCAATCTGACACAGTCCTTTGGCCAGTGGATTACTTCGGATGTGATGTATATCTTAGGGTCAAAATTTAGGGTATGACACCTATCAAAATCATACTATATGATTTCTACCACCAACATCATCACAATGTATCATCCCTTTAACTTGGAAGGAAACACACCAAACTTCAACAATGAGCATCCTCAGTCGAAACCAAACCCTAAAACCATAATCCAATGAAAAGTAAAGAGAGATCGAAAGAGATATATTATAAATTTCCAGGACACGCCTTCTCATGAAAATAATAGCGGAACCGGAATCAATTATGATGTTGATCTAATTTGGAAAACAATGAAAATGAAATATAAGGAGGAAAAAGCTTACACAAAAGCTTTATACTTATTATATTTATTTTCATTGTTTCTAAAACTAGATGAAGTTTGTTGCCACTATTGTTTCTTCATTTACTAACATTTTGTTTATGAAGCTATGAAGAAGAAGAAGTACAAGGTGGATGAATTTTCCATCAAAGCTCATGCTTCTTGTACTTTCTTTTCATAGCTACACAAACATTATGTACGATAGCCAAAGTATGGTCTTTCTTAAGGTAGTGAAGATGAATCTGAAAAATGAGAACAATCAATAAAAACAAAAGTGAAACAAATAAGGTAATGTGAAATATGTAACAATAGATGGAAGAAAAAGAATACCTTGATGTATGAAGCACAAGATTCACGGATAATGGTGAAGAAAAAGAGAAAACAAAATGGGTTTTAGGGTTTCTCTATGAAGGAAACGATGCTACTGTCAATAAGTAAAAGTTAATTCGCTTATATATGGGTAAAGTATTTCACAATAGTTAACAATACCAATCGTATATATAAGTATTTATTTAATATAAATATATCACAACAATTAATCAGAAGAACCGTAGTGATATCCCTTTTATTTGTGAATTTTAAAATAAATAAATAAGAAAAGGTGCACCTTAACGTAAAAGGAATAAAATATTTTATGGCACTGAGGTTTGAATCGATGAAAGTATGATTGGATCATAACGGTTAGTTCAGTACCGGTGTTATATACAAATAATTTTTAATCAAAAACAAAATAAATATGGCAGCGTCTTCGTAAAGATATATCACCACGGTGTAGGGAAAAACTGTGGTGACCATGGTGTGGTTGAAAGTGTATTTTGTATTAGTGTGAGTTACACGAGCACATTGTGTTTAAAAGTGTTTCTCAAGCCCTTTATATATATCCAAGGGTTTCCCCAATTCTAAGAACATACTCTTAGAAATTTATCATTGTCTCTCTAAGATTACCACAAGGATTTCCAAACCCTTTTCTTTGTCTTCTACTCAAAAGTTCTAAAGGATGTGAATAAAATAATGATTAAGATATATATTTATAACTGCTGAAACCTAATGAATATTTAACGGGCCCGAAACATAACACATTAACAAAATGATCCACAAATTGAAATAACTAAGCCATATACATAAAAATTGTATGGTTCAACTCTGATACCCAACAAACCTGATTTGCCCTCCAAAAATGACATGACTATTGCAACTGTCGAACTTCTGGTCACTGCCACTCGCCAACGACCATGCCCTATTTTCATCCCCGTCGTATCGGCACCACTGTTGACCTCTATTTAATTCTAGACTAACTATTGATTTCTTCAAAAAAAAACATGCTTCATTTATCTTCATCACTTACACTTTTAAGGAATACTTCAAGAATCTCCACCTTGACTTGAAAATATGGTGATGTCATTTTATCCACCAACTACATTGCTACTGTCTACCAATTCAACATCTATACAACAATTTTTATCAAGTCCAAGCCTTGCTTGAACCATAATCTTGATACTAGCATCCAAATGTTCCCAACCACCTTTTTCTACTTCAGTAGTCTAAAAAGCTACAAGTATAGTTATTCAATCATCTTTGTCTCCACATGCTTTCAATTCCCTCCTTGATGACATATGTTTTTAAGCAACTCTTTATTCACACTCAAAGTATAACATACAAGGTTTGTATAGCCATCCCTTTGAGATGGTACAATCTCCCTATTTAACTTATTATGGATCAAATGATAATCAAAGACCATAATAATCATTCCCTTGCCAACAATAGTATCCATATTAGGAACCTCCACCACAATTGAGTCTTCTCTGTCATAGTTTCCAAAAGCTTCATCCCAGTGTCCTTACTCTTCATCCTTAGATGGAACTAACAAAAACTAATACATATGTAATTAATGAATTTCGATCTTTCGTGTTTCACTTCCAATAACTCATAACCCTTCATACCTCTTTGATAGCCATTGAAGACATTATCTAGAAATTTACCATGAAACTAAATTACCTTGATTTTATCAATACGCAAATTTTTGACAACCTTAAAAACATAGTAGGTGTTAGAACGGTAAAGCGGTAAGCAAAATTTTTGGTTTGGAAGAATTTCGCAATTTTTCGTATCCATAGTGTTGCACCCCAAAATTTGCCCTCACAATACAAGACTTTGTGTGCTAAGAAGGTTCACAAGGTTCACAAGACCTTTCATGAGGTTCATGAAGCTTACAAGATACTTTATGAGGTTCACAAGGTTCACAAGACCTTTCATGAGGTTCATGAAGTTTACAAGACACTTTATGAGGTTCACAAGGTTCACAAGACATCTTACAAGGTTCACAAGGTTCACAAAGTTCATCATTGGTCAGAAGATTTGACAATTCCCTCAGATAATGCATCCTCCTAAGCAGTGCATCCAAAATTAGGGTTTTGACTTTAATCAGGCTAAATGAATTTCCAAGACTTCAAATGAGCTTCATAACATCTTATATGTGTCTAAGAATCCCCATGACAAATTTTAGAACTTTTCCCAAAGGTTTGCTCAGTCAAATGATCAAATAAGTCAAAATCAGTCAAAGTAGTTAAAAAGTCAAACTGAGGTCAACTGTGGTCAAACCAAAGTCAAACTTCATGATTTTTTGTCAACATCAAGTATATGAAGTAAAATTCATCATTTGATCAAGGGTTGATCATGATTCATCAAGGAGATTTCAGATCATCAAGAATCAGGGGTTTCTAAATTAGGGTTTCCTCAGGAAAAGTCAACTGAACTTTGACCAGCCATAACTTTCACATGCTTCATCACATTTTTCCCATCCAAAGCTCATTTTGAAGGAAATTGAATTATCTACAACTTTGTGTCTCACAAGCCAAGCCCAAAAATGCTTCATTTGGAAGGTATGAGCTAAGACATTATAGGTCCTTTTAAAAGTCAACAAAAAGTCAACAACTTCAAAAGGGCATAACTTGAGAATGGTAAATGATATGGACATGAAACCAATGGGGTTGGTTAGAGGACTCTTCAAGCTTTCCAAAATGTCCAAAATAACCCTCATAGCATTAAAATTTAAGGATGTGTGCCCTTGCAAAGTTGGGAAATTTTTGGGTGGTTTATGAAGCAAATAGGGCTTTAAAATCAATTTCTTCCAAATGGGCTTGCCATGTGATGATCCAATCCATACAAGTACCTCAAGCACGACCCAAAGCAACAAAGTTCTGATTTTTTATTATTTATTTATTATTTATTTTGATTTTATTCATTAAAAATCAAATTAAATCTAAATAAAATATGAAAACTCAATATTTGAATGTGATTCTTCTTCTAGAAAGTTTTAATAATCATTCAAAGCTGGTTGATACAATCCAATTTCGTGCTAGCTTGTTTTGGCAATGTTAGATAAGATATTTTTCAATATTTGGAAGGAGATTTCTTCATCATCAAGGTACTCAAAAAGCCCATAGAACCCACAAGTATTTTGACCTAATTTGATTCATTATATATACACAAACATACCACAATGCAGGGGGACGAATTCACAGCCTCAAACAACAATTTCAAACTTTCAAAATTCATCAAAAAAATCTCAATTCGGATTCCCACTTAGAGGCTCTTTCAATACATTCTAAAGGTCTCAATATGTTCCTTGATGTTCACTGAATGCATAGCAATGCTTATCATCATCCAGAACTCTATAAACCATTGAAACCGATCCTTCACATGTTCTTGAAAACCAAGTTTTCGATTTCACATATATATGCACTTTAACATGTTTTTGATGATTGATTATTGTTCATAATGCTTCATAGAATGTTTCTGGATATTTGGTTTTAAGATTTGATGCAGGTATCACATTCCACCATGGCTAGGGTTCTTAAGCCGAATTTGGGGCTTTATAGTTTAAGCCATTTAAATGCTTTTTGAGAACATGATTGAGTTGTGTAGGTCATGGGTAATTGAATGACACAAATAATTTGGATTAATTTTACGTATTATGTGATGTTGAGAAAGTATAGGATCTCCTGCAAAATAAATTCGCAGCAAATTTTGTAATAAATTTCGCAGGAAACCCCCCAGGTCTGGAGGTTGAAGACGATGGCGCCAAAATCGTAATTCAAAAACTGCCTTATTTTATAATTTACTGGTTGCGGGAGATTATCAGATTGGTGGTGATGGCCTGGTGGTTTTGGACGCACGTATGAAAGCTTGGTACAGGGGTTCGATCCCTGGCTTGCGCATAATTTTTTGTTAATATTCATCATTATTTTCAGGTTTAAAATATAATAACCTGTACTCATCTCATATTCACAAATGCACGCTGGCCTGGTGGTTGTAGGTGGAGGACTCAAAGATTGAAGCTCAGGG
Source organism: Lathyrus aphaca (assembly GCA_963966055.1). NCBI lineage: Eukaryota > Viridiplantae > Streptophyta > Magnoliopsida > Fabales > Fabaceae > Lathyrus > Lathyrus aphaca. Next base: position 55,371,312 of record OZ014520.1, read on the forward strand.
GCTGGGTTCGAATCCCAGCCCAGGTAAGTTTTTTTTCACTTTTTCTGATTTTCTTATTTTATTTGTTTATATCATAATTAAATAAATTTAAAATAATAAAAAAAATGTTTATGCTATTTCTTTTTTCTATAATTTAAAGTCATCTTTTCAAAATTAAAAATCTTATTATAAAAATTAGTTAATATTTATTTTTGTATATTATTAATGTTGTATAATTTTGTATAATTAATAATAAATCCTAATTCTATTTTCTAAAATTCATAACCCTAATTTTCTAAAACCCTAAATATTTCTATAAAACCTAATTATTTTTATAAAACCCTAATGGTAAATATTAATTTATTTGTTAGTTATAATTTCTAATTTATTTATTTATAAAACTTTAATTATGTAATTTGTTTATAATTATTATTTAATTTAAATCTTGTATATAAATATGCTTAAAATAATTAAAATTCTTAATTTAATTTTGTAAATATAATAATTATAATTAACCTAATTTTCATAATATGTATGTATTTATAATAATTCTTATATGTAAATAATCTTTAATGTATGCTTAAAAATAGTTAAAATTAGCTAATTTAGTTTGGTAAATATAATTAATTTTCATAATATGTTTATAATTAATTTAATTGTCATAACATGTACATAATTTAAAATTTTATAATAATTAGTATATAATTGTTTATATTTTCTTTTTAATCTTAAAATAATAATTGTTCATATAAAGAAATTTTGATCTTTTAATTATTGTGCTAATATTTTTGTTTACATTATTAATTATGTTTATTTTTATATGATATTTATTTTATTATTACTAACCCCATTTATATATTGTGATTTATTATTATTATTATTATTATTATTATTATTATTATTATTATTTTATTTTTTTTACTACTAACCCAATTATATTATTATTATTATTTTGCTGATTTATTTAATTTGTTAATTATTATTATTTTGTAATTGCTTCCTTTATGTAATATTTTAAATAGTAATATTTATTTTTAAATGCTATGGTTAGTAAAATAGGGAGTGAAACATGTTTGTATTTAAAAATTAATTTAGCTCATTAATCTTAAAGATAAATATTTAAATCGGTACACTCACACACGTAAGTCGATCTTTGATCGCCGTCTCACTTCCTTAAGGATACCTCTCATGTTGCCTATTACAAAAGGTCAAGTAGGGTGTATAAAGCAAAAGTCCCTCATCTCACATCATCTAGTCCCTAAACAAATAAAAAGATCAAGTCCCTTCGAATGTTGCCTTCGTAATGATCTTGTCCCTTTCGAATAAAGATGATAGTCCCTTCGAATTGCTTATACATCCCACAGTTGCCTAAATAACAGATGACCCTTCACTTGTCCCTTACATCCAAGGTAATGACTACCTATTCCTTAATAATAGGGATAGTCTTACCACTTAAAGGATTCAAGAACAGAAAAGACTTAGGGTAGGTTCCTCTTAGATACTTGCTCACTCTTCAAAACATTTCAAACACTTCACATTTTCAAACAAATTTTCAAAACAAAGGTTTTATACGCATCCGTACATGGATCATTATAAAACACTTAAGAAAATTTCTATTCACACACTTCACATTTCAAAAACATTTTAAAGTAAGCTAAGTAACTAAGAGCCCATGGATAACCATGGATGTAAAGGGTGCTAACACCTTCCCTTTGCATAACCTACCCCCCGGACCCAAAAATCTTTTAAAAGGTCTTTCCTGTTCTTTTATGCCTTTCCTTTAGATAAAATAAAAGTCGGTGGCGACTCTTGCTATCCGCAACATAACTAAAGTCAGTTCTCCCACCGTGTTATACATAGGGATCGGTGCAAGGGAAAGAACTTCATTCAACGGTCTCTACATCTCTAAGCTTTTATTTGAAATGAGATTTCAAACGGTAACATACGTAAATAATTAAAGAAACATAAAGCAAGTAAATAACAATAACATATTCTTTAGAGAGGAGAAACTCAAAAGAATCAATTGATAACATATGCATTCTTCTGATCATTTTATACACAAATCAAGCATTCGTCTAATATTGCCACGTATCACTCACAATAGAGGTTATTCTTAACGCAACATCGAGAAAACAACGATATTGTCTCGGAGGTGTTTCCTCACACAACTCAACAACATAAAGCATTAAGAACTGATACTCACGTGAATGTCCAACCTAAATTTATCCCTAGAGTTTAGATCCAATAGATATTTCTATAACATTCATATCAAACTAATGCTTTGATTCATATACAACACTATGATCAAAATAAGTACACACGAATAATATGCATTCAACTAATTTTGCCAAATGTATGTGAACAAAGTTCTTCATCACTATTATCATGCATCCATAAAATATCGTTTGTCAAGCATTATTGTGGTCTTTATTGTATTAATCACTAGAAGCTATTCATTCTAGCAATCAACACAATTCTAAAAATCATGATACAAATGAACATCAATTCACAAAACCATGTTAAACGTTTGCTCATTAAAAGATGAAAATCTTATATATATATATATATATATATATATATATATATATATATATATATATATATATATATATATATATATATATATATATATATATATATATATATATATATATGGTTTGAAAAGGTTTTTCAATACCCACAAACAAGAAATAAAAGATAACATCAATATTGAATCAAAACTAATTTACAGTACATAGAGTAGATGAAGCATAAGGTATCAAGATATATACATACAAACCCCAACAAAAGAGAATACAAAAAGAAGGAAAAGAACAAATTTTGCACGGCGTGTTAGAGATTGAAGCATATCTTACTCCGGATCATCAAGATGCATCATCTAATGTTTTTTTCTAAGCTTCTCTACTCCTAAAACATGTTTGATGAATTTAGGAAAAAGTTCCCCAAAACCATACCTAAAAATCTGTTAAAAGTGATTTATATAGGGGTTGTACTGCCCGAATCCCACTGAGCAAGCTCAGAGGGCGCTTAGCTCCCCCGGGAAAATCCAGCTTCTTGTTTTCTTCATAACTTTTGAATCGTAATGTTGTTTGAGGACCAATCAGAAGCATTGGAAAGATTATTCAATGCTCTATATGAAAATGAATAGAAATCATGGCTTGAATACCTGAAGGAAAACAAGAAGATAAACAAATTAATAAAGAATGCAATTTTATTACCACCAAGCTAAGCGCCCTCAGAGTGCGCTTAAGTATGATCTCACTTAAAATACACTTAAATCGCCTTAAGTCGCGTTAAGTGCGGTCCCAACATGACTCTAGTGCGAAACACTTCAAAATCTATTGCCTCTGATCCAGAAAGCCCGTTGGAAGCTTGATTTAGGTGCGTCGTGCGCGTTAGTACTTGGATTTTATTAGAAAATTGGCATTCTGAAACATCCCTCTTGACTCAAACGGGTCTATACTTCAACCATACATTATTACATATAAAAGCCAAGTACTAAAGGGAAATTAACAATATTTACACAATATAGCAAAATATACAAAAGTATGTAAATGTTAGCAAAAACGGGGGATCATTAACGGAAAACCAACAAATCAAGTTAATAAGTGTCAATTATTTACACTCAAAATCACTATAATTTAGCACTTATCAACTCTCCCCGACTTTAAAATTGTTTGTCCTCAAACATGAATTGATCAAATCAAAGAAACAAAAGTAATTATCAAGAAATCGTGTTAAATATGCCTTACAAAAGGAAAACAAATGTATGGTATACAAATCAAAAGTACACACAAGGCAATGCTTACCACTATACTACAATGAAAACATGACTATAAAACAAAATCTAAGCATAAATCACGTGTCAAACATCCAAAGTAATACATGTTCAAGAATGAATCACACCTAACACTCTTATTCAGAATAAGAATGAAGGAATTAACGCGTTTCTAACCGCGGGGCAATTTCATTCATCTGAAAAACAATGCAAATAGAAATTAAATTCATACATTCATCCAATAATCAACAATGAAATCACAGAAGCAAAAAGATCACTAACGACTTTAAGGGTTGTAGCTTGGTTAGGTTCACAACAAAGGCACATATCTAAGGCCATTGAATCAAAGCTTCCAATGAAAAAAGGAATGCTCACTATTAAAGTTATTTACACAAACAAGTTCATCTAACACTTTCTATTTTCTCTATTATTCACCCTTCCAAACTTCCTAATTGCATATTATTCATTCTCTATTTTTCTTTTTCAAATAAAAATTATTTTTCTTTTGTTTTTCAAATTCATATTCACACTTTTTTTATGCTTGTTTGAAAAAATTTCAAATTTTTGAATAACCTACCACTTCTTTTTCAATCTCCCCAACTTGCATTTAATCAAACCATAAGTGAATTCTCTCTGCTTTGTTTATGGCAAGGAAATCAATAAAACAACATTTTCAAAGGTTTAAGAAAAAAAATTAGAATCCCACAAAATTCAATGAAGAAGAGGAATCATTTCATCACTAAATTAGGATCTAATCTATTAAGTCTCAAATGGGGTAGAAAATACTCATTACTCATGGGTAAGTTACTTTTGGTATATGGTTGTGCTCATTATCAACAATTTCCTTGATCATTTCTAATACTTTCACAAAAACACAATAATCAAAAGATTAAGCATGAATCAAACAAACTAAACGTAGTTACCAGTAATCCAAGCATTTAGTAAACAATGGAGGTTTATCACAAATTGCGGCTTTTGGACCTAAGTGACTCAAAATTGAACAACAATTACAAGATAATAAAGGGCATATTATTTGTACAAAGTATAAAGTTCATGTTGATGCTATGTTGTAGAATGCACTAAACACATACCTTGACATTGTAACTTTATTTTCTAACTTTTACCAATACCTTGACATTTTCTTGTTGAAACAATCAAACTTGAATAATCACAATATGTATCCTCAAGCTAAGCAAAACAAAACTTGAGAACAAACACAAAAATTATTCTAACAACCTAACAAAATTGAAGTAAAACTAACTAAACATAAAAACCAAAGTTGGAGAAAGTGGATGGAAAATGAGAGATTTTTCATACAAAACAGGGCGCGCTAAGCGCGAACAGGCATGCTTAGTTTTTTAAGTTCTTTCTATCATGTGGTCCATCTATTATCACTTTATATTTACTATACTACTAAGCATAAAACTGTTGGGCTGCCTCCTAACAAGCGCTTGTTTCACGTCGTAAGCTCGACGCCTTATTTATGTACAAGCTCCGCCATGCTGCTTCATTCACCAATACTGACCCAATAAAACCTACAACAAAAATATGCACACACATACACAAACATGATGGAATATATATATATATATATATATATATATATATATATATATATATATATATATATATATATATATATATATAAGTTTGTGTGAAAAAGAAGTATGGGACGCAAAAGCAAAACAAGTATTTATACAAGTATAACTATACAAGTGTCAATAAAAGTAAATATATACAATAGAAAAGATCATTTACAAGCATATATACAATATAGACAATTATGTACAAAGCTTAAAAATATAGAAACTATGTGATGTGATTATATATCTAAACACCAATCCCTGGTAATGACGCCCTTTTGTTGGAGCGGTAAAGCGGCAAGCAAAATTTTTGGTTTGGAAGAATTCAGGGATTTGTCGTATCCACATGGACCGGTGCGAGGGAAACAACACCATTCAAGGGTCTCTACATCTCTAAGATTTTGTTTGAAATGGGATTTCAAACGGTAACATACGAAAATTAAAGAAACCTAAAGCAAGTAAATAACAATAACACATTCTTTAGAGAGGAAAACTCAAAAGGATCAATTGATAACACATTAATTTTTCTAATCATTTTATACTCAAATAAAGCGTTCGTCCAATATCGTCACTTATCACTCACAAAAGAGGTAACATCGAGAGAACAACTGTATTGTCTTGGAGGTGATTCCTCATGCAACTCAACAACATAGAGCATTAAGAACTGATACTCACGTGAATGTTCAACCTAAATCTATCCCTAGAGTTTTAGATCCAACATATATTACTATAACATTCATATCAAACTAATGATTTGATTCATATACAACCCCATGATAAAAATAGGTACACATGAATAATATGCATTCAACTAATTTTTCCAAAAGTATGTGAACAAAGTTCTTCATCACTATTATGACGCATCCTTGCAATACTATTTGTCAATCGTTGCTGCAATCTTTATTATATTAATCACTAGAAGCTATTCATTATAATGACTAACAATATGCTAAAAATCATGATACAAATGAACATCAACTCACAAAACCATGTCAAAAATGTTCTCATTAAAAGATAAAAATCGTAGATCTAGGGTTTGAAAAGGTTTTGTCAATAACCACAAACAAGAAATCAAAGATAACATAAAAATTGATTTAAACATAATTCACAATACATAGATTAGATGAAATACATAAGGTATCAAGATATTTACATACAAACCCCAACAAAATAGAATACAGAGAGAAGAAAGAAGAAGAGAAAATTGCTCACGGTGTGTTAGAGTCGATTGAAGAAAATCATGCTCCAGATCATCAAGATGCATCATCTAATGTTGTTTTTTAAGCCTCACTACTCCTAAAATATGTTTGATAAAGTTGGGAAAAAGTTCCCCAAAACCATACCAAAATATCTATCAAAAGTGATTTATATATGGGTTTAATTGACCGAATCCCGCTGAGCAAGCTCCGATGGCGCTTAGTGATGGGCTAAAGACGTATCTAATTATGTGTCTAGCGGTATCTTAACTGCAAGTGCACAGCCTATCGAAGTAATATTTAAGATTATCGATCCACAGGGACTCTATGGTTACTTAGTGCTAGATGAACTTCTAGTTTAGCTAAGGTGAAGGGTTGTCACGATTTTTTGTTGTTTTTTAAAATATTAAAGGCGGGAATTAAATTTAAGTTTTTATAAAATAATACTAAGGCGGTCGGTATGTAATTATACTAACTTAGGCAGGTCAATTTAACTTAGGCTTATAAAGGTGTTCACTTAAACTATTTTGTAGAGGTTACCAGTTTAAATACCCTCAACTCACACTCTCGTGGTCTTATCTCAGATCTTACCCCTAAAGCCCTATGCCTGCTCTTGCTAGCCCATAAGTGTTTAGAGATAATTTTTGGAAACTTAGTAATTCTAATTTATTTTAAAGCGCTCTCGCTGTGTTTAATTTAAATGCCTAACTTTAGCTATCTGGTTAAAATCTCACACTCTCGTGGTCTTGACCTAACCTAATACTCTTTCCTTACTCTCGTAACGAAAAGGTCGATTTTAAATAAAAAGTATTAGCCAGAATGTGAAGCTATTAATTATTTTAAGCCTATGGTTAATTTTACCGATTAAGTTTGTTTTAACTACATACCGCCCTAAGGTAATTAGCTACTCATTTTTGTTGAACCAGACAGAGGCAGAGAAACAGTAAACAAAATATTCATGGCAGAAAAAATAAATAAATAACATAAATATTAAATTGCAAATAATAAAAACCTGGTTAACAATAAAATGGCAGACTCCTTCTTCCACAGACCGGAAAGCTCGGAGTATTTGGCGGAATCGAAAATAAAATAAAATTCTGAAGGTTTAGAAACAAGTAAATTTTATAACAATTTCCTGATGTTGGAAATTATTATAGGTTGGGTTTGGATACAATAAAAATAGAATACTGAAAATAATGCTAAAATAAAAGGGTTGTAAAATAATTCGGCAGAGCTTCCGCATGAAATTGATAAAAAATGCTCTCTAGATTGTTCATAAAACTTAAGCTATTTATAGAACAATTAATGGGCTTGTGGTTTGGACTTGTTGCATTGGGCCTCGTAGAAGCAGCTGAGAAAATATAGGAACGTGGCTAAAAAATAGGCAGACCATGTGCACGTAATGTTTTGACGTAGTCTCATTCAAATAACCTCCTTTTTCCCTTGTCACGACCGTGACAAGGGCATCACGTTCGTGTCCCTTGAATTTTAAGTGTCACGGTCGTGACAAGGTCATCACGGTCGTGATTGCTTCTTTTGGGGTGTCACGGTCGTGACACCTAGGTGACGACCGTGAGTGCAACAAATTATGCAGGTTTCTTCATTTCTTCATCTTTTTATGGTTGTTTTTGTTCCTTTTGCTCTTAATTCATGATTTAGCTCCATATATGATGTACCTGCAAAATGGTAAGAAAAACTCGAGGAATCGGGTGTTAAAACGATGATTATGCGATAAAACGGTAATGAAACTCAGCAATATAATCGATACATTTTCTCGTTATCAAACTTCCCCAAACTTAAACCTTTGCTTGTCCTCAAGCAAATAGTCGGTTGAAAATCGGCGGACAAGTTTTTATCGACGCACACACGAAACAAACTGTACGAGGGATCGTTTTGTCGGATAAACCGGTAATGATAAAACACTAACGATACATTAATGACACAAGCAACAAGCTAAGTCGTCGACTTCCTGTTAAACGAAACAATCGGTAATTTCTTTACGATTTCACCTAGAGTTTTTCGATCTTATTTCGCCCGGTTTCATTCTAGCGCAATCACATTAAGCCCTTTGCCTTAGCACGCACGTAGTGGAGTAGCCGGTTAGCGACTTTGATCCTTTTTAAGCACAGGGTTTGGTACACGAGTGCGGTAACCCTACATATATTATCCGATTTGGAGGTTGTGGGGGATCGAGCCGTAGCACGCCCTACCAAGTTCAGAACCAGTACCTCTGAACAAACCCGCAATGGACTCCTTCTCATATTTCTCGTTTCTTATATGCGACCGTGTACTTTGGTGCAATTTCTTTTCATTTGCATCGAGATATGAAGGATCATTATTGATTAGGCATCAAACGCTTATATTCATCGGCTCCCCACGTGGTTTGTGTTCAGACGGTGCTGATTGCTAGTATAAACTACTAGGGGTTACTTTTGAACTGAAACTTAAAGTGTACTCGTAACGATAATCGGAATGGAATCGCTTAAGTGGGAAGTCAAAGGTGTCAAGATTGTATTGGTCTTGTTGAATCGTTCTCATCTTCCTAATTACGATTTCGTAGGCAAGTCGGGTAATGCGAATAATTGAAGATTTTTTTCGGTATGGCTAAATAAACGGGGAAAGTTCGAAACTAAAGAAAGTAGCACAAAAATTGCTCGTTTCATTAACTTGCGAAAAGAAATACAATGGAATGGAAAAATAACGGAATGGAAAAATGCGAAAAGGAAAGATGCGGAAAATGAAAGGTACCTCTCCCACACTATATCAGACATTGTCCTCAATGTTGTGATATAATAGCGGTAAAAGTACAGTACAAACTACAAAAACGAAAAACAAACATAAGCAAAAACTAAAACTAAGGCTGCTGAGGACCGCGGGCTCGGCTTCTGGTGCGGGAGCGTCTGGTAGGAGTCGCTTCAGGATCAGAACCGGTACCGGTAACAGTAGTAATGTCAATGCGTAAGGCCTCTAGCTCGCTGAAAATTTCTCCGAGCTTCTCATCAGTAGCTGTCTGGTTGCTTGCAATAGTGAGGAGTAAAGTATCATTCTGCTCCTTCTGCCTTCTCTCCAGTGCGGCGTTCATCTGGTTCTGCTGATGAATCGCACGGAGGACGTCCTCAAGAGTGAATTCCTGTGCAGGAGGCTGTCGGGTAGATGACTCTGGAATGTCCTGGACAGGCTCAGCTGCATCCATAGCGTCCTGCATCTCATCTGCTGGAGGATCGGCCTGATCATCATGAATGGGGGCGTGGTCGGCAGCATCTGGTAAAACAAAGAGCCAGTTGGCTCGGCTGGACGGGTCGATGCGATCACGGGACGGCAGAATGATATGGTGATAAATAGTGCCATGGACAACAGGGTTATACCTGCCATCCTCTCTCTGCGCAATCAAGTGAGCGGACCTGCAATAGCTCTTGGTGAGGAATTCTGTGGCGATGCGAGGCAAATTGGTGAGCAAGTCACTAAGCCCTAACTGAAAGGCGAGGGTAGTGACAATGCCGCCAATGAAAAATGGGGTGGAGCCTCTTTGCGCAATGGCCTGGATGTGAGAAACCATGAACGGGGCAGCGTTGATCGGCTCGTCATTTAGAGCGCAGTGCAAGAACAGAAGCTCCTTGGAGTTGAGCTTATGGTTACTCTCTCGTGCAAAGATGGTGTTGCAAATGACTCGGTGAAAATATCGGATTGTCGGGTTGTGGATGTGTGTAGAATTAAGGCTTTGGAAGGCTGAGGCACGGGTGTTGGTTATGTCGTGTGTCGCTCCCGATAAATGGGACTGGCCCAGATAAAGGTACAGACGCGAACGGTCGGCGAAATGAACAATGAGGACACACAGCAGTGAACTCACTGGAAAAGAAAAGAGTCGCCAGCTAGGCATTTTTATCCCGGAGGAAAGGTAATGCTGCATAGACCTAGAAAGAGATGGATAAGACGGTTGCGAACCAGAGAGACTGAGAAAGGGGGTTGGTTACAACCTGGGAAGGTGTTAGCACCCAGATCGTCCGTCGTACTCGACGGGATCCACGCTTGAAAGATTTGTGCCTTAAAGGGGTAGTGTCAGTGCAATTTGTGTGTAAATGAGCTAGAAAAGATGTACAGGTGTCAGTGTAAAGTGTATAAGTGATATGAAGTATGAAGGTGTCAGTGTAGGAACAGAATGAAATGCTCATGATAATGAGGCTAAAGAATGAAGCTGGAAAGAGGGGGAATGTACAGAGACTTTTGTTCGATAACTGTTAAGTTATGCCTACGTATCCTCTCGTGCAATGAGGAAGTCAGAACACCGTAGTTCGACCCAAAGAGACTGAAAGATGAATTGACTTGTGAACTGCTTACTTGCCTATGCTCAAGTGTATGACCTGTCTGGCTCAGGTGCTAACTGTCTTGCATTAGACGGAAGAAGCAAGTTCTCGTTTGTGAGTGAATGAGGTGAGAAAAGAATCCCGGAGGAGACGATTATTGTTTGTTTTTGTGTTTTCAGTCTTTTATTGCTTTTGGAAGTTTGTCATAAGATAATGGACTTAAGCCTAGACCAATGGGGTAGTACACTCATCACATCTTCCCTCTGATTAGGGGTAATGAGAATACCTTAAGTGTGAAGTCAGATTTTCACACTTAATCACCTTTGGTGTAGGATTAAGATCATTAACCTACTTGTGATTATTTAGATGTTTTTGGTGTTTTTGTTTAGTATTGAGCAATGAGGTTAAGCCATAATCAGGGATTAAACAGACTCATTACACCATCCTAATAGAAGGATAATAGATGAGGGTGTTTAAGCTGAGGAAAACTCCTCAACTTAATCCATGGTTAGGGATTAAACTCATGACAAAACAAGCCTTTGATTAAGTGGATTTTATTCAATGATATGATGATGAAGTGAGTTTTATGATTTGTAAGACAACTTGAGGGGGACTTGTCCATTAACACTAGGGTTAGTCCTTCTTAACCAATTAAGGAAGAATTAGAACCCTAATGCAAGGCCCAAGTTACAAGTGTGATGTCTTGATGATTATTGTGTGAATTGATTAAGAGATTTAAACACATTAAGGGTTTAACACTTAGGATTAAAGTTATACACTCCATCCTAATAGAAGGATGCAGGTATAAGCTTAATCACAAAGCCTTAAAGCCTTTAGGGTTTAGTCCCTGATTATGAGGTGAGAAGAGAAGACTCAAAAGAGATACAAAGGTAAAACTATGAGGGGAGACTAATCAAAACCCTAATTCATTGTCATGCTTGGTTGTTCCTAAGGTTTGTGAGGTTTTCAAGAACAATCTTCAAAGGAGCCACCAGGAAGCAGATGAACAGGATCAAGAGAAGCAAAGTGACTTGCTTCATTCAAGAAGTCAAGTCACTTGAAGAAAGAAAGTGGGAGAAACAAGAATGAGCAAGCTCAATCTCAAACACATATAGAAATGCAGCAATGGATGCAAGAGAGATGAAAAGAAAAGTTATGAGAAGTGAAGGCAAATTCACTTCTCAAAGTCACTTACCACCTGAAATGTTAGAAAGAAATACAATGCAATGCAAAATGAGATGAAATGGTATGATGCTAAGCAAAACCAGAAGCATGTTGATGATGATTATGATGTTATGAGGTGCTGCAAACATGAGGCAAGGCATGGAGATGTTCATACAAGATCATGGATGCAAATGATGCAAGTTAAGAAGCATGGATGAACATGAAAAGTTATGAAGCATACAAGGCAAATGACATGGCAAATATGTAATGCAATGATCAAACATGCTTTCTATATGTCTTAAGATGTCAAATGAATCACAAGAATGCTTGAAATTCTAAGACAAGTCATGTTATGCAAGAGAATGCAAGAGGGATGCAAATGAAAGCCCAAATTAGGGCTTATGAATCAAACAACAAACAAAAACCCAAAACAGAAGCAAATCCTAAGATAAAAAAATGGAAAATGCCACTTAAAGAAACCCTAAACCTATACTAAACCAAGGTCCAAAGGGGAGGTCTCAACTCTTAACCAATCCTAAGATATGAATTTTCTAAGTTATTAGGGTTTTTAGGGTCCCTAAACAAAAGAAATGCCAATAAAATTGAAAATGAGGAAACAAATCATGGCCATTTAATCCTAACAACTACATGTCAAACACAAAACAAAGCACAAAGAATCAATGTCCAACTCTTCTCCAATAGGCAAAAATGATTTTTTGAACTTATGATCAAAATAATGCACAAAATATGATTTAATTCAATGAAAAATTCTTAAAATGCATCAAGATCAAAAAAGAAATTTGGTTTGAAGGTTGGACAATGTTTCTAAATGTCTTAGAACATTTCATGAATTTTTTTGTAATTTTTAAATACCTAAAAGTATTTTTAATTAATTAATTTCCATTAATCAATTAAAAATAATCTTTTAAATATTTAAAAATACTTTTTTAACGATAAAAAATAAAATGAAAATATTTTTGTGTTTATAAAATTAATAAAACTCAGAGGAAAAAGTTTCATAATTTTAAAACCTTTTTTACTATTTTAAAATAAATGTGCAAATTAAATGAAAAGAAAATGAATTTAAATGAATTAAAAGGAAAGTATGCAGGATGGGTGGCTGGGATTCAATCTGGGCTTAGGGGCATTGACTACGCGCCAGATCCTGTGGCCCACGTTTAAACTGGCTTAAACTCAATTAATTAAATGGATAATGAAGATTAGGGCATAATGACAAATCTGGACCGTTTATACGCGCGGCAAGTCAAACATTTCAACGCATCCAACGCTCCTCATTCAAACTGGCATTAATGACCTGAGATTAGGGCTAATCACTCAGGCTGCCGGAGAAGACTTCCGGTCGTCTTCTCCGGCCAGCATCTCACCTGGAAATTTCCAAACTCCCTCAAAACGTAACAAAAACAAAATCTAAGAATTGGGAAATGTTCTCCAACCACTCACGAATCAAACCCCTCTCCCAAAACAAATTTCTTTTCCCTAACTAAGCTGAATCGAAGAAAATAAGAACTAGGGCACGCAAGCTTCAGAGAGCAATTAAACTCTCATTCCAGCACCATTTCAAAAACTAAGAGCACCAGGATATTCAGTGGAACATAAGGAACAAGTTTATAACATGAAAAACAATTTCTGGAAAAATAATTTTCAAGCTACCTGAGATTTGGAGCTTTCAACCTGATGACTTTCTGGCCACTCCCCTCAGTGCAATCCACTCCTTAGGACCTCTTGATGGTGTTTGAATGCTTTAGAACAATTTATGTTGGCTGGTTGATGAGTTTCGACAGCTTCTGCTCAAGCTCAGTCAGAAATGGCAATGGAGTTTCAGGCAGTTTCAAGTCATTGTGATGGGTTCTATGTGATCAGAACAATGAGTGGAGAAGATCTATGGTATTTGTTTGGGTGTTTGTGAGCTATGGAGAGAGTTTCGAATGAAAATGCAGGCTGAGGTGAAGAATGGCAATGGGGGATTCTTGCTTGTTTCAGGCCTGGCTCTTGGTGGTTTTAGGTCTATGAAGTATGGTGAGTTGAATGGTGAGAATGGTTTGAGTGTTTGAAGGCTGGGCAGAGAGATTCGAAGCAACTTGCAAGATGGAGTGTTTTGTGAATGTGTGTCTTGTGAATGGTTCCAGCCTTGCCTTGTACATGAAATGGCTTGCAAAATGATAATGTATTTTAATCCTATAGGTCAGATGATGTGACCTGGCCTATAGTGATTGGTAAGTTTGCTTTTGCAAAAAGTCACATTTTGTGTAAGGCAAGCATGGCTCATGATCTAGGCTTGGTACAAGGCATGGGCTATGCGCAGCAAAATGAGGGGAAAGGGTTAGCTTGGTTCAAGGGCCAATGCTGCAAGTTGGTGAAGAGAAATGAGTGGTTTTGCAACTTGTTGCTTTTTGAAACTTTATGAGAAAAGTCTTGTTACATGAACCATAACCATGGGCATTCTTGGTTCAAATCTGAATTTTATGACTTAGAGGATGTTTGCATACTGGTTTGAAATGAATTAGAGGTTGCAATTGGCCTTGGTCCATGATTTTGCAAAATTCTCATTTGAGGCATGCCTTGAAAATCAATGATTTTAGCCAACTTTGTCACACCATAACTTTTGATCCAAGAAGAGTTTGATCATGTTCTTGTACTTTTTGAAAAGGGAAAGATGAGATCTACAACTTTCATGACCAAAGTTTTTTCATTTGAAGCATTTTTGGATCAAGAATCAAGGCTTGAAAAATGACCTAAAATGATGCATTCTTGAAAAGTCAACTATGCCCAAAAAGTCAACATTTGCAAAAACCCTAAATTCTTGATTTTTGTGAACTTCAAACCTCTTCCATGATCAAATAGAGATCATACATACTCAAAATGATGAAGATCACCCATTGGCTGGGTCATTGGGGGTCTCAGATGCCCTGATTTTGCACTGACTTGTCTGAAAAGTCAACCCTTGATCAGATGACTTCCCCATGGAATTTCTTCATGAAAATTGATATGCATACTCCCTATACCATATAGAGACCAATGGAAACAAGAATGACCAAAAAAATTGGAGTTATGGCCTCTGAAACCAAAACCCTAATTTTCAGTCAACTGTGCAGTCAAACCTGGCTCTGCACCCACTCAAACCCTAGTTCTTGTGACTCCTTTGCATTTTTGACTTTGAGGAGATGGAATATGATATAAGAACACATGTAGACCTCTTTGAATTGATTGGTGACCTTTGGAGTGGCTCAAGAAGCCCTGAGATTGCTCAGATCACAAACCCTAGATGCAGATGACTTAGAACCAATGCAGTGACTCAAAAATGAGATGTGAGATGATATGATTGTGTTTATGCATATGAGAATGATCAAAAGCCATGGTGAATGGGTGAGGGAAAATTTGGGGTGTTTACAGCTGCCCCTATTCAAGCATGAGTTAGCTGTGCGGGATGTAAGTGACGGCTTAACAGGCAAGCAAGATAACTTGTGGTTGAATACCAAAGACAGTCCAAAATTTGCACTCACAGAATGAAGAAGAAAATGGATATAGATTGTAAAAAGGAAAATAAAGTATGTTGTAAAGTGTGGGCGACGGAGGACGACCGTCGAGCAGAGGACGACAGCTGGGTAAGGAGCAATGACGGGGACGGCCGACATGCTGGGGATATAGGGTAAAGCTAAGACGGGGACGGCCGACTAGCTGGGAAAATAAGATTATATGATGGGGGCGGCCATCAAGATAAAGCTGTAAAATTCTCTGGGGATTAATGAAACATGACGGGGACGGCCGTCAAGTTCATAAAGCAAAGTAACCAACGATGGGGACGGCCATCGGGCTAAAGAATAAATGAAATAAACAGATGATGGGGTACGGCCATCAAAGGTGAAGGACGATCACCTAGCAGGGGACGGCTGCTCTGTTGGGGATAAAAGAAATATGATGGGGACGGCCATCAGAGGTGGAGGACGACCACCTGGCAGGGTACGGCTGCCGAAAATATCGCGACATAGGACGAATGCCGGATAAAAGGTCAACGATGGGGACGGCCATCGGATGAGCATGATGGAGGACGACCATCAAGAAGTGGAGGACGACCACTCAGCAGGGGACGGCTGCTCTCAAGGTTTATCATAACACAGGACGGGTGTCAGATAACCAAAATCAACAATGGGGACGACCATTGGATAGGGTGATGAAGGACGATCATCAAAAGGTGGAGGACGACCACCTAGCAGGGGACGGCTGCTAAAAACAACGATGGGGATGGCCATCGGATGAGCATGATGGAGGACGACCATCAAGAAGTGGAGGACGACCACTCAGCAGGGTACGGCTGCTCTCAAGGTTATCATGACACAGGACGAGTGTCAGATAAAAGAAAACGCTTTGTTGGCGATCTACTGGGGATATAGTGAACACGGACGAGTGTTCACAACCAAGAAAGGAAAGTATAAGTGTTTGGTATTGTGTATAGATTAAAGATGCGGACGAGCTTCTCTATGACTATGATACGGACGAGTATCATGTAGAAACAAATACTGACGCGTGTTCAGAGATGATGATACGGACGAGTACCATCTGGTTAACAAAGAACACGGACGAGTGCTGTATCTGAAGGGACTCTTCTGGGGAATAGTAGACACAGACGAGTGTCTATATTCAAGAAGACAAAAGTGTTTGACACAGTGTATGGATTAAGGATGCGGACGAGCAACCTTAAGGCTATGATACGGACGAGTATCACGTAGAAACAAACATTAGACGCAATGTTCTGAGATGATGATACGGACGAGTACCAACTGGTTAACAAAGAACAAGGACTATTGTCGAATCTGTGGGGAGATAAGTGATGGTGTATACAAGATACGGACGAGCATCTGTATAAGTGTATCGTGAGTAGTGAGTATGTATAGATGAGTGCCAAGAGAGAAAAGTGTAATATGAACAAGTATCTGCTATACAAAGTCTAGGCGACTGCGCTGGGGATATGACACGGACGGGTGTCAGGAAAGTGTATATATAGGTATGTGTGGGTGCAAAGAGAATGTCTTTGGCTTTCTGCTGGTAATATGACACGGACGGGTGTCATGAAGTATCTGTGATACGGGTGATTTGTCATAAAGAGTGTTCAGACGACTTTACTGGGGAGTGATGATACGGACAGGTATCAAAAGGAAATATGCTGGTATTTGTGAATATGAGGTAACTGTTTTTTTTTTTTTTTTTTTTTTTTTTTTTTTGCTGGGACTTTGGTGAGGATTTCTGTACAATGATGAGGAACGGTTATTATCCACAAGTGTTAATTCATAACATGGCTTATGATTATGCTATGTGTTTGATTTTTGCCGTAATGCTCCGTATTAGACGGAATGCTACGCTCTGAGGGGATAGCATGATGCGAATGCTATGATTATGCAAGGATATCAAACCGGGATTCGGATCCCGTTGCCGCGAAGATCTCTGGCTGATCTGTTTGAGACGAACCTCCCAGCTGGGGATGAGATCATTGGTAGATCTGATGAGAGGTATTTGCTTGGGGATATATGCCACTGATTGACATATCCTTTGACATGAGAGACCCAGCTGGGGTTTGTAGAGGCTTTCTTCACTCTGTTGTGATCTTCTATGCGCTGCCCTTCTGGATAGAGGCTGAAGATTCTGTGGGGGGATGATTCCCTGACTCCTGTACTCAGCTGAGGATGAAATAGCAACTCGGCTGGGGAATTATGAGAGGCAACTCAGCTGGGGAGAGCAACAAGAGGCCACTCAGCTGGGGATAGAGCATTTCGGATGCTGAGATCTTTTGTTGATTTGCCAGCTTGCTGAGATGTAGCTTGCATGCCCCAAGTTGCGTTCTGGATACCTGCAATCCTGCAAAGATAAGGAAACGCACAAAAAGGTCCCGAGGTATCCTTTACTGGATTCCGTCATAGGAGTTAAGCACTCTCAAGAGTAAGCATATTCCCTGTAAGCACGTGTTTTATTTTTTTAGAGAAAAACATCTGTACTTATGCAATTGGTTTTTAGCGACATCAGTCATTCTTTGCAAACAAAAATATACAAAACGAAACATGACTGAAAAATCTGATTTTTATTAATTCATGTGCCCTGAATTGGCAAGATACAGTCAAAGAAAACAAGTCTCCTGAAATGAAGAGACAGTTACAAATTGAGAAACAAAAAGCTGGCGATGTTTGACGATGCTTTCAAGGAGCTTCCTCTTCTGCTATGACTCGTATGACAATGACGCTCTTCTCGTCTTGCTTTATGAAGAGAGTTGATTCTGATTGAAGCTTGATCCTTTGGAGCTTTCCAAGTTGTAAGTAATACAGACGAATTCAGAATGCAGTTTGTTCGCTTATTCCCTTATTTTGCATGGATCGCCCTTTCGGGTTTTCAATCCATCGGGATACCCATTTTTGCCTGAGCTGTCCAATGCGGCTTTTCAACTCAGCGGGTGTACACATTTTTTATTTATTTTCCCTTACTTTTGCCCGAGTCTTTTATTCTGTTTTTGACTCGCCGGGATGCCCTATTTTTGCCTGGACTTACATTCTGTTTTTGTGTCCAGCGGGTCATTTTTATGCGAAGTATTTTTTAACTGCATCTGAATTCACAGGGGATGGGAAATCTTCACCATCCATGGTGCTGAGCATCAGTGCTCCGCCGGAAAAAACTTTCTTTACCACGAATGGTCCTTCATAATTTGGAGTCCATTTGCCCCTGTGGTCTGTATGAGGCGGGAGGATTCTCTTCAGCACAAGATCTCCTACTTGGTACTCGCGGTGCCTGACTTTCTGATCAAAGGCTTTCTTCATTCTTTTCTGATATAACTGCCCATGACAGATTGCAGCCAATCTTCTTTCTTCGATCAGACTCAGTTGCTCGTATCGGGACCGAACCCATTCTGCTTCGTTCAGTTTAACATCCATTAGCACCCGTAGAGAGGGTAATTCAACTTCAACAGGTAGGACTGCCTCCATACCATACACAAGCTGATACGGTGTTGCCCCAGTGGATGTTCTGATTGACGTGCGGTACCCATGCAAGGCAAATGGTAGCATTTCATGCCAATCTTTGTAGGTGACTACCATCTTCTGCACAATCTTCTTGATATTCTTATTGGCCGCCTCAACAGCGCCATTCATCTTTGGCCTGTAAGGAGAAGAATTGTGATGTTGGATCTTGAAGTCCCGGCATAATTCGGCCATCATTTTGTTGTTTAAATTGGAACCATTATCAGTAATGATTCGCTTGGGCACTCCATATCGACAGATGATATCTCTCTTCAGAAATCTGGCTACCACCTGTCTTGTGACATTTGCATATGAGGCTGCTTCGACCCACTTGGTGAAATAGTCGATGGCGACCAGGATGAATCTGTGGCCGTTCGAAGCAGTTGGCTCAATCTTGCCGATCATATCAATGCCCCACATAGCAAAGGGCCATGGTGAAGACATGATGTTCAAAGGATTGGGAGGCACATGCACCTTATCTGCATAAATCTGGCATTTATGGCACTTTCTGGCATAAGCACAACAGTCTGCATCCATTGTGATCCAGTAATAGCCTGACCTTAACAATTTCTTAGCCATGGCATGCCCTCCTGCATGGGTACCAAAGGATCCTTCGTGCACTTCGTGCATCGACAAATCTGCTTCCGTCTTGTCAACACATCTGAGGAGTACCATATCAAAGTTCCTTTTGTATAAAGACCCATCAGTGTTCAGAAAGAAACCACCAGCAAGCCTTCTCAAAGTCTTCTTATCATTGGAAGATGCCCCAGGTGGGTATGTCTGATCCTCCAAGAAGCACTTAATGTCATGGAACCAAGGCTTATCATCTTTTACAACATCCGCTGCAAATACATATGCTGGTCTATCAAGTCTAGACACTGATATCTGAGGTACAAAGTTAGCAGCTTGAACTTTGATCATGGATGAAATGGTAGCAAGAGCATCTGCGAACTGATTCTCGTCCCGAGGGATATACTCAAGCTTGACTGTTGTGAAGAAAGTCAACAACCTCCTCGTATAATCCCTGTAAGGTATTAGATGATCTTGGTGGGTGTACCATTTTCCATTGGTTTGATTGACCACCAAAGCTGAATCTCCGAATACAGTTAATGTCTTGATCCTGAGGTCAATGGCCTCCTCAAGACCCATGATGCAGGCTTCATATTCAGCCTCGTTGTTAGTGCAGTTGAAAGTGAGTTTTGCCGAGAAAGGCATGTGAACTCCTTTTGGTGAAATGAGTACTGCACCAACACCACGACCATTCATGTTAACAGCCCCATCAAACATCATGGTCCATTCTTCCTCCGGGTCAGGCCCTTCGGTGTGAATAGGTTCTTCATGATCTTTTGCTTTAATGAACATGATGTCTTCATCAGGGAAGTCAAACCTCATAGGCTGGTAGTCATCAATAGGTTGCTCAGCAAGATATTCAGACAACACACTGCCCTTGATGGCTTTCTGAGAAGTGTATTGGATGTCGTATTCTGTGAGAATCATCTGCCATCTTGCAACCCGTCCGGTAAGAGCTGGCTTCTCAAATATGTACTTAACTGGGTCCATTTTTGATATCAACAAAGTAGTGTGGGTCAACATATACTGTCTCAGTCGGCGAGCAGCCCACGCTAAAGCACAGCAAGTTTTCTCGAGCAGTGAATAACGCTGTTCACAGTCGGTAAACTTTTTGCTTAGGTAGTATATTGCATACTCTTTTCGACCAGACTCGTCATGCTGGCCCAACACACACCCCATTGACTCTTCTAATACTGTCAAGTACATGATTAGAGGTCTTCCTTCAATTGGAGGCATAAGGATTGGAGGTTCTTGTAAGTACTCCTTGATCTTGTCAAAAGCCTTCTGACAATCTTCATTCCACCTGACCGTTTGTTCTTTTCTTAATAGCTTGAACAAGGGTTCGCAGGTTGCTGTTAGGTGAGATATGAACCTTGAAATGTAGTTCAATCGACCTAAGAACCCTCGAACTTCTTTCTCAGTTTTCGGTGCAGGCATCTCTTGAATGGCTTTGACTTTATCAGGGTCCACTTCAATCCCTTTCTCGCTTACGATAAAGCCCAGCAGCTTACCGGATCGCACCCCGAATGTGCATTTGTTGGGGTTCAACTTCAGTTGGTACTTCCTCAGACGCTTGAATAACTTGAGCAGATTCACCAGGTGATCTTCCTCTGTAAGGGACTTGGCAATCATGTCATCCACATAACACTCGATTTCCTTGTGGATCATATCGTGGAATAATGTTACCATAGCCCGTTGATACGTTGCACCGGCATTCTTGAGCCCAAATGGCATTACCTTGTAGCAGAACGTGCCCCAGGGTGTGATGAATGTTGTCTTCTCCATGTCTTCAGGTGACATCTTAATCTGGTTGTATCCTGAAAATCCATCCATGAAGGAGAACACCGAGAACTGAGCCGTGTTATCAACCAATACATCAATGTGAGGTAGAGGGAAATCATCTTTCGGGCTGGCTCTGTTCAGATCCCAGTAATCAACACACATTCTTACTTTGCCGTCTTTCTTAGGCACAGGTACTATGTTAGCAACCCACGGCGGATAGCTAGTCACAGCAAGGAACCCGGCGTCCCATTGCCTTTGTACCTCTTCCTTGATTTTCATAGCCATGTCTGGACGGGTACGGCGCAGCTTCTGTTTGACTGGAGGGCATTCTTCTCTCAAAGGCAGCTTGTGCACAACAATGTCGGTATCCAACCCTGGCATGTCCTGATACGACCAAGCAAACACATCCACATACTCTTGAAGTAGATCAACCAGTTGCTTCTTCACTGAGTCTTGCAGGCAGGCCCCGATTTTAACCTCTTTCACGTCTTCCTCTGTACCAAGATTAATCACTTCAACCTCCTCCCGGTGAGGGGTAATAACCTTTTCCTCTTGTCTTAACAACCTGGCTAGCTCTTCAGGAAGCTCATATTCTTCTTCAACCCCTTCATCAGCTTGATTGATTGGATTGTCAAAGTCATACGAAGTCATAGCCGTGCTGTTGTCGGTGCTGTCAGGAAGGCACTCTCTGCAAGGGTTAAGTTGTTCATTTTAGTGATCTAATTTTATTCTTATTTAGAAAAGTGAAATGAAGTTGTCATTTTGAAAACACTGCCATTTATTTTTTGTACAAAAAAGAAAAATGGAAAGACAGTGAACGAAAAGAAAAAGACTTGTTTGCAAAAAGATGTCTGATATTTCATTAATTGATCTTGTTTGCACAAAAAAGTACAGATGGCCCGATTACAAAATGAGTCTTGTCATCTTGGGCAAGATGCAAGACTTTGATGCATGCTTATAAAATACAGGAAATAATAATTACTCTGATCGAGTAACTCTTATAATTTCCTGGGAAGACCAGTTCGAGACACTGCTCCCCGGGATCTTTGGACGAATCCAGCTTTCCAGGTTGCGCTCCTCTTCCAGCTCGTCTTCCAGACAGTTGATAGCATCAGGGGTAAGCATCCCCCCACTGACAAAACCAGGCTCTCCAGCAGCCCTTGCTTGATGTTGAGTTGGTCTGTAACCCAACCCAAATTTGTCTTTCTTTTCCTCCACAGCTAAAACTTTGCCCCAGCCCAGGGCGGTTCCTTCCTCAACAACCTTCCGGGCTTGTTGGTAAGATGACATTGGAGTACCAGATACAGCAGATGCTTCATTCACATTCAAAGCTTCAAACCCCTGGCTCATTGTTTCATGGATCTCCCCATCCATTTCAATGTACTTATAGGTTGCCAGGTGGCTGACAAAAATGTCCTCCTCTCCACAGATTGTGACAACTTGGCCTTCCCACTCATATTTTAACTTTTGGTGAAGGGTAGACGTTATTGCGCCGGCGGCGTGAATCCAGGGTCTACCCAACAAACAGCTGTAGGCGGGCTGAATGTCCATCACATAAAAGATAGTTTTAAAGGTCTGTGGGCCAATTGTCACAGGCAGCTCAATCTCTCCCAGAACCGATCTCTTAGAACCATCAAAGGCTCTTACTACCAGGTTGCTGGGTCTCAATGCCAATCCATCATATTCTAACTTCACCAGAGCCTTCTTTGGTAAGACATTCAGGGATGAACCTGTGTCTACCAGCACATGAGAAAGGACAGCTCCTTTGCATTCCATGGTTATGTGCAAGGCTTTGTTGTGGTTGCGGCCATCCGCTGTCAAGTCAGTATTGGTGAACCCTAGCCCATTGCTAGCAGTAACATTTCCAACCACGGTTTCCAACTGGTTGACAGTAATCTCTTCAGGCACATAAGCCGCGTGCAGGACTTTGAGTAGTGCATTCCGATGGGCTTCGGAGCACATAAGCAGTGAGAGGATAGAGATTTTGGATGGCGTTTGATGAAGTTGATCCACAATTTTGTAATCACTCTTTTTGATGATTCTCATAAACTCATCAACTTCTTGATCGAATGGTGTCTTCAAGGCTTCCTTAACAGCTTGATCTTCCTGCACCGGGCTCTTTCCTTTCGCCTTGGCAGCAGCTTCTGCTTCGGCTGTAGGTCTTTGAATTGGTGGAGCAAAGAGACGTCCGCTTCGAGTGAAGCCTCCGCCTCCCCCCACATTGTCAATTTGTGGTGCAGGTGTTGACGTTTCAAGAGTGATTCTTTTTCCTTCGCAGTACACGTCAGAGCCATAGTGCCAAGGGATGGCCCTATTGCTTTCATATGGTACTGGTCCAGGCACCGTGACAGTGACCGGACTGATTGTTGCTGCTGAAGGGACTGTAATTGTTTGTGGATCATAAAAGATTGTAACTGGTGCTCTGGTGGGAGCAGCACCTTCTGAATGGTAGGCAGAGTTGTTTTCAGGATCATAGAATATCGTGACAGTGGAGACGTCTTCATGATTTGTTGCTGGTGTTGTAGGAGATATTGTCGGAAGAAATGATGTTGTTGTTGTAGGAGGTTCAAAATGGAGTGAAGCTGAAGTTATAGCAGGAAAATTTGTTGAAAACTGATCGGTTGAGATGATGGATGAAGTACTTGTTGATGAAACCGAAGAATTGTCAGGAACAATGGTTGCTGCAGTTGTAGGAGGTTCTGAAACCGTTGTTGATGAGATTGCTGGATTTGTTGGAAATGATGTGGTGATCTGAAGTTGGCCACTCTGAATAAGGCCATCTACGCCATTCCTCAAATTATCGCACCCATTTACGGAGATATTGCAGTAAGCACAACCCAATTCACACCCTGGGAACATCTGACATTCCAAGAGCTGAGCCTTGATTTCTACCAATGGCGTTCTGATCTATCCCACACTGGTTATTAAATAAGACGGCTTGTCTTCTTCAATAGCGTTAATCCGGGGACCACCATGGTTTGGCATCGGGTTCTTATTGACATTGGGTGGTGGTGCGAAATTCAGAGCCTTGGAGTCTACCAGGTCTTGTACCTTCATATGCAGAGCCCTGCATTTTTCTGTGCTATGGCCAGGTGCGTTTGAATGAAAAGCACACCTAGCATTGGAGTCATAGTTCCTTGGTAGACTGTTGGGATCTGGAGGTGCCAACGTTCTTAGCTCAACCAGGTTGAGTTTCAGAAGTTGTGGCAGCAAAGTAGCATATGGCATTGGGATCGGATCGATCACTCTGTTAGCTTGAGATGGCCTCTGTTGGAATGGCCTTTGTTGACTGTTGTTGTTGGTGTTGCTGTTGTTGTAATTCCTTGGAGGGTACTGACTTTGTTGATGGTACTGAGGTTGTTGTTGATAGTTTTGCTGAGGAGGTTGATAGACTGGTTGAGGATGAGCTGGAGCAGGAATGGTGACTGCTGCTATTGACCTTTGAACATACTGGGGCCTGCCCCTGTTGGTGTGGATGGCATTGGTCTCGCCAGTTCTTCTCGGGCCTGCAAAAGGCTTTCTTGTACTACTGGACGAACTTGCACCGTTGTCTGAGATCTTTCCCATTTTTAACAAGCTTTCAATTCTCTCCCCGGCTATGACAACATCTGCAAAGCTAGTGGAAGAGAAAGCTGCCAACCTGTCAATATATGTTCCCTGAAGGGTGTTCATGAACATATCCGCCATTTCCCGTTCAGACATAGGTGGTTGAACAGCAGCAGCCAGTTGCCTCCATCTCTGGGCGTATTCTCGGAAACTCTCCCTTGAAGACTGTGACATTCCCATTAGGAGGGTCCTGTTGGGTGCCATGTCTAGATTATACTGATACTGTCTGATGAAGGCCTCTGCCAGGTCCTTCCAGCATCTAATAGTTGCCCTTGTCAAGTGAGAGTACCACTCTCTCGACGCTCCAGTTAAGCTATCTTCAAAATAGAACATCCACAATTTCTCATCCATTGTATAGGCCTTCAGCCTTCCCAGAAATGACTGTAAGTGAGTCCGGGGGCATGAAGTCCCATTATACTTTTCGAAACAAGGAGGCTTGAACTTATGGGGGATCCTGACCCCGTCTACCAAACCCATGTCCATAACGTCGAAGCCCAAAGAGTTTTGAGATTCTAAGGACCTCAACTTCTCAGCTATTTCATCCAATCTTCTATCATAAGCCTCTTCCCCAGCACCCATTACTGTGAATTGGTCTTCTTGAGGGTCTTCCTGTAGTACCCTGGCTGCAGTGGCGGTTCCTTGAATGTTTGCAGGAATATTAATTTCAGGATGGAGATGGGGACCAAACACAGGAGGGTTAACATGAGGTTGTACCCTTTCATTGTTACTTGTGCCAGCAGTCCCCACATGGGGCTCCTCTTGATTCCTCCCTTCTACCAAAGCCCTGAGCCTCTCCTGGCTTTGGGCTAAGTTGTTCATCACTTCCATGAACTGTGTTATCTGAGTTCTCATCTCCAACCTTTCGTTGGCCATCTGGTTTCTGACCTTCGTAAGGTCCTGCTGCATCTGGTCCATCTGGATGCCCGGAAGATTGTTTCTAGTTGGGTACCTGTGTGGCCTGTTGAGGGGAAATACCCGGCGGCGAGCAATAATTCCTGAGTATCACAACAGAGGTTAGCAACAACAAAACAAAAACCTACAAAACAAACAAAAGGGTTAGTATGCAATGCAGTTATGCTTATTTGCTCTCAAGGTATCCGGTTTGGCCTTCAGTTTTGACCCTTCCAGACCCTTGAAGATGCTGCTGTTGAAGTTGCTTTCGAAGTAAACTAACATGAATATATTACATAAGGTGAAATAATACAACTTGTTCATTTTACAACACAAGTCAAAATACATCACAAAAAAGTTAAAAGTACATGGAACAGGAACAACAACAAGCAAATGATCAAACTCCAAGGCCAAACTCATCCTCACGAACTTCCTTGAGAAGTGCTTCGGTCACAGGATCAGCCGGACGCTCCGTAAGATTCCTGATGAGAAGATTCCTTGTAGCAACAGCCGCAGTCAATTTCTTGTTCTGACTTTGGTCCTTGGACCTCTTCACCCCAGCTCTGATTTTTAGCTCTGATATCTCCCTTTGGGCTGCTGCCAGGGCTTCTTCCATCTGCTCCATTTTGTCTTGAACTCTCTTGTCTTCTAGAGTACGGGCCTCAGTGATCCGGACCCACCTGGCCTGACTCTCCTTCAAATACAAGTCCGTTCTTGCTCTCTGGAGCTGGGCTTCTTTGCAAGCATTCTTCAGAATTTGTTCTCCGGCCCTAGACTTCTTAATATAATCTTCAGACTTCTCAATCTTAGCCAGATGCTCTTTTTTCAACTTCTCCAGCCTCTCAATATCCAGTCTTCCATCCTTTCTCTCATAGAGGGTCTTCTGCAAGGCTTGGGTTAACTTCTCATTTCTTTCCTTTAAGCTCTCAAACTCCTCCAAACTGATAGTGGCAGGGGGTGGTGCTGAAGATGACTCAGGCGTGTCTTCTATGGTAAAGGGCATTCCAGAGAATTGGGCCCTAGCATAGGACCAATCATAATATTGTGCCGATGCCACATTATTGCACTTCCCCAGAATGGTGACTCCCTTGGTTTGAACATTATCCCAGGCCCAGGCAGCCTGCCTAACAACAGCCAAACTAATCTTGTTCTCACAATAAAGGGTCTCCACCAAGTCCTGTGCCCTAGGAGTGTGGACCAGTGCATAGCCCAGTTGCCTTCTGAACAGCAGAGGATTGTAATTGATGCTACCCTTAACTCCTATCAAAGGCACATTAGGAAAATGCCCACAGCTGGTGATGATATCCCTGCCCTTGGTGCTTTGAGTGCACCATCTGATATCTGCTGAAGTTAGAACAGTGAGTCTCTTAGCCCAGTTGCTCTGCTGATGAGGGTTTAGGAACGCATCTGTCCTGGGTAGATGCCTGAGAAGCCAAGTGTGAAACAATGGAGCACAAAACCTCACTAACCTTCCCCTCTGCTTTTCATTCCTCTGATGCACCGAATAGTAAAGATCCCCCAATAAAGTTGGCACTGGGTTCTTCAGAATGAACAGATGGATTGCATTCTTGCTAATGAATCGAGGCTCATCTGCAAACAACACAATTCCATATACACTTAGGGCCAACAGAGCACAAACAACTTTCCACTCCCCCAGGGAAGCCTTCAGACTGGCTTGAGAAATTAAGAAGTCCAGATAAAAGCCAGGGATTCCAGCTTTAGAGGTCATATGCTGCTCAATCAAAACAGGTTCCAGATGCAAACCCTTTGCTACTTCTCCATTAGCAGGAAAGACCATCTCAGGGTTGAAAGGAATTCCACCCCTGATTGGCAAACCAACCAATGATGAGTACTCTTCCAATAAGGGGCCCAACTGAAAGTCTTGAAAAGTAAAACATCTCAGTGGAGGATCATAAAACTGAATGCAGGTGTGGATGAGGCTCCTCTGTGAAGGGTCCAGATCCATAACCATGTCCAGTATATCTCCATAACTCTCCCTGAACAAAGGTATGTGATCTGGAGTGATCAGGGTTTGGATCCTCCTGATGTCTGATAAGTCTGGCTGGAAGAAGTGATAGGTGATGTTGCTTTTCTTTGGAGCCATGATGACAAATGTTGATGAAGATACTGAAGAGAAGGGCCACTGATTGGCTGGAATAGATAGCTGGTAGCAAGTGCTGATGAAGGCAGGTCAAAACTGAAGATGGGGTCAAAACCAAAACCAGATGAAGATGGATACCCTGAAACACAAATAAACAAATGTTAATATGATGCAATGATTATGTATGCAAATGATATGCAAGGGTTTGTGACTGAGCTGGATCTGATCAAAATGCCCTGATATAAGTCCATGTGTGTTCAAGAATTCCAGATGGAGGTCTATAAATCCAGTAACCAGGGTGGGGGACTCAAATAAAGAGCCACAAGTCCAGGGTTTAGAATCACAAGAACTGTCCAACATGGAGTACTCTTAACAAAATCAAAGTAACAGGGTATTCTGAGGTCAAGGTACCTGCAAACCTGTAAACAACCCAACCCCCTCACAGGTGGTGTTCTAAAACAAGGATCCTCAGATTTGGATCAGTTATGAGAAGTGTAAACACTTCTAACCCGGAGGTACAGTGTTTACAATGACCATAACAATTCCTCCTCTAATTCTCCTCAGTTTCTGAAGGTCAATACTAAAAGGTCATCCAGACTTAGCAGGCTTCCCAGATAGCCCTAGCATTGCAGGAAATCTGCAACACAGAGTTCTCAAGAAGAAACCCATATCTGAACCGTGTTTCATATTCCCGCACCAGACCGAGATGGAATGGGAAAGAATATGATTCACTCTAGCCTAGGTGTCACTCAGGTCCCAGGTATAGGACCTTAACTCTCAATGGAACACCCACCCACCAAAGCAAACAACAGATCCAGCCAGCAGCATGACAGTATGATATATGAAAAACTGTAAAGAAAGCAATAAATAAAGCTGTACAGAAAGCAATAAATAAAGCGAATATACAAACACAAATAGCACATAACACCCCAATAAACACAAATCAATCAAGCGCTAGGAGGAACCCACAAAAAGAACCAGAAGCCCTGGTTGCAGTATAAGTGTCCCCAGCAGAGTCGCCAAGCTGTCGCTCCCGATAAATGGGACTGGCCCAGATAAAGGTACAGACGCGAACGGTCGGCGAAATGAACAATGAGGACACACAGCAGTGAACTCACTGGAAAAGAAAAGAGTCGCCAGCTAGGCATTTTTATCCCGGAGGAAAGGTAATGCTGCATAGACCTAGAAAGAGATGGATAAGACGGTTGCGAACCAGAGAGACTGAGAAAGGGGGTTGGTTACAACCTGGGAAGGTGTTAGCACCCAGATCGTCCGTCGTACTCGACGGGATCCACGCTTGAAAGATTTGTGCCTTAAAGGGGTAGTGTCAGTGCAATTTGTGTGTAAATGAGCTGGAAAAGATGTACAGGTGTCAGTGTAAAGTGTATAAGTGATATGAAGTATGAAGGTGTCAGTGTAGGAACAGAATGAAATGCTCATGATAATGAGGCTAAAGAATGAAGCTGGAAAGAGGGGGAATGTACAGAGACTTTTGTTCGATAACTGTTAAGTTATGCCTACGTATCCTCTCGTGCAATGAGGAAGTCAGAACACCGTAGTTCGACCCAAAGAGACTGAAAGATGAATTGACTTGTGAACTGCTTACTTGCCTATGCTCAAGTGTATGACCTGTCTGGCTCAGGTGCTAACTGTCTTGCATTAGACGGAAGAAGCAAGTTCTCGTTTGTGAGTGAATGAGGTGAGAAAAGAATCCCGGAGGAGACGATTATTGTTTGTTTTTGTGTTTTCAGTCTTTTATTGCTTTTGGAAGTTTGTCATAAGATAATGGACTTAAGCCTAGACCAATGGGGTAGTACACTCATCACATCTTCCCTCTGATTAGGGGTAATGAGAATACCTTAAGTGTGAAGTCAGATTTTCACACTTAATCACCTTTGGTGTAGGATTAAGATCATTAACCTACTTGTGATTATTTAGATGTTTTTGGTGTTTTTGTTTAGTATTGAGCAATGAGGTTAAGCCATAATCAGGGATTAAACAGACTCATTACACCATCCTAATAGAAGGATAATAGATGAGGGTGTTTAAGCTGAGGAAAACTCCTCAACTTAATCCATGGTTAGGGATTAAACTCATGACAAAACAAGCCTTTGATTAAGTGGATTTTATTCAATGATATGATGATGAAGTGAGTTTTATGATTTGTAAGACAACTTGAGGGGGACTTGTCCATTAACACTAGGGTTAGTCCTTCTTAACCAATTAAGGAAGAATTAGAACCCTAATGCAAGGCCCAAGTTACAAGTGTGATGTCTTGATGATTATTGTGTGAATTGATTAAGAGATTTAAACACATTAAGGGTTTAACACTTAGGATTAAAGTTATACACTCCATCCTAATAGAAGGATGCAGGTATAAGCTTAATCACAAAGCCTTAAAGCCTTTAGGGTTTAGTCCCTGATTATGAGGTGAGAAGAGAAGACTCAAAAGAGATACAAAGGTAAAACTATGAGGGGAGACTAATCAAAACCCTAATTCATTGTCATGCTTGGTTGTTCCTAAGGTTTGTGAGGTTTTCAAGAACAATCTTCAAAGGAGCCACCAGGAAGCAGATGAACAGGATCAAGAGAAGCAAAGTGACTTGCTTCATTCAAGAAGTCAAGTCACTTGAAGAAAGAAAGTGGGAGAAACAAGAATGAGCAAGCTCAATCTCAAACACATATAGAAATGCAGCAATGGATGCAAGAGAGATGAAAAGAAAAGTTATGAGAAGTGAAGGCAAATTCACTTCTCAAAGTCACTTACCACCTGAAATGTTAGAAAGAAATACAATGCAATGCAAAATGAGATGAAATGGTATGATGCTAAGCAAAACCAGAAGCATGTTGATGATGATTATGATGTTATGAGGTGCTGCAAACATGAGGCAAGGCATGGAGATGTTCATACAAGATCATGGATGCAAATGATGCAAGTTAAGAAGCATGGATGAACATGAAAAGTTATGAAGCATACAAGGCAAATGACATGGCAAATATGTAATGCAATGATCAAACATGCTTTCTATATGTCTTAAGATGTCAAATGAATCACAAGAATGCTTGAAATTCTAAGACAAGTCATGTTATGCAAGAGAATGCAAGAGGGATGCAAATGAAAGCCCAAATTAGGGCTTATGAATCAAACAACAAACAAAAACCCAAAACAGAAGCAAATCCTAAGATAAAAAAATGGAAAATGCCACTTAAAGAAACCCTAAACCTATACTAAACCAAGGTCCAAAGGGGAGGTCTCAACTCTTAACCAATCCTAAGATATGAATTTTCTAAGTTATTAGGGTTTTTAGGGTCCCTAAACAAAAGAAATGCCAATAAAATTGAAAATGAGGAAACAAATCATGGCCATTTAATCCTAACAACTACATGTCAAACACAAAACAAAGCACAAAGAATCAATGTCCAACTCTTCTCCAATAGGCAAAAATGATTTTTTGAACTTATGATCAAAATAATGCACAAAATATGATTTAATTCAATGAAAAATTCTTAAAATGCATCAAGATCAAAAAAGAAATTTGGTTTGAAGGTTGGACAATGTTTCTAAATGTCTTAGAACATTTCATTAATTTTTTTGTAATTTTTAAATACCTAAAAGTATTTTTAATTAATTAATTTCCATTAATCAATTAAAAATAATCTTTTAAATATTTAAAAATACTTTTTTAACGATAAAAAATAAAATGAAAATATTTTTGTGTTTATAAAATTAATAAAACTCAGAGGAAAAAGTTTCATAATTTTAAAACCTTTTTTACTATTTTAAAATAAATGTGCAAATTAAATGAAAAGAAAATGAATTTAAATGAATTAAAAGGAAAGTATGCAGGATGGGTGGTTGGGATTCAATCTGGGCTTAGGGGCATTGACTACGCGCCAGATCCTGTGGCCCACGTTTAAACTGGCTTAAACTCAATTAATTAAATGGATAATGAAGATTAGGGCATAATGACAAATCTGGACCGTTTATACGCGCGGCAAGTCAAACATTTCAACGCATCCAACGCTCCTCATTCAAACTGGCATTAATGACCTGAGATTAGGGCTAATCACTCAGGCTGCCGGAGAAGACTTCCGGTCGTCTTCTCCGGCCAGCATCTCACCTGGAAATTTCCAAACTCCCTCAAAACGTAACAAAAACAAAATCTAAGAATTGGGAAATGTTCTCCAACCACTCACGAATCAAACCCCTCTCCCAAAACAAATTTCTTTTCCCTAACTAAGCTGAATCGAAGAAAATAAGAACTAGGGCACGCAAGCTTCAGAGAGCAATTAAACTCTCATTCCAGCACCATTTCAAAAACTAAGAGCACCAGGATATTCAGTGGAACATAAGGAACAAGTTTATAACATGAAAAACAATTTCTGGAAAAATAATTTTCAAGCTACCTGAGATTTGGAGCTTTCAACCTGATGACTTTCTGGCCACTCCCCTCAGTGCAATCCACTCCTTAGGACCTCTTGATGGTGTTTGAATGCTTTAGAACAATTTATGTTGGCTGGTTGATGAGTTTCGACAGCTTCTGCTCAAGCTCAGTCAGAAATGGCAATGGAGTTTCAGGCAGTTTCAAGTCATTGTGATGGGTTCTATGTGATCAGAACAATGAGTGGAGAAGATCTATGGTATTTGTTTGGGTGTTTGTGAGCTATGGAGAGAGTTTCGAATGAAAATGCAGGCTGAGGTGAAGAATGGCAATGGGGGATTCTTGCTTGTTTCAGGCCTGGCTCTTGGTGGTTTTAGGTCTATGAAGTATGGTGAGTTGAATGGTGAGAATGGTTTGAGTGTTTGAAGGCTGGGCAGAGAGATTCGAAGCAACTTGCAAGATGGAGTGTTTTGTGAATGTGTGTCTTGTGAATGGTTTCAGCCTTGCCTTGTACATGAAATGGCTTGCAAAATGATAATGTATTTTAATCCTATAGGTCAGATGATGTGACCTGGCCTATAGTGATTGGTAAGTTTGCTTTTGCAAAAAGTCACATTTTGTGTAAGGCAAGCATGGCTCATGATCTAGGCTTGGTACAAGGCATGGGCTATGCGCAGCAAAATGAGGGGAAAGGGTTAGCTTGGTTCAAGGGCCAATGCTGCAAGTTGGTGAAGAGAAATGAGTGGTTTTGCAACTTGTTGCTTTTTGAAACTTTATGAGAAAAGTCTTGTTACATGAACCATAACCATGGGCATTCTTGGTTCAAATCTGAATTTTATGACTTAGAGGATGTTTGCATACTGGTTTGAAATGAATTAGAGGTTGCAATTGGCCTTGGTCCATGATTTTGCAAAATTCTCATTTGAGGCATGCCTTGAAAATCAATGATTTTAGCCAACTTTGTCACACCATAACTTTTGATCCAAGAAGAGTTTGATCATGTTCTTGTACTTTTTGAAAAGGGAAAGATGAGATCTACAACTTTCATGACCAAAGTTTTTTCATTTGAAGCATTTTTGGATCAAGAATCAAGGCTTGAAAAATGACCTAAAATGATGCATTCTTGAAAAGTCAACTATGCCCAAAAAGTCAACATTTGCAAAAACCCTAAATTCTTGATTTTTGTGAACTTCAAACCTCTTCCATGATCAAATAGAGATCATACATACTCAAAATGATGAAGATCACCCATTGGCTGGGTCATTGGGGGTCTCAGATGCCCTGATTTTGCACTGACTTGTCTGAAAAGTCAACCCTTGATCAGATGACTTCCCCATGGAATTTCTTCATGAAAATTGATATGCATACTCCCTATACCATATAGAGACCAATGGAAACAAGAATGACCAAAAAAATTGGAGTTATGGCCTCTGAAACCAAAACCCTAATTTTCAGTCAACTGTGCAGTCAAACCTGGCTCTGCACCCACTCAAACCCTAGTTCTTGTGACTCCTTTGCATTTTTGACTTTGAGGAGATGGAATATGATATAAGAACACATGTAGACCTCTTTGAATTGATTGGTGACCTTTGGAGTGGCTCAAGAAGCCCTGAGATTGCTCAGATCACAAACCCTAGATGCAGATGACTTAGAACCAATGCAGTGACTCAAAAATGAGATGTGAGATGATATGATTGTGTTTATGCATATGAGAATGATCATAAGCCATGGTGAATGGGTGAGGGAAAATTTGGGGTGTTTACATCGTGCCATAAAGTGAAAGCGGTTTCACTAAAATTATCCGGCACGCGGAGGTGAGCTTCATTCCCGTGAGCGAAGCCTAGCAACTCGGCTATCCTTGTTTGCGAAAGTTCAAACTCCCGGCCAAACAATCTGAATTTAGCAACGCCGGTAAGTTGACTCTGAGAACCGGTACCGGTGATGTAATGGAACGAGCTTAGGAATTCCAGTGTCAGGAACTCGAATGTGGGCTGAGGCTGACTGCATAGAACCCACAAATTAACCTTCTTGAGCAGGTTCTTGACACTGTTGAGCATTCCCAACTGTCTCAAACATTCAGTGTCGATATAACGCGTAGGTTGCATACCGCGGTTCTGGAATCGGATAAATCTTTTTCTCTGGGTTTCTCCAGCATCACCCTCTCTAAATTGAATAGCATCCATTGCATGCAAGAGCTAGAGTGAGAGATGAGGATTTTGGATTTTTGTGAAAAAGTGATAAAATGAGAGAAATAATGGTTCGGATAAATATTGGAAGGTGAGAATGTGATAGGTGTGGTGATAATGGAGAGGTTAATGAGTTTTAATTTGGTAATGGGAGGTTACGGAAGTTGGGGTAGATAATGGGTGGTTTTGGAAGTTATGGAGGAAGAAGAAGAAGAGGTTTCGAAAAGAAACAGTTTTGTTTCTCACGAATCCTATATTTAGGGTTGTCACGGTCGTGACAAGGAGGTGACGGTCGTGACACGCTAAATTAGCACGTCACGATCGTGAGGTGGGTGTGACGACCGTGAGGGTTGATTTCCTTGAATAATTTCCAGAAACATTATCTCTTACGCTTCATATAATTAATATAATAATTTTTTGGTCACTTCTCACTCAATATTTAATATAAACACCATATAATAATTAATTTCAATATAGTACTTGTATATTTGCATGGCACGAGAGATTTTATAGAAAATAATTCAATCCAAGCATAACAGTATATATAATGAAAACATATAAATTAATTAAAATGGAAAAATTTGTAAACTAAAAGTGCATTGCATATGGTAATTGAAATGAAATTACATAAATGAAAATACGGTATGAAATTGTTTGCGAAAAGTAAAACTAACTAGAAACGAAAACAATAAGTAAAATAAACTAGATCACTTATAGCATTTTCAAAAGTGTTTCTTCAGATCTTCGATTGCGGAGTTCAAGTGATAGAATTGTTCACAGGTTATGTCAGTCAAACCTATAATGTCCAATTGCATGCTCTTAATTTCATCCTTAAATGAATTTATATCAGTTTGGTAAGCTTCAAGAGTGTTCATGATATTCTGTAAGTTGTTAGCATAATCTCCTTGATTCACTTCAGGGGGTTCAATAACTTCGTCAGTGTGGTCAATGTCATGGTAACCAGGAGGTGTCTTAGGGTCAGTTTCGACATCGGTCATTATATCATCTTTTATCTTGTAAGACTGAGGTGTTTCAGGAGTAGATGGATAATCAGGTGGGGTTAACTCATAAAGCCAGTTATCCTTATTGTGAACACTTACTCTAGCATAGTTTGGTAGTGTGAACAGGGTTACTACCTCATTCCGGATTAGGTACTCGAAAGGTGGATGTCCTAAATTCCTTATGATATGGCGATTAAAGCAAAAGTTAAGATTCATAGGACGGATGGTACCTAAACGGTTGCACCTGTGCAATTGGTACCTAAGTCCTAAGGCATCAGCAATCATGGTTACAAGACCTCCTACTAATATAGGTAATTCAGGTTCTTCTTGGATTCGAGTGAAGGTTTGCATCATGAAAGGCACACCATTAACAGGCTGTCCATTAGTGAAACATGACATAATGAATATCTCATCTTTAGATACTCCGGTAATGTTTTCTTCTTTTCCAAAGAAGGTGTGGGCAAGGATCTTATGGAAGTAACGGAGAGCTGGATTATGGATCTCATCATTGTTCATGCTATTTGGTTCAGGGTGGTAGTTTCCGGTTAATGTTCCCCAAAAGAAATCCAGCTCAATGTCCATTAATTCTACCTGTGTGGTAGTAAAAGCAAAGGGTCCACTAGGGAATCCTAATAAGTCAGCTAGTTCTTTATGGTTAAAGTCATATTCTATTCCAAATAGGCGGAAACTGATAAATCCCTTTCTGAATCCAAAACCGCGCTCAGGTAGGTAAACTAAGGAGCTAAGGAACTCAATGGTGAGCTCGTGGTAAGTCACAAACTTATGTTGAATCAGTGCATTCTCCTATCCAAGTCGGTTAAACAAGTACAGGATGATATCATGTATACCTAGGGTTTCCATAGTCAGATCATCCGGATACAGGGTCAAATCCATTTGCCTCTGTGATAACTCTTCAAACTTCATTCTTTGGTTCCTACCTCTAAATTTGGTTTCCATATGGTTTATCGGTTGGTTAGCCATGGTTAGTGCAAATATGGAGGAAACAAATCAGGGGGAGAAGGAAAGTGGAAAAGACTTTAGAAAATCTGTAAAAGTGATTTAAGATTAAAATAAAGAAAAATAAGGAAATGAAATGCATAAATTAAAGGCAATAATAGTAATATGGAAAAACAAATAAATAAATAGTAAAACGATAAATAACAAAATAATAGAATGATAAAATTGAATGATTTAAATAATTAAATGAGTAAATGGGTTGCCTCCCACTAAGCGCTGTTTTTATCGTCAAAAGCCTGACGTAATGCTTAGGTTTAGATTAATCAGGGGAATTAGTGGACAACTCTAAAAGCCTTAGATTATTTGCATAATCTCTATTTTCAACTTTATAATAATGTTTTAAACGTTGTCCGTTTACTATGAATGGTTCACTATTCCTACCCTTAATTTCTATTGCTCCACTCGGGAACACTCTAGTTATTTCAAAGGGTCCTGACCATCTAGATTTTAATTTTCCAGGAAAGAGCCTAAGTCTTGAATTAAAGAGGAGTACAACGTCTCCCACACTAAATTATTTCCTAGATAGGCGTTTATCATGCCATCGCTTAGTTCTTTCTTTATATATCTTAGCATTCTCATAAGCATCTAGCCTTAATTCTTCTAATTCGTTAATGTCTAGGATTCGCTTTTCTCCTGCAGCATTATAGTTTATATTGAGAGTTTTGATCGCACAATAGGATTTGTGTTCTAGTTCTACTGGGAGGTGACAAGATTTTCCATAAACTAGTTTGAAAGGTGTAGTACCTATGGGTGTCTTGTAAGCGGTCCTATAAGCCCATAAAGCTTCATTAAGTTTAGATGACCAATCTTTCCTAGATATGGCAACAGTCTTTTCTAAGATTTGTTTGATTTCTCTGTTCGAGACTTCGACTTGTCCACTTGTTTGTGGGTGATATGGTGTTGCCACACGGTGTCTTACTCCATATTAGATAATAATTTGTCAAAGATTTTTGAAATGAAGTGCGAGCCACCGTCATTTATGACGAGTCTAGGCACACCAAATCTGGGAAAGATTATATTTTTGAAAAGCTTTATTACTACTCGTGTATCGTTTGTAGGAGAAGCTATAGCTTCAATCCATTTCGAAACATAATCAACGGCTACGAGTATGTAACTATTACCGAAAGATGATGGGAATGGTCCCATGAAATCTATTCCCCAGACGTCAAAGATTTCTACTTCTAATATTCCTTTTTGAGGCATTTCATCTCTTCTTGAAATATTGTCGGTGCGTTGACACCGATCGCAATTTATAACAGCGATGTGGACATCCTTCCATAGATTAGGCCAGAATAAGCCGGCTTGCAAGATTTTTGCACAAGTCTTGGAAGTACTTGCATGTCCACCATAAGGAGATGAATGGCATTGAGCAATGACATCTTCTATTTCTTCTTCGGGAATACATCGACGAAAGATTCCATCGGGTCCTCTTTTGAACAATAATGGTTCATCCCAATAATAATGTTTTATATTGTGAAAGAATTTCTTCTTCTGCTGATAGGTTAAATCAGGTGGAAGAGCTCCTGCGGCTAGGTAGTTAACAATGTCAGCGTACCATGGCAGTCCTACAGTTGTCTGGATTGTTTTCACGGGTTCTGGTTCATTTATGTCTAACTGAACTAGGTCGCTTCCTATTTGTGCTATCAGCTGTTCATACGGAAAATCATCGTTAATCGGCACTTGTTCGGGTTTAATACCTTCTATTCTAGATAAATGGTCCGCTACGACGTTTTCAGTACCTTTCTTATCTTTTATTTCGAGATCAAACTCTTGTAAGAGTAAAATCCATCTCAAGAGTCTCGGTTTAGCATCTTTCTTAGTTAATAGATATCGGATAGCAGCATGGTCTGTGTAAACGATTATTTTCGCTCCTACTAGGTAAGAACGAAATTTGTCAAGCGCAAAGACAACTGCTAACAATTCTTTTTCAGTAGTGGCGTAGTTCATCTGAGCAGAATCTAAGGTTCTACTGGCATAGTAAATCGCATGAAGTTTCTTTTCCTTCCTCTGGCCTAGAACTGCGCCTACAGCATAGTCACTCGCATCGCACATGATTTCGAAAGGTAATCTCCAGTCAGGGGGTTGCATGATTGGTGCGGTGATGAGGGCTGTTTTTAGAGTTTCGAATGCTTTAAGACAATCTTCATTGAATATGAACTCAACATCTTTCATTAATAAACCAGTAAGAGGTTTAGTGATTTTCGAGAAATCTTTGATGAATCGTCGGTAAAAACCGGCGTGTCCTAAAAAGCTTCGTATTTCTCGAATTGTTTTAGGGGGTTGAAGATCTTTTATGACTTCAATCTTGGCTTTATCTACTTCAATTCCCTTGTCGGATATGACGTGGCCTAATATGATTCCTTCTCTGACCATAAAATGACATTTCTCCCAGTTAAGCACGAGGTTTACTTTTACACATCTTTCTAACACCATTTCTAAATTTGATAGGCATCCTTCAAAACTTTGCCTGCATACAGAGAAGTCGTCCATGAACACTTCCATGATGTTGTCTATAAAATCTGCGAAGATTGACATCATACATCTTTGAAAGGTTGCAGGAGCGTTGCATAATCCAAAGGGCATTCGTCTATAAGCGAACGTTCCATATGGGCATGTGAATGTAGTCTTCTCTTGATCATCTGGATGGATAGGGATTTGGAAAAATCCTGAGTAACCGTCAAGATAACAGAAGTATGAATGCTTGGCTAATCGTTCTAACATTTGATCTATAAAGGGTAGTGGGAAATGATCTTTTCGAGTGGCTTTGTTTAGTTTATGATAATCTATGCACACTCTATGTCCTGTCACTACTCTTTGCGATATCGATTCGCCTTGAGCGTTTTTCACAACAGTGATACCTCCTTTCTTTGGTACTACATGTACTGGACTAACCCATTTACTATCAGAGATTGGATATATTATTCCGGCATCTAGTAGTTTCTTAACTTCTTCTTTCACTACAGTGCTAAGGATTGGGTTAATTCTTCTTTGAGATTCTCTGGAGGTTTTGCAATCTTCTTCTAATAGAATACGATGCATACAGACTGAAGGGCATATTCCTTTGAGATCAGATATGTTATATCCTAATGCATTTGGATATTTCTTTAAGACATCTAAAAGTTTCTTTGTTTCTATAGTTCCTAAACTGGAATTTATTATAACTGGTCTTTTACATTCAATGTCTAAGAATTCGTACCTTAGGTTATTAGGTAAAGTTTTTAATCCTAATGTAGGTTTATCTTTACTTGGCATGGGATCCGGTGTAAGTGCTAAACTTTCGCTTAAACTATCGTCTTGATACAGTGCACGCCAATTATCATCTTCGAAAATCAGAGGGATTTGAATTTTCATAATTTCAGAATAGGTAGTTTCTTTCAGTTCCATTTCTCTTACACATTCGTCAATTACGTCCAATAGATAGCAGGTATCCTCTATAGCTGGTGATTGTAAGAATTGTGTTAAAATAAATTCAACTTTCTCTTCACCTACTTCAAAGGTTAGCTTTCCTCTTTTTACGTCTATTATAGCTCCGGCGGTAGCTAAGAATGGTCTTCCTAGTATGATAGGTGTAGTGGAGTCTTCAGAGATGTCCATGATTATAAAATCAGTAGGGATGTAGAATTGTCCTATACGTACTAGGACGTTTTCTAGTATGCCTACAGGATATTTAACTGAGCGATCGGCTAGTTGAACAGACATTTTAGTTGGTCTAAGGTCTCCCATGTCTAGCCTTTTGCAAATCGTTAAGGGCATAACACTGATACTGGCTCCTAAATCGCATAGAGCTTTGTCAATGAAGAATTTTCCTATTACACAGGGTATAGAGAAACTTCCTGGATCTTTTATCTTAGGAGGCATATTATTCTGAATTATGGCGCTACACTCAGCAGTAAGTGTAACTGTTCCGTTATCCTCTATCTTTTTCTTATTGGATAATGTAAACACCCCAAATTTGCCCTCACCCATTCACACCATGGCTTGTGATCATCTCATATGCATAAACACACTCATATCATCTCATATCTCATTTTTTGATTCACTGCATAGTTTTTAAGTCATCTGCACCTAGGGTTTGTGATCTGAGCAACCCAAAAGCTTCTTGAGCCACTCCAAAGGTCATCAATCACTTCAAAGGGGTCTATATGTGTTCAAGTATCATATAGCATCCTCTCAAAGTCAAAAATGCAAGAGGATCACAAGAACTGGGATTGGTGTGGATGCAGAGCCAGGTTTGACTGCACAGTTGACCTAAAATTAGGGTTTTGGTTTCAGAGGCCATAACTCCAATTTTTTTGGTCATTCTTGTTTCTATTGGTCTTTATATGGTATAGGGAGTATGCATACCAATTTTCATGAAGAAATTCCATGGGGAAGTCATCTGATCAAGGGTTGACTTTCTGGACAAGTCAGTGCAAAATCAGGGCATCTGAGGCCCCCAATGACCCAACCAATGGGCATTCTTCATCAATTTGAGTGTATATGATCTTTATTTGATCATGGAAGAAGTTTGAAGTTCACAAAAATCAAGAATTTGAAGATTTTGCAAAGTTGACTTTTTGGGGGCATAGTTGACTTTTCAAGAATATGTCATTTTAGGTCATTTTTCAAGCCTTGATTTTTGATCCAAAAAAGCTTCAAATGGAAAAACTTTGGTCATGAAAGTTGTAGAATACATTTTTCCCTTTTCAAAAAGTACAAGAACATGATCTAATTCATTTTGGATCAAAAGTTATGGTGTGACAAAGTTGGCAAAAATCATTGATTTTCAAGATGTGCACTAAATGGAAAGTTTGCAAGATCATGAACCAAGGCTGTTTGTAACTTCT
Source organism: Lathyrus aphaca (assembly GCA_963966055.1). Lineage (NCBI taxonomy): Eukaryota > Viridiplantae > Streptophyta > Magnoliopsida > Fabales > Fabaceae > Lathyrus > Lathyrus aphaca. The sequence goes on from OZ014520.1 coordinate 55,412,688, forward strand.
AGTTGACATCAAACTAATGTACAAACATCACATGAGTTCTAAAAATCAGAATTGGACCAAAGTTTCTCATGATCATGGTTTGTATAACAAGACTTTTTCATGAAGTTCCAAAAGTAACCAAGTTGCAAAACCATCATGATGCTTCTTACCACTTGCTGCATTGGCCTTTGAACCACTCTAGCCTCCCATACACACCATGCTGCGCCAGCCCTAGCCATTGTACCAAGCTAGAACCCAAGCCATACCTCTCTTACAAAAAAGTTGACTTTTGGCAAAAGCAAACATCCCAATCACAGCAGGCCAGGTCACATCATCTGGCCAATTGGGATTGTTTATACTTTCCATTTGCTAGCCAAACATAACACCAAAAAAGGCTGAAACAGATCACAACACACCATACACAAAACTCACCCCATTTGCATTTCTCTTCGAATCTCTCTGCCCAGCTCACTAACATTCAAACCAGCTTCACTAATCATCTCACCATACTCCATTAAGCCTAAACCAACAAAGAACCAAGCCTGAATCAAACAAAAACATTGCTTCTTCATTTTCACTCCAACCTGCAGTTTCATTCGAAACTCACTCCACAGCTCACAAGCACTCAAACAAACTCTACAAACCTTCTCCACTCATCATTCTGACCACAAACAACCCTTCACCATTGCCAGAAACAGCCTGAATCACCATTACCATTTTCAACTGAGCTTGAGCAGAAACTGTCCAAACTCATCAACCAGCCAACTTAAACTCCTCCTAAGCATTCAAGCATCATCAAGGGGTCATAAGGAGTGGATTTCACAAGGAGAGGGGGTCTGAAAGTTACCAGAGTGAAAGCTTCGAAACTCAGGTAGCTCAAGAAATATTTTTCCAGAAATCATTTTTTATGTTCTAAACTTGTTCTCCATGCTTCACTGATTGTTCTGATGTTTTTAGTTTTGAGAATGGTGATGAAATGAGAATTTAATTGCTTCCTGAAACTTTTTTGCCCTAGTTCTTGTTTGCTTCGATTCAGCCATTCCAGGAAGAATAAATTTGTTTTGATTTGGGGTTTTGGTTCGTGAGTGAGTGGGAATCATTTCCATGTTTTTAGATTTCGTTTTAGTTAGGTTTTGAGAGAGTTTGGAGATTTTCAGGTGGGGTTCCCACCGGAGAAGACGACCGGAGGTCTTCTCCGGCCACCTGAAAATAATTAGGGCATAATCCCAGTCATTAAGAGAGTTTGAATTTGGTACGTTGGATTGCGTTGACCAGTGGACTTCGCGCGCATGTGAATGGTCCAGATGCAGTCATTAGCCCTAAATCTCAATTAATTAATTTGTAATTGTATTTAACCCAGTTTGAATGAGGACCACTAGATCTGGCGCGTGGTCAATGTCTCCCTCCCCAGATTCAATCCCTGCCTTCCATTCTGTTGACTTTTCTTTTTTCTTTATTTTAATTCATTTCTTTTCATTTTATTTGCATAATTTATTTAAAATAGCAAAACTTGTTTAAAAATTATGAAATTTTTTATCCTGAGTTTCATTAATTTTTCAAACACAAAAAATATTTTTATTTTCATTTTTGCATTAAAAAAAGTATTTTTAAATATTTAAAAGATTATTTTTAATTGATTAATGAAAATTAATTCATTAAAAATACTTTTAGGTATTTAAAAATCACCAAAAAATTCATGAAATGTTCTAAGACATTTAGAAACATTGTCCAACCTTCAAACCAAATTTCTTTTTTGATCTTGATGCATTTTGAGAATTTTTCATTGAATTAAAATCATTTTTGTGCATAAATTTGATCCATAGTTCAAAAAATCATTTCTGCCTATTCATGAGGAGTTGGACATTGATTCTTCTTGCATTGCATTATGTTTAGCATGTAGTTTTTGAGATAAAATGGCCATGATTTGATCTTGCATTTTCAAATTGTTTGACATTTCTTTTGTTTGGAAACCCTAAAAACCCTAAAAACTTGTGAAAATCATAACTTAAGATTGGTTAAGAGTTGAGACCTCTCCTTTGCGCAGTGGTTTAGTATGGGATTAGGGGTCCTTTGTGTGGCATTTTCCATTTTTTATCTTAGGGTTTGCTTCTGGTTTTGGTTTGTGTTTGATGTTTGATTCATAAACCCTAATTTGGGCTTCCATATGCATCCATCTTGCATTCTCTTGCATACCATGACTTGCCATGACATTCCATGCTTCCATGTGATTCACTTGACATCATAAGACATATTGAAAGCATGTTTGATCATTGCATCTTGCATTTGTCATGTTGTATGCCATGTGCCTTCCATAACTTTTCATGTATGTTCATGTGCTCTAACTTGCTTCATTTGCATTCATAAGCTTGTATGATCATCCACATGTGTTGTTTCTGGTTTGTAGCATCTCATAGCATCATTAGCATCATGCATATGCTTCTGGTTTGGTTTTGCATCATACCATTTCATTTTGCATTGCATTGCACTTTCTTTTCTAACTTTTCAGGTGGTAAGTGGCTTTGAGAAGTGAATTTGCCTTCACTTCTCATAACTTCTCTTCATCTCCTTTATGCATCCTTGCTGCATTCTTGTATGTGTTTGAGTTTGAGCTTGCTCTTTCTTTTTCTTCCCATTTTTCTTTCTTCAAGTGACTTGACTTCTTGAATGAAGCAGGTTGCTTTGCTTCTCTTGATCCTTTCATCTGCTTCCTGGTGGTTCCATTGAAGATATCTCTTGAAAACTTCACAAACCTTAGGAACAACCAAGCATGACAATGATTAGGGTTTTGATTAGTCTCCCCTCTTAGTTTTACCTTTGTGTCTCTTTTGAGTCATCTCTTCTTATCTCATAATCATGGACTAAACCCTAAAGGCTTTAAGGCTTTGTGATTAAGCTTATGCCTGCATCCTTCTCTTAGGATGGAGTGTATAACTTTAATCCTAAGTGTTAAACCCTTAATGTGTTTAACTCCTTTAATCAATTCACTTAATAAGTATCAAGACATCACACTTGTAACTTGGGCCTTGCATTAGGGTTCTAATTCTTCCTTAATTGGTTAAGAAGGACTAACCCTAGTGTTAATGGACAAGTCCCCCTCAAGTTGTCTTACAAATCATAAAACTCACTTCATCATCATATCACTAAATAAAATCCACTTAATCAAAGGCTTGTTTTGTCATGAGTTTAATCCCTAATCATGGATTAAGTTGAGGAGTTTTCCTCAGCTTAAACATTCTCATCTATTATCCTTCTATTAGGATGGTGTAATGAGTCTGTTTAATCCTTGATTATGGCTTAACCTCATTACTCAACACTAAACAAAAACACCAAAAACATTTAAATAATCACAAGTAGGTTAATGATCTTAATCCTACATCAAAGGTGATTAAGTGTGAGAATCTGACTTCACACTTAAGGTATTCTCATTACCCCTAATCAGAGGGAAGATGTGATGAGTTTACTAACCCTTTGGTTTAGGCTTAAACTCATTAATTTATGACAAACTTTCAAAAGCAATAAAAGACTGAAAACACAAAAACAAACAATAATCGTCTCCTTCGGGATTCTTTTCTCATCTCATTCACTCACAAACGAGAACTTGCTTCTTCCGTCTAATGCAAGACAGTTTGCACCTGAGCCAAACAGGTCATACACTTGAGCATAGACAAGTAAGCAATTCACAAGTCAATTCATCTTTCAGTCTCTTTGGGTCGAACTACGGTGTTCTGACTTCCTCATTGCACGAGAGGATACGTAGGCATAACTTAACAGTTATCGAACAAAAGTCTCTGTATATTCCCCCTCCTTCTAGCCTTATTCTTTAGCCTCATTATCTTGAGCATTTCATTCTTGTTCCCACACTGACACTGTATATATCACACTTCACACTTCTTTTACATTGACACCTGTACATTCTGTTCCAGCCACTTTATACACAAAATGCACTGACACTACCCCTTTAAAACACAAATCTTTTAAGCGTGGATCCCGTCGAGTACGGCGGACAATCTGGGTGCTAATACCTTCCCAGGTTGTAACCAACCCCCTTTCTCAGTCTCTCTGGTTCGCAATCGTCTTATCCTATCCCTTTCTAGGTCTATGCAGCATTGCCTTTCCTCCGGGATAAAAATGCCTAGCTGGCGACTCTATTCATCTCCAGTGAGTTCACGGCTGTGTGTTCTCATTGTCCCTTTCGCCGACCATTCGCGTTTGTACCTTTATCTGGACCTAGCTTCATTTATCGGGAGCGACAGCTTGGCGACTCTGCTGGGGACCCTTATACTGCAACCAGGGCTTCTGGTTCTTTTTGTGGGTTCCTCCTAGCGCTTGTTTGATTTGTTGTTTACTGGGGTGTTATGTGCTTATTTGTGTTTGTATATTTGTATTTATTTTTGCCTTATGTACAGTTTTGTTTACTGCTTTCTTTATAGCTTTATGCATATGTATTCATATTGTCATACTGTGCTGCTGGCTGGATCTGTTTGTTTGCTTTGGTGGGTGGGGTTATATTGAGGGTTAAGGTCCTATACCTGGGACCTGAGTGACACCTAGGCTAGAGTGAATCATATTCTTTCCCATTCCATCTCGGTCTGGTGCGGGAATATGAAACACGGTTCAGATATGGGTTTCTTCTTGAGAACTCTGTGTTGCAGATTTCCTGCAATGCTAGGGCTATCTGGGAAGCCTGCTAAGTCTGGATGACCTTTTAGTATTGACCTTCAGAAACTGAGGTGAATTAGAGGAGGAACTTTTATGGTTATTGTAAACACTGTACCTCCGGGTTAGAAGTGTTTACACTTCTCATAACTGATCCAAGTCTAAGGATCCTTGTTTTAGAACACCACCTGTGAGGGGGTTGGGCTGTTTACAGGTTTGCAGGTACCTTAACCTCAGAATACCCTGTTACTTTGACTTGATTAAGAATACTCCATGTTGGAACAGTTCTTGTGATTCTAAAAACCCTGGACATGTGGCTCTTTATTTGAGTCCCCCACCGTGGTTACTGGATTTATAGACCTCCATCTGGAATTCTTGAACATACTTGGACCTATATCAGAGCATTTTGATCAGATCCAGCTCAGTCACAGACCCTTGCATATCATTTGCATACATAAACATTGCATCATATTGACATTTGCTTGTTTGTGTTTCAGGGTATCCATCCTCATCTTTGGTTTTGGTTTTGACCCCATCTTCAGTACTGACCTATCTTCATCAGCAGTTGCTTCAGCTATCTACTTCAGTTATCTGCACCAGCCAATCAGTGGCTCATTCTTCAAGTGTTATCATCAAGCACCTGTCTCTACTCAGTCTCAGCATCATGGCTCCTAAAAAGAGCAACATCACTTATCACTTCTTCCAGCCAGAGCTATCTGACATCAGGAGGATTCAGACCCTGATCACTCCAGATCACATACCATTATTCAGGGAACACTATGGGGATATACTTGATATGGTTATGGATCTGGACCCTTCACAGAGAAGCCTGATCCACACTTGCATTCAGTTCTATGATCCCCCACTGAGATGCTTCACTTTTCAGGACTTTCAGCTAGGCCCTCTATTAGAAGAATACTCATCATTGGTTGGTTTGCCTATCAGGGGTGGAATCCCTTTCAACCCTGAGATGGTCTTTCCTGGTAATGGAGAAGTAGCAAAGGATCTGCATTTGGAACCTGTTCTGGTTGAGCAGCATATGACTTCTAAAGCTGGAATCCCTGGCTTCCATCTGGATTTCCTGATCTCTCAAGCTACCCTGAAAGCTTCTTTAGGAGAGTGGAAAGCTGTTTGTGCCTTGTTGGCTTTGAGCATATATGGAATTGTGTTGTTTGCAGATGAGCCTCGATTCATTAGCAAGAATGCAATCCATCTGTTCATCTTGAAGAACCCAGTGCCCACTTTATTGGGGGATCTCTACTATTCAGTGCATCAGAGGAATGAAAAGCAGAGGGGAAGATTAGTGAGGTGTTGTGCTCCATTATTCCATACTTGGCTTCTCAAGCATTTACCCAGGACAGATGCATTTTTGAATCCTCATCAGCAGAGCAACTGGGCTAAGAGACTCACTGCTCTAACTTCAGCCGATATCAGATGGTGCACCCAAAGCACCAAGGGCAGGGATATCATTGCCAGCTGTGGGCATTTTCCCAATGTGCCCCTAATAGGAGTTAAGGGTAGTATTAATTACAATCCTCTGCTGTTCAAAAGACAATTGGGCTATGCACTGGTCCACACTCCTAAGGCACAGGACTTGGTTGAGACTCTCTATTGTGAGAACAAGATTAATCTGGCTATTGTTAGGCAGGCAGCCTGGGCCTGGGATAATGTTCAAACCAAGGGAATAACCATTTTGGGGAAGTGCAACAATGTGGCATCAGCACAATATTATGAATGGTCCCGTGCCAGGGCCCAATTCTCTGGGATGCCCTTTACTATAGAAGATATGCCTGAATCATCTTCAGCACCACCTGCCACTGTCAGTTTGGAGGAGTTTGAGAGTTTGAAAGAAAGAAATGAGAAGTTAACTCAAGCTTTGCAGAAGACCCTCCGGGAGAGGAGTGATGGTATGAGGGAGGTTGAGAGATTGGAGAAGTTGAGAGTGGAGCATCTGGTTAAGATTGAGAAGTCTGGGGATTATATCAAAAAGTCTAAAGCTGGAGAACAAATTCTGAAGAATGCTTGCAAAGAAGCCCAGTTCCAGAGAGCAAGGACAGACTTGTATTTGAAGGAGAGTCAAGCTCGGTGGGTCAGGATCACCGAAGCCCGTACTCTGGAGGACAAGAGAGTTCAAGACAAGATGGAGCAACTGGAAGCTAGTGCAAAAGAGCAGCAAGAAGCCCTGACAGCAGCCCAGAGGGAGATATCAGAGCTGAAGATCAAAGCTGGGGTGAAGAGGTCAAAAGACCAAAGTCAGCACAAGAAGATAACAGCAGCTGTTACCACCCGGAATCTCCTCATCAGGAATCTCACGGAGCGTCCGACTGATCCTATGACCGAAGCACTTCTCAAGGAAGTTCGTGAGGATGAGTTTGGCCTTGGTGTTTGATCATTTGCTTGTTGTTGTTTTCATTCCATGTACTTTTCTTTTCTTGTAATGTATTTTGACCCCTCTGAGGGTTTGTATTTGTAAAACAAACTATGTACCATTGGCTTTTTGTAATATATGTATTAGTTCGTTCCATCCGAGTTTCACTTCGAAAGCAACATCAACAGCATCTTCAAGGGTCTGGAAGGGTCAAAACTGAATGCCAAGCCGGATACTTTGAAAACAAATAAGCATACTGCATTGCATGCTAACCCTTTTGTTTGTTTTGTAGGTTTTTGTTTTATTGCCACTAACTCTGTTGTGATGTTCAGGAACTATTGCTCGGCGCCGGGTATTTCCCCTCAACCGTCTGCACCGTTATCCGACCCGTAGCAACCTTCCGGGCATTCAAATGGATCAAATGCAGCAGGACCTTACTGAGGTCAGAAATCAAATGGCGAACGAAAGGCTAGAAATGAGGAATCAAATGACGCAGTTTATGGAAGTAATGAACAACATGGCTCAAAGCCAGGAAAGATTGAGGGCCATGGTGGAAAGGCAGAATCAAGAAGATCCACATATAGGAACTGCCGGCACTAGCAACAATGAAAGGGTCCAACCTCATGTTAACCCCCCTGTATTTGGCCCCCATCTTCATCCAGAGGTCAACATCCCTGCAAATGTTCAAGGGACTGCCACTGCAGCCAGGGTACTTCAAGAAGACCCCCAGGAGGATCAATTCACAGTAATGGGTGCTGGGGAAGAAGCTTATGATAGAAGGCTGGATGAGATAGCTGAGAAATTGAGGTCCTTAGAGTCTCAAAATTCTCCAGGTTTCGATGTCATGGACATGGGCTTGGTAGACGGGGTCAGGATCCCCCATAAGTTTAAGCCTCCTTGTTTTGAAAAATACAACGGGACTTCATGCCCCCGGACTCATTTACAGTCATTTCTAGGAAGGCTGAAGGCCTATACTATGGATGAGAAGCTCTGGATGTTCTATTTCGAGGATAGCTTAACTGGAGCGTCAAGAGAATGGTACTCTCACTTGACAAGGGCAACTATTAGATGCTGGAAGGACCTGGCAGAGGCCTTCATCAGACAGTATCAGTACAACTTAGATATGGCACCCAACAGGACTCTCCTAATGGGAATGTCACAGTCGTCAAGGGAAAGTTTCCGAGAATATGCCCAGAGATGGAGGCAATTGGTTAATGCTGTTCAACCACCTATGTCTGAAAGGGAAATGGCAGATATGTTCATGAACACCCTTCAGGGGACTTACATTGACAGGCTGGCTGCTTTCTCTTCCACTAGCTTTGCAGATGTTGTCATAGCCGGGGAGAGAATTGAAAGCCTGTTGAAGATGGGTAAGATCTCAGACAACGGTGCAAGCTCGTCTAGTAGTACAAGAAAGCCTTTTGCAGGCCCAAGAAGAACTGGCGAGACCAATGCCATCCACACCCACAGGGGCAGACCTCCATATGTTCACAGATCAGTGGCAGCAGTCACCATTCCTGCTCCAGCTCATCCTCAACCAGTTTATCAACCTCCGCAACAAAACTATCAGCCACAACCTCAGTACCATCAACAGAATCAGTATCCTCCGAGAAATTACAACAACAGCAACACCAACAACAATAACCAGCAAAGGCCTTTCCAACAGAGGCCTTCTCAAGCCAACAGGGTAATCGATCTGATCCCTATGCCATATGCTACATTGCTGCCACAACTCCTGAAACTCAATCTAGTTGAGCTAAGGACGCTGGCACCTCCATATCCCAACAGTCTACCCAGGAATTATGACTCCAACGCCAGATGTGCTTTCCATTCAAATGCACCTGGCCACAGTACAGAAAAGTGCAGAGCCTTGCACATGAAGGTACAAGACCTGATAGACTCAAAAGCTCTGAACTTCGCACCACCACCCAATGTCAATAAGAACCCAATGCCAAACCACGGGGGTCCCAGAATTAACGCTATTGAAGAAGACAAGCCGTCTTATTTAATAACCAGTGTGGGTCAGATCCGGACACCGTTGGTGGAAATCAAGGCTCAACTCCTCGAATGTCAGATGTTCCCGGGGTGTGAGTTGGGGTGTGCTTACTGCAATATTTCAGTCAATGGGTGCGATGACCTGAGGAATGGCATAGACAGTCTCATTCAGAGCGGCCAACTTCAGATCACCACATCATTTCCTACAAATCCAGCAATCTCATCAGCAACAACTCCAGAACCTCCTACAACTGCAACAACCATTGTTCCTGACAATTCTTCGGCTTCATCAACAAGTACTTCATCTATTATCTCAACTGATCAGTTATCAACAAATTTTTCTTCTACAACTCCAGCACCACTCCATTTTGAAACTCCTACAACAACAACATCCATCCTTCCACCAATATCTCCTACAACACCAGCAACAAATCATGAAGATGTCTCAACTGTCACAATATTTTATGATCCTGAAAACAACTCTGCCTACAACTCAGAAAGTGCTGCTCCCATCAGAGCACCAGTCACAATTTATTACGATCCACAGACCATTACAGCTCCTTCCGCAGCTGCAATCAGTCCAGTCACTATCACGGTGCCTGGACCAGTACCTTATGAAAGCAGCAATGCCATCCCCTGGCATTACGGCTCTGACCTGTACTGCGAAGGACAAAGAATCACTTTTGAATCATCAACCCCTGCACCACAAATTGACAATGTGGGAAGAGGCGGAGGCTTCACTCGAAGCGGACGTCTTTTCGCTCCACAAATTCAGAGACCCACTGCCGAAGCAGAAGCTGCTGCCAAGGCAAAAGGAAAAAGCTTGGTGCAGGAAGAGCAGACTGTTAAAGAAGCCTTCAAGACACCCTTCGATCAAGAGGTTGATGAGTTCATGCGAATCATCAAAAAGAGTGATTATAAAGTAGTGGATCAGCTTCATCAGACGCCTTCCAAGATCTCAATCCTATCATTGCTTATGTGCTCCGAGGCCCATCGGAATGCACTACTCAAAGTCTTGCACGCAGCTTACGTGCCTGAAGAGATCACTGTCAATCAGCTGGAAGCTGTAGTTGGAAATGTCAATGCTAGTCACGGACTAGGGTTCACCAATACTGATTTGACAACGGAAGGCCGCAACCATAACAAAGCCTTGCACATAACCATGGAATGTAAAGGTGCTGTCCTTTCCCATGTGCTGGTGGACACGGGGTCATCCCTCAATGTCTTACCTAAGAAGGCCCTGGTGAAGCTAGAATACGATGGATTGGCATTGAGACCCAGCAACCTGGTGGTGAGAGCCTTTGATGGTTCAAAGAGATCGGTTCTGGGAGAAATTGAGTTGCCCATAACGATTGGCCCGCAGACCTTCAAAACGACCTTCTACGTGATGGATATACAGCCTGCCTACAGCTGTCTATTGGGTAGGCCATGGATTCACGCCGCTGGCGCCGTGACCTCTACCCTTCACCAGAAGTTAAAATATGAGTGGGAGGGTCAAATCGTTACAATCTGTGGAGAAAAGGATATTTTTGTCAGCCACCTGGCTACCTATAAGTATATTGAGATGGATGGGGAGATCCATGAAACAATGAGCCAAGGATTTGAAGCCTTGAATGTCAATGAAGCATCTGCTGTGCCTGGTACTTCAATATCATCATACCAACAAGCCCGGAAGGTTGTTGAGGGAGGAAACGCCCAAGGCTGGGGCAAACTGCTATCGGTGGAGAAGAAAGAAGACAGATTTGGGTTGGGTTACAAACCAACTCAACAAGATCAAGCAGCGGCTGCGAAAGAGCCCAATTTTGTGAGTGGGGGGATGCTTACCCCTGATGCTATCAACTGTCTGGAAGACGAGCTGGAAGAAGAACGCAACCTGGAAAGATGGATTCGTCCAAAGATCCCGGGGAGCAGTATCTCAAACTGGTCTTCCCAGGAAATTATAAGAGTTACTCATGCAGAGTAATTATTATTTCCTGTATTTTTGTAGCATGCATCAAAGTCTTGCATCTTGCCCAAGATGACAAGACTCATTTTGTAATCGGGCCATCTGTACTTTTTGTGCAAACAAGATTAATCAATGAAATATCAGACATCTTTTTGCAAATGAGTCTTTTTCTTTTCCGCTCACTGTTTTTTTTCATTTTTCTTTTTGTACAAAAAAATAAATGGCAGTGTTTTCAAAATGACAACTTCATTTTACTTTTCTAAAACAAGATTAAAATCAAATCACTAAAATGGACAAACTGAACCCTTGCAGAGAGTGTCTTCCAGACAGCACCGACAACGGCACGGCTATGACTTCGTATGACTTTGACAATCCAATCAATCAAGCCGATGAAGGGGTTGAAGAAGAGTATGAGCTTCCCGAAGAGCTAGCCAGGTTGTTAAGACAAGAGGAAAAGGTTATTACTCCTCACCAGGAGGAGGTTGAAGTGATTAATCTTGGTACAGATGAAGACGTGAAAGAGGTTAAAATCGGGGCCTGCCTGCAAGACTCAGTGAAGAGACAACTGATTGACCTGCTTCAAGAGTATGTGGACGTGTTTGCTTGGTCTTACCAAGATATGCCAGGGTTGGATACCGATATTGTCGTGCACAAGCTGCCTTTGAGAGAAGAATGCCCGCCAGTTAAACAGAAGCTGCGCCGTACTCGTCCAGACATGGCAATGAAGATCAAGGAGGAGGTACAAAAGCAATGGGACGCCGGGTTCCTTGCTGTGACTAGCTACCCACCGTGGGTTGCTAACATAGTACCTGTGCCCAAGAAAGACGGCAAAGTAAGAATGTGTGTTGACTACCGGGATCTGAACAGAGCCAGCCCGAAAGATGATTTCCCATTACCTCACATTGACGTATTGGTGGATAATACGGCTCAGTTCTCGGTATTCTCCTTCATGGATGGATTTTCAGGATACAATCAGATCAAGATGTCACCTGAAGACATGGAGAAGACAACCTTCATTACACCCTGGGGCACGTTCTGCTACAAGGTAATGCCATTTGGGCTCAAGAATGCTGGTGCAACATATCAACGGGCTATGGTAACATTATTCCACGATATGATTCATAAAGAAATAGAATGTTATGTGGATGACATGATTGCCAAGTCCCTTACTGAGGAAGATCACCTGGTGAATCTGCTGAAACTGTTCAAGCGTCTGAGGAAGTACCAACTGAAGTTAAACCCCAACAAATGCACATTCGGGGTGCGATCGGGTAAGTTGCTGGGATTTATTGTAAGCGAGAAAGGGATTGAAGTTGACCCTGATAAAGTCAAAGCTATTCAAGAAATGCCTGCACCGAAGACTGAGAAGGAAGTTCGAGGGTTCTTAGGTCGATTGAACTACATCTCACGGTTCATATCTCACCTCACTGCAACCTGTGAACCTTTGTTCAAGCTGTTGAGAAAGGAACAGACGGTCAGGTGGAATGAAGACTGCCAGAAGGCTTTTGACAAGATCAAAGAATACTTACAAGAACCTCCAATCCTTATGCCTCCAGTTGAAGGAAAACCTCTGATAATGTACCTGACAGTATTAGAAGAGTCGATGGGGTGTGTGTTGGGCCAGCATGACGAGTCTGGTCGAAAAGAGTATGCAATATACTACCTAAGCAAAAAGTTTACCGACTGTGAACAACGTTATTCACTGCTCGAGAAAACTTGTTGTGCTTTAGCGTGGGCTGCTCGCCGACTGAGACAGTATATGTTGACCCACACTACTTTATTGATCTCAAAGATGGACCCAGTTAAGTACATATTCGAGAAGCCAGCTCTTACCGGACGGGTTGCAAGATGGCAGATGATTCTCACAGAATACGACATCCAGTACACCTCTCAGAAAGCCATCAAGGGCAGTGTACTATCTGAATATCTGGCTGAGCAACCCATTAATGATTACCAGCCTATGAGGTTTGACTTCCCTGATGAAGACATCATGTTCATAAAAGCAAAAGATCATGAAGAGCCTGTTCACACTGAAGGGCCTGACCCGGAAGAAGAATGGACTATGATGTTTGATGGGGCTGTTAATATGAATGGCCGTGGTGTTGGTGCAGTACTCATTACACCTAAGGGAGTTCACATGCCTTTCTCGGCGAAACTCACTTTCAACTGCACTAACAACGAAGCTGAATACGAAGCTTGCATTATGGGTCTTGAGGAAGCCATTGACCTCAGGATCAAGACATTGACTGTATTCGGAGATTCAGCTTTGGTAGTCAATCAAACCAATGGCAAGTGGTACACCCACCAGGATCATCTGATACCTTACAGGGATTATACAAGGAGGTTATTGACTTTCTTCACAACAGTCAAGCTTGAGTATATCCCTCGGGACGAGAATCAGTTTGCAGATGCTCTGGCTACCATTTCGTCCATGATCAAAGTTCAGACTGCCAACTTTGTACCTCAGATTTCAGTGTCCAGACTTGACAGACCAGCATATGTGTTCGCAGCAGATGTTGTCAAAGATGATAAGCCTTGGTTTCACGACATCAAGTGCTTCTTGGAGGATCAAACATACCCACCTGGGGCATCTTCCAATGATAAAAAGACTTTGAGAAGGCTTGCTGGCAGTTTCTTCCTGAACACTGATGGGTCTTTATACAAAAGGAACTTTGATATGGTACTCCTCAGATGTGTTGATAAGACAGAAGCAGATTTGTTGATGCATGAAGTGCACGAAGGATCCTTTGGTACCCATGCCGGAGGGCATGCCATGGCTAAGAAATTGTTAAGATCAGGGTATTATTGGATCACCATGGATGCAGACTGTTGTGCCTACGCCAGAAAATGCCATAAATGCCAGATTTATGCAGATAAGGTGCATATGCCTCCCAATCCTCTGAACATCATGTCTTCACCATGGCCCTTTGCCATGTGGGGCATTGATATGATTGGCAAGATCGAGCCAACTGCTTCGAATGGCCACAGATTCATCCTGGTTGCCATTGATTATTTCACCAAGTGGGTCGAAGCAGCTTCCTATGCCAATGTTACAAGACAAGTGGTAGCCAGATTTCTGAAGAGAGATATCATCTGTCGATATGGAGTTCCCGAGCGAATCATTACTGATAATGGTTCCAACTTGAACAACAAAATGATGGCAGAGCTGTGCCGGGACTTCAAGATCCAACATCACAATTCTTCTCCTTACAGGCCAAAGATGAATGGCGCTGTTGAGGCAGCTAATAAGAATATCAAGAAGATTGTGCAGAAGATGGTGGTCACTTACAAAGACTGGCATGAAATGCTACCATTTGCTTTGCATGGGTACCGCACGTCAATCAGGACATCCACTGGGGCAACACCGTATCAACTTGTATATGGTATGGAAGCGGTCCTACCTGTCGAAGTTGAATTACCCTCTCTCCGGGTACTAATGGATGTTAAACTGAGTGAAGCAGAATGTGTTCGGGCCCGATACGAACAACTGAGTCTGATCGAAGAGAAAAGATTGGCTGCAATCTGTCATGGACAGTTGTATCAGAAGAGAATGAAGAGAGCCTTCGATCAGAAAGTCAGGCATCGAGAGTACCAAGTAGGAGATCTTGTGCTGAAAAGAATCCTCCCTCCTCATACAGACCACAGGGGCAAATGGACTCCAAATTATGAAGGACCATTTGTAGTAAAGAAAGTTTTCTCTGGTGGAGCACTGATGCTCAGCACCATGGATGGCGAAGATTTCCCGTCCCCTGTGAATTCAGATGCAGTTAAAAAATACTTCGCATAAAAATGACCCGCTAGACATAAAAACAGAATGTGAGTCCAGGCAAAAATAGGGCATCCAGGCGAGTCAAAAACAGAATAAAAGACTCGGGCAAAAATAAGGGAAAACAAATGAAAAAATATACACCCGCTGAGTTGAAAAGCCGCATTGGACAGCTCAGGCAAAAATGGGTATCCCGATGGATTGAAAACCCGAAAGGGCGATCCATGCAAAATAAGGGAATAAGCGAACAACTGCATTCTGAATTCGTCTGTATCACTTACAACTTGGTAAGCTTCGAGGATCAAGCTTCAATCAGAATCAACATTCTTCAGAAAGCAATATGAGAAGAACGTCAAAAGTCATACGGGTCATAGTGAGGAGGAAGCCCCTCAAAGCGTCATCAACACTGCCAGCATTTTGCTTCTCAATTTGTAACGATCTCCTCATTTCAGGAGATTTGTTTCTTTGACTGTATCTCGCCAATTCAGGGCATATGAATTAATAAAATCAGATTTTCAGTCATGTCTCGTCTTGTACATTTTTATTTGCAAGAAAATGTCTGATATCTTAAAGAAAAAACTGATTGCATAAGAATACAGATGCTTATCTTCAAATAAAAAAAAAAACATGCTTGCAGGAAATATACCTACTCTCAGAAATATCTAAACTTCTATGACGGAATCCAGTAAAGGATACCTCGGGATTATCTTGTGCGTTTTTCTATCTTTTTCAGGATTGCAGGTATCCGGAACGCAACTTGGGGCATGAAAACTTTATCCCAGCAAGCTGGCAAATCCACACTCAATTTTAGCACCCGGAATGCTCTCTCCCCAGCTGAGTTGCCTTTCATGACTCCTCCCAGCTGAGTTGGCCACTTATTGCTTATCCCCATCAGAATGGGCAGGTATCACAGAAGGCACCTGTATCCCCGGCTGAGTCAAGGATCTTCTTCAACAGAATCCCTAGGGAGGTCTCTCAATAATCTCTTTCTCCCCAGCCGAGTTACCATCTCGCCCTCAGCCGAGTATAAAAGTCAGGGAACCGTCTCCCCACAGGGTTCCAAGCCCCTATCCAGAAGAGCAACGCATAGAAGATCGCAACAGAGTGAAGAAAGCTTCTACAAACCCCAGCTGGGTCTCTCATTTATAAGGATATGTCAATCAGTGACCTAGATCCCCAAGCAGATACATCTCATCAGATCTATCAATGATCTCTTCCCCAGCTGGGATGTCTACTCCAAGCAGATCGATCGAAGATTTTCGCAGCAACGGGACCCGGATCCCGGTTTGGTATCTTTGCACAATCATAGCATTCGCATCATATTCACCCACAAAGCGTAGCATTCCGTTTTAACACGGAGCATTACGGCAAAAATCCAACTCATAGCATAATCATAAGCCATGTTATGAACCAACACTTGTGAATAATTACAGTTCATCAACATACAGAAAAGTCCCCACCAGAATCCCCAGCAAAAGCAGCTGCCTCACAATTCACAACACCAGTATATACTCTTTTGACACCCGTCCGTGTCATACCCCAGCAGAAAGCCAAAGACGTCCTCTTTGCACTCACATATACCTGCGTACACCTTCTCGACACCCGTCCGTGTCATATCCCCAGCGCAGTCGCTTACACTTTTACAACCCATATACTTGTTACTCGTCCGTGTCGCTCTCCCCAGCAAATAAACACTCATCTATGCAATACTCATACTCACTATTCATGTTACACTCATACAGATACTCGTCCGTATATTGTATATACCATTCATATCCCCACAGATTCAACATTGGTCCTTGTTCTCTGTTAACCAGATGGTACTCGTCCGTATCATCATCTCAGAATATGCGTCAAGCGTTTGTTTCTATATGATACTCGTCCGTATCATAGTTTTAAGGATGCTCGTCCGCATCTTTAATCTATACACGAATATCTAAACACTTATACCTTTTGTTTCTTGGATGTAAACGCTCGTCCGTGTTTACTATTCCCCAGTAGATCGCCAAAGCAAATTTTCTTTTTATCTGACACTCGTCCTGTGTTATGATAAACCTTGAGAGCAGCCGTACCCTGCTAGGTGGTCGTCCTCCACCTCTTGATGGTCGTCCTCCATCATGCTCGTCCGATGGCCGTCCCCATCGTTGATTTTTAGCAGTCGTCCCCTGCTAGGTGGTCGTCCTCCACCTCTTGATGATCGTCCTTCATCAATTTTATCCAATGGCCGTCCCCATTGTTGGTTTTTGGTTATCTGGCATTCGTCCTATGTCATGATAAACCCTGAGAGCAGCCGTCCCCTGCTAGGTGGTCGTCCTCCACCTCTTGATGGTCGTCCTCCATCATGCTCGTCCGATGGTCGTCCCCATCGTTGACCTTTTATCCGATGGCCGTCCCCATCGTTGATATTTTTGGCAGCCGTACCCTTCCAGGTGGTCGTCCTCCACCTTTGATGTCCGTCCCCATCATATTTCTTTTATTCCCCAACAGAGCAGCCGTCCCCTGCTAGGTGATCGTCCTTCACCTTTGATGGCCGTCCCCATCATCTGTTTATTTCATTTATTCTTTAACCCGATGGCCGTCCCCGTCGTGGTCCCTTTTCCTTTTCTTTTAGCCCGATGGTCATCCCCATCGTTGGTTACTTTGCTTTGTGAACTTGACGGCCGTCCCCGTCGTGTTTCATCAATTCCCATAAAATTTTACAGCTTTACCTTGATGGCCGTCCCCATCATAATTTCTTATTTTTCCCAGCTAGTCGGCCGTCCCCGTCTTGGCTTACCTTTTATCCCCAGCATGTCGGCCGTCCCCGTCATTGCTTTATTTTCAGCACCTTCCCAGCATGTCGGCCGTCCCCGTCATTGCTCTTTACCCAGCAGTCGCCCTCTGCTCGACGGTCGTCCTCCATCGCCCACACTTTACAATATACTTTATTTTCTTTTACAATCTATACCCCTTTTCTTCTTCATTCTGTGAGTGCAAATTTTGGACTGTCTTTGGTATTCAACCACAAGTTATCTTGTTTGCCTGTTAAGCCGTTGCTTACAACCCGCACAGCTAACTCATGTTTGAATAGGGGCAGCTGTAAACACCCCAAATTTTCCCTCACCTATTCACACCATGGCTTGTGATCATCTCATATGCATAAACACACTCATATCATCTCATATCTCATTTTTTGATTCACTGCATAGTTTTTAAGTCATCTGCACCTAGGGTTTGTGATCTGAGCAACCCAAAAGCTTCTTGAGCCACTCCAAAGGTCATCAATCACTTCAAAGGGGTCTATATGTGTTCAAGTATCATATAGCATCCTCTCAAAGTCAAAAATGCAAGAGGATCACAAGAACTGGGATTGGTGTGGATGCAGAGCCAGGTTTGACTGCACAGTTGACCTAAAATTAGGGTTTTGGTTTCAGAGGCCATAACTCCAATTTTTTTGGTCATTCTTGTTTCTATTGGTCTTTATATGGTATAGGGAGTATGCATACCAATTTTCATGAAGAAATTCCATGGGGAAGTCATCTGATCAAGGGTTGACTTTCTGGACAAGTCAGTGCAAAATCAGGGCATCTGAGGCCCCCAATGACCCAACCAATGGGCATTCTTCATCAATTTAAGTGTATATGATCTTTATTTGATCATGGAAGAAGTTTGAAGTTCACAAAAATCAAGAATTTGAAGATTTTGCAAAGTTGACTTTTTTGGGACATAGTTGACTTTTCAAGAATATGTCATTTTAGGTCATTTTTCAAGCCTTGATTTTTGATCCAAAAAAGCTTCAAATGGAAAAACTTTGGTCATGAAAGTTGTAGAATACATTTTTCCCTTTTCAAAAAGTACAAGAACATGATCTAATTCATTTTGGATCAAAAGTTATGGTGTGACAAAGTTGGCAAAAATCATTGATTTTCAAGATGTGCACTAAATGGAAAGTTTGCAAGATCATGAACCAAGGCTGTTTGTAACTTCTAGTTGACATCAAACCAATGTACAAACATCACATGAGTTCTAAAAATCAGAATTGGACCAAAGTTTCTCATGATCATGGTTTGTATAACAAGACTTTTTCATGAAGTTCCAAAAGTAACCAAGTTGCAAAACCATCATGATGCTTCTTACCACTTGCTGCATTGGCCTTTGAACCACTCTAGCCTCCCATACACACCATGCTGCGCCAGCCCTAGCCATTGTACCAAGCTAGAACCCAAGCCATACCTCTCTTACAAAAAAGTTGACTTTTGGCAAAAGCAAACATCCCAATCACAGCAGGCCAGGTCACATCATCTGGCCAATTGGGATTGTTTATACTTTCCATTTGCTAGCCAAACATAACACCAAAAAAGGCTGAAACAGATCACAACACACCATACACAAAACTCACCCCATTTGCATTTCTCTTCGAATCTCTCTGCCCAGCTCACTAACATTCAAACCAGCTTCACTAATCATCTCACCATACTCCATTAAGCCTAAACCAACAAAGAACCAAGCCTGAATCAAACAAAAACATTGCTTCTCCATTTTCACTCCAACCTGCAGTTTCATTCGAAACTCACTCCACAGCTCACAAGCACTCAAACAAACTCTACAAACCTTCTCCACTCATCATTCTGACCACAAACAACCCTTCACCATTGCCAGAAACAGCCTGAATCACCATTACCATTTTCAACTGAGCTTGAGCAGAAACTGTCCAAACTCATCAACCAGCCAACTTAAACTCCTCCTAAGCATTCAAGCATCATCAAGGGGTCATAAGGAGTGGATTTCACAAGGAGAGGGGGTCTGAAAGTTACCAGAGTGAAAGCTTCGAAACTCAGGTAGCTCAAGAAATATTTTTCCAGAAATCATTTTTTATGTTCTAAACTTGTTCTCCATGCTTCACTGATTGTTCTGATGTTTTTAGTTTTGAGAATGGTGATGAAATGAGAATTTAATTGCTTCCTGAAACTTTTTTGCCCTAGTTCTTGTTTGCTTCGATTCAGCCATTCCAGGAAGAATAAATTTGTTTTGATTTGGGGTTTTGGTTCGTGAGTGAGTGGGAATCATTTCCATGTTTTTAGATTTCGTTTTAGTTAGGTTTTGAGAGAGTTTGGAGATTTTCAGGTGGGGTTCCCACCGGAGAAGACGACCGGAGGTCTTCTCCGGCCACCTGAAAATAATTAGGGCATAATCCCAGTCATTAAGAGAGTTTGAATTTGGTACGTTGGATTGCGTTGACCAGTGGACTTCGCGCGCATGTGAATGGTCCAGATGCAGTCATTAGCCCTAAATCTCAATTAATTAATTCGTAATTGTATTTAACCCAGTTTGAATGAGGACCACTAGATCTGGCGCGTGGTCAATGTCTCCCTCCCCAGATTCAATCCCTGCCTTCCATTCTGTTGACTTTTCTTTTTTCTTTATTTTAATTCATTTCTTTTCATTTTATTTGCATAATTTATTTAAAATAGCAAAACTTGTTTAAAAATTATGAAATTTTTTATCCTGAGTTTCATTAATTTTTCAAACACAAAAAATATTTTTATTTTCATTTTTGCATTAAAAAAAGTATTTTTAAATATTTAAAAGATTATTTTTAATTGATTAATGAAAATTAATTCATTAAAAATACTTTTAGGTATTTAAAAATCACCAAAAAATTCATGAAATGTTCTAAGACATTTAGAAACATTGTCCAACCTTCAAACCAAATTTCTTTTTTGATCTTGATGCATTTTGAGAATTTTTCATTGAATTAAAATCATTTTTGTGCATAAATTTGATCCATAGTTCAAAAAATCATTTCTGCCTATTCATGAGGAGTTGGACATTGATTCTTCTTGCATTGCATTATGTTTAGCATGTAGTTTTTGAGATAAAATGGCCATGATTTGATCTTGCATTTTCAAATTGTTTGACATTTCTTTTGTTTGGAAACCCTAAAAACCCTAAAAACTTGTGAAAATCATAACTTAAGATTGGTTAAGAGTTGAGACCTCTCCTTTGAGCAGTGGTTTAGTATGGGATTAGGGGTCCTTTGTGTGGCATTTTCCATTTTTTATCTTAGGGTTTGCTTCTGGTTTTGGTTTGTGTTTGATGTTTGATTCATAAACCCTAATTTGGGCTTCCATATGCATCCATCTTGCATTCTCTTGCATACCATGACTTGCCATGACATTCCATGCTTCCATGTGATTCACTTGACATCATAAGACATATTGAAAGCATGTTTGATCATTGCATCTTGCATTTGTCATGTTGTATGCCATGTGCCTTCCATAACTTTTCATGTATGTTCATGTGCTCTAACTTGCTTCATTTGCATTCATAAGCTTGTATGATCATCCACATGTGTTGTTTCTGGTTTGTAGCATCTCATAGCATCATTAGCATCATGCATATGCTTCTGGTTTGGTTTTGCATCATACCATTTCATTTTGCATTGCATTGCACTTTCTTTTCTAACTTTTCAGGTGGTAAGTGGCTTTGAGAAGTGAATTTGCCTTCACTTCTCATAACTTCTCTTCATCTCCTTTATGCATCCTTGCTGCATTCTTGTATGTGTTTGAGTTTGAGCTTGCTCTTTATTTTTCTTCCCATTTTTCTTTCTTCAAGTGACTTGACTTCTTGAATGAAGCAGGTTGCTTTGCTTCTCTTGATCCTTTCATCTGCTTCCTGGTGGTTCCATTGAAGATATCTCTTGAAAACTTCATAAACCTTAGGAACAACCAAGCATGACAATGATTAGGGTTTTGATTAGTCTCCCCTCTTAGTTTTACCTTTGTGTCTCTTTTGAGTCATCTCTTCTTATCTCATAATCATGGACTAAACCCTAAAGGCTTTAAGGCTTTGTGATTAAGCTTATGCCTGCATCCTTCTCTTAGGATGGAGTGTATAACTTTAATCCTAAGTGTTAAACCCTTAATGTGTTTAACTCCTTTAATCAATTAACTTAATAAGTATCAAGACATCACACTTGTAACTTGGGCCTTGCATTAGGGTTCTAATTCTTCCTTAATTGGTTAAGAAGGACTAACCCTAGTGTTAATGGACAAGTCCCCCTCAAGTTGTCTTACAAATCATAAAACTCACTTCATCATCATATCACTAAATAAAATCCACTTAATCAAAGGCTTGTTTTGTCATGAGTTTAATCCCTAATCATGGATTAAGTTGAGGAGTTTTCCTCAGCTTAAACATTCTCATCTATTATCCTTCTATTAGGATGGTGTAATGAGTCTGTTTAATCCTTGATTATGGCTTAACCTCATTACTCAACACTAAACAAAAACACCAAAAACATTTAAATAATCACAAGTAGGTTAATGATCTTAATCCTACATCAAAGGTGATTAAGTGTGAGAATCTGACTTCACACTTAAGGTATTCTCATTACCCCTAATCAGAGGGAAGATGTGATGAGTTTACTAACCCTTTGGTTTAGGCTTAAACTCATTAATTTATGACAAACTTTCAAAAGCAATAAAAGACTGAAAACACAAAAACAAACAATAATCGTCTCCTTCGGGATTCTTTTCTCATCTCATTCACTCACAAACGAGAACTTGCTTCTTCCGTCTAATGCAAGACAGTTTGCACCTGAGCCAAACAGGTCATACACTTGAGCATAGACAAGTAAGCAATTCACAAGTCAATTCATCTTTCAGTCTCTTTGGGTCGAACTACGGTGTTCTGACTTCCTCATTGCACGAGAGGATACGTAGGTATAACTTAACAGTTATCGAACAAAAGTCTCTGTATATTCCCCCTCCTTCTAGCCTTATTCTTTAGCCTCATTATCTTGAGCATTTCATTCTTGTTCCCACACTGACACTGTATATATCACACTTCACACTTCTTTTACATTGACACCTGTACATTCTGTTCCAGCCACTTTATACACAAAATGCACTGACACTACCCCTTTAAAACACAAATCTTTTAAGCGTGGATCCCGTCGAGTACGGCGGACAATCTGGGTGCTAATACCTTCCCAGGTTGTAACCAACCCCCTTTCTCAGTCTCTCTGGTTCGCAACCGTCTTATCCTATCCCTTTCTAGGTCTATGCAGCATTGCCTTTCCTCCGGGATAAAAATGCCTAGCTGGCGACTCTATTCATCTCCAGTGAGTTCACGGCTGTGTGTTCTCATTGTCCCTTTCGCCGACCGTTCGCGTCTGTACCTTTATCTGGACCTAGCTTCATTTATCGGGAGCGACAGATAAGATTTCTTTTAAAAACTTAGCATACGAGGGTATTTGAGTGATCGCTTCTGTAAATGGAATGGTAATATTCAACTGTTTCAGAAGTTCGACAAATTTCTTAAACTGACCCGTCGTCTTGGAATTGGTTAATCTCTGAGGGTACGAAATTGGTGGTTTATAGGGTGGTGGAGGCACATAAGGCTTTTCTTTCTCCACTACCTCTTGATTATCATCTTCCTTTTCTTCTGGATCATTCACCACTTCAGTCTGTTTATCCGGTTTTTGGTACATGGCTGGATTGTCAAGTCTTGGATCGGTAGGTCCGTCAAGTTCCTTGCCACTTCTTAATATTACGGCATTGGCATGTCCTTTCGGATTAGGTTGAGGTTGTCCAGGAAATACTCCAGCTGGTGCAGCAGTAGGTGCTTGTTGTTGAGCTACTTGTGAAATCTGAGTTTCAAGCATTTTGTTATGTGTAGCTAATGCATCTACTTTTCTTACTAATTGCTTAATCTGCTCACTAGTGTGAATGTTTTGGTTTAAGAAATCCTTGTTTGTTTGAGATTGGTTAGCTATAAAGTTCTCCATCATCAACTCAAGGTTCGATTTTCTAGGGACATTAGGAGCAGTCTTTTGATATCCTGGTGGTGTAGCTGGTGCTTGACCTGGTGCGTATAAAGCATTGTTATTCTTATAGGAGAAGTTCGGATGATTCTTCCAACTTGGGTTGTATGTGTTTGAGTATGGGTTTCCTTGAGCATAATTCACTTGATCCGTGGGAATTCCTGTCAATAGTTGACAATCAGGAACTTCGTGTCCTGGAACTCCACATAACTCACAGTTAGGTGTTACTGCAGCCACGGTGGTTGTTGGTGTTATGGCCAAGTTGTCGATCTTTTGGCTTAGTTGGTCAAACTTTGCATTGACTTGGTCCATACTACTCACTTCGTACATACCTCCTTTTATTGGTTTCTCAGTTGCGACTCTTTCGCTTCCCCATTGGTAATGGTTTTGAGCCATACTTTCGATAAGTGCATAAGCATCATTATATTCTTTGTCCATAAGTGCACCGCCTGCGGCAGCGTCAATCGTCATTCTTGTATTGTACAAGAGTCCATTATAGAAGGTATGGATGACCATCCATTCTACTAATCCGTGATGTGGACAAAGTCTCAGCATATCCTTATAGCGTTCCCAAGCTTCGAATAGTGATTCGCTTTCCCTTTGCTTAAATCCGTTGATCTGAGCTCTCAGCATAGCTGTCTTGCTAGGCGGGAAATATCTGGTCAAGAAAACTCTCTTTAGTTCCTCCCACGTAGTTACTGAGTTCGAAGGAAGAGATTGAAGCCAGGCTCTTGCTCTGTCTCGAAGTGAAAAAGGAAACAAACGTAGTCTAATAGCTTCTTGGGTAACTCCATTGGCTTTTACGGTATCTGCGTATTGCACAAAGATCGAAAGATGAAGGTTCGGATCCTCGGTAGGATTTCCGGCGAATTGATTTTGTTGCACGGCTGATATCAATGAAGGTTTTAGTTCGAAATCATTTTGGTTGATAGCCGGTGCAGCAATGCTTGAATGTGGTTCAGCTTGCGAAGGACTTGCGTAATACTTGAGTGGGTGATTCTGTTCTTCAGCCATCTCTGCGTCCTTTGATGTTACGACTGGTTTAGGTGGATCTAATTGAAGATCTAGAATATTGTAACTTTTTTCGTAATCGAATATCCGTTTTCTTACGTGTAAGAAGCGTTCCGATTCTGGGATTAGAGGTTGCAAGTCTTCGCTTTTAGAGCGAGTACTTGGCATACACTCGGGAATTTAGATTAAGAAAATTAAATAGTTGATACCTTAGTCTAGACAATGCTACCTAAAGTGCACTAGTAACTAAATTAAGGTCCCCGGCAACGGCGCCAAAAACTTGATGGGCTAAAGACGTATCTAATTATGTGTCTAGCGGTATCTTAACTGCAAGTGCACAGCCTATCGAAGTAATATTTAAGATTATCGATCCACAGGGACTCTATGGTTACTTAGTGCTAGATGAACTTCTAGTTTAGCTAAGGTGAAGGGTTGTCACGATTTTTTGTTGTTTTTTAAAATATTAAAGGCGGGAATTAAATTTAAGTTTTTATAAAATAATACTAAGGCGGTCGGTATGTAATTATACTAACTTAGGCGGGTCAATTTAACTTAGGCTTATAAAGGTGTTCACTTAAACTATTCTGTAGAGGTTACCAGTTTAAATACCCTCAACTCACACTCTCGTGGTCTTATCTCAGATCTTACCCCTAAAGCCCTATGCCTGCTCTCGCTAGCCCATAAGTGTTTAGAGATAATTTTTGGAAACTTAGTAATTCTAATTTATTTTAAAGCGCTCTCACTGTGTTTAATTTAAATGCCTAACTTTAGCTATCTGGTTAAAATCTCACACTCTCGTGGTCTTGACCTAACCTAATACTCTTTCCTTACTCTCGTAACGAAAAGGTCGATTTTAAATAAAAAGTATTAGCCAGAATGTGAAGCTATTAATTATTTTAAGCCTATGGTTAATTTTACCGATTAAGTTTGTTTTAACTACATACCGCCCTAAGGTAATTAGCTACTCATTTTTGTTGAACCAGACAGAGGCAGAGAAACAGTAAACAAAATATTCATGGCAGAAAAAATAAATAAATAACATAAATATTAAATTGCAAATAATAAAAACCTGGTTAACAATAAAATGGCAGACTCCTTCTTCCACAGACCGGAAAGCTCGGAGTATTTGGCGGAATCGAAAATAAAATAAAATTCTGAAGGTTTAGAAACAAGTAAATTTTATAACAATTTCCTGATGTTGGAAATTGTTATAGGTTGGGTTTGGATACAATAAAAATAGAATACTGAAAATAATGTTGAAATAAAAGGGTTGTAAAATAATTCGACAGAGCTTCCGCAGGAAATTGATAAAAAAATGCTCTCTAGATTGTTCATAAAACTTAAGCTATTTATAGAACAATTAATGGGCTTGTGGTTTGGACTTGTTGCATTGGGCCTCGTAGAAGCAGCTGAGAAAATATAGGAACGTGGCTAAAAAATAGGCAGACCATGTGCACGTAATGTTTTGACGTAGTCTCAGTCAAATAACCTCCTTTTTCCCTTGTCACGACCGTGACAAGGGCATCACGTTCGTGTCCCTTGAATTTTAAGTGTCACGGTCGTGACAAGGTCATCACGGTCGTGATTGCTTCTTTTGGGGTGTCACGGTCGTGACACCTAGGTGACGACCGTGAGTGCAACAAATTATGCAGGTTTTGCAGGTTTCTTCATTTCTTCATCTTTTTATGGTTGTTTTTGTTCCTTTTGCTCTTAATTCATGATTTAGCTCCATATATGATGTACCTGCAAAATGGTAAGAAAAACTCGAGGAATCGGGTGTTAAAACGATGATTATGCGATAAAACGGTAATGAAACTTAGCAATATAATCGATACATTTTCTCGTTATCACTTAGCGACCTCAGGAAAATCCAACTTCTTGTTTTCTTCATAACTTTTGAACTGTAAATTTGTTTGAGGTCCGGTTAGAAGCGTGAGAAAGCTTATTAAATGCTCTATATGAAAATAAATAGAAATCATGGTGTGAATACCTGAAAAATGAGATAAACAAATTAATAAAGAATGTAATTTTATTACCACAACGCTAAGTGCACTTAGATTGTGCTTAAGCACGATCTCACTTAAAATATACTTAAACCACCTTAAATTGCGCTAAGCGCGGTCCCAACACGAATATAGTGAGAAACACTTCCAAAACTACTACCTCTAATCCAGAAAGCTCGTTTCAGGCGTGCTGAGCGTGCTAGTACTTGGCTTTTATTGGAATATTGGCATTTTGAAGCATCCTTTTTGACTCAATTGAGTCTATACTTCAACTATACATTATCACGTATAAAAACATATGAAACACTATCAAAATAAACAATATGTACACAATATATCAAAATATACAAAAGTATGTAAATGTATACAAAAACGGGGGATTATTATCCGAGAACTAACAAATCAAGTCAATTAGTGCCAATTATTTACACTTAAAATTACTATAATTTAGAACTTATCAGTAGGTTACAATCTTTCTACTCCAAACCTCCATAAATGTTTGGAAGTCTATTCTAGTAAAATAATACTTACGGTTAGGTAAGTTTCTTTGGCATCAACATTACCCCATCGACTATGAATCTTGTAAGGCTTATAGTCACCAATATGAACCATTCCACCCTCCTCTAGCTTCAAAGTATAAAATTATTATTTTCTTAGACATTAACACTCTTATAAATATCCTCATCTAACATAACTACAATTTGAACATAATCATCACTTCCATTTCTCCCAGGAAAACCCTTCATGAAGTGACCATTTTTCTAAAAAAGTGAAGCATTTTACATTTTTCTTGTCAAACCTCTTTATTTGTACATAACTCTATGCTCACTTATTCCTCTTGAGACACTCAAGCCTTCTCCATAATCATCAATCTTAAAAGCATTCACCTTTGAAAATTATTTTGATCTCATAGTCGTTTGTACTTCATCTAAAGTGATAATACACTCATTACCATAAACAATAATATCTTTAAAGTGCACAAAATATATGGGAAATAAAATCAAAAAGAGTAGAGCATTGTCCTCATCATCAATATTCACCTCAATATTTTGTAGATCATAAACAATTATATGAAACTCTATCAATTTCTCAACTATGGATTTATCATCTACCATTTAAAATGAGTAGAGTTATTGTTTCAGACACAACATGTTTTATCTATCAATTTCTGACTTGATCAGGAGGAACCTTCCAGTGATGAACAACTACGGTGGAGAAACGGAGGGGGTGTACCTGCAAGGTACTCCGATTCCAAAGTGAGAAAGATTTTTGGAGTGCAAGTACAGAAAGTAATAAAAATTAGAATACTTGACCCTCTAGTGAAAGAGGGTATTTATAATGTGCCCCCAGCGTTGGGCCAAGATTCTTCCCATGGGCTGGATCAGCTAGGCCCAAGGAAGAACCGTCAAAGACTGTGTAGGAGCAGATAAGACCTAGCACGTGGTCTTTCCCTTGGTCCAACTTCCCTTTAGTATCAGGAGATAATAACGAACAATTGAGGAAGTTGAGCACGTGAGGGAGACGCTCGCCCCATGTCCTTAGGTGTTGGGCCTTGGGCATGTGCCTGACGGATTGAGCATGTTCTCGATATACAGTGCGTTTGGCCCAATCCAGAACAAGAGCCCCCTAAATCGCAACTCCAGAGCGGAGTGATGACTTAACGGTTGGTATCGTCGGGCAGGTGACGTTATGATTGCCTAGGGAAATCTAGACAGTCTAGGCAATGATGGCTAGGTGTTTTTCCTATATGGGGAGCCTATAAAAGAGTTGGTGGTGGGATTTCCCCTCACTTCTCTTTTTTCACCTTTCAACCCTCCTCAGAAGATTTACCCGACACTCACGTACTCTCACTGGAAAATGCTCCTCAGTCGCCACAACAACCCCAACCTTTCTCTGCCGGTGAACATGTATAGTAAGATTTCTTTTCTTTCTCAATGATAATAGGTTTAATTCATCTTCCTGGTAATTCTTCCACCAGAGTAGCCGAGGAGGCTCCTCCTCAGCATATTCATACGAATCTGCCAGTGGAAATTTCCTAATAATCGTCGAGGAGGGCCCACCTCAGGTGTTGACTGAGGGAATTTTGATGAGTGCACCGAGCATCATATGAATCTTTGATGAATGTCCCGGGCATTCTCATGAATTTTTGATAAATGTTTCGGGAATTCTCATGACTTTTGCATGAATGTCTCAACATTCTCGTGAGTTTTGTATGAATGTCTCGGGCATTCTCATGTGTTTTGTATGAATGTCTCAGATGTTTCCTTCCTCACCCTTTCACTTGAATTGCGGTGGAAGGGAAGGGTGGATTAGATGCGACCTCGAATTCACCAGTTTCCACTGCTTTTCAGGTAATGTGGAGCCGCAAAGAAGAGTCAAAGACGTCCTTGCGGATGACATCGACATAAAAATGGACGAGGACAAAGTGGACTAACAAGAACGTGACGTGGGTAGAGGCAGGCCCATTGCTCCTAGGGAGCCCGATTTATCTTGGGTCGGGGGAGAGCGGCTGGAAACGGGTTCGTGCTTCGTACAAGAATCTCACACTATCCATAAAATCGTGGAGGACATGGCCTCGGAGGCCCCTCATAATTGGGAATGTTATGCCCCTTCCCCGAGCAGAGGATTTGCTTAGTTTTTTGGGGAACACGGTTTCCTATGTACGAATTCACATTTAGTGAGGCAGGGCTCCATCTTCCTTTCACTAGCTTCCAGGCAGACGTCTTCAGATGGCTCGACTTGGCCCTTTCCTAGCTACATCCAAATGTCATCGCATTTGTTCGGGCATTCGAACTGGTGTGCCAGTACCTTGAAATTGGCTACACGTTGTCTCTCTTTTATGGGTCTTCCATCTACAGTGGTCGAGCGTGAATGGATGACATATCTGGGTTTCATTTAAGCAATCGAGTAGGCTATTTAAACCTTACATTGATTATGTCCGAAATTTCAAGGACATGTGGTACATGGTGAAACCTCTTACTCTGTGGGCATTGTATAACATATATGCCAAACAACAAGATGACCAAGGCGAGGAGCGTCTTGTTTCGACCATCTCACTCAAGTGGCAGCAGACGCATTTCAAATATGCTACAAATCAGTTCTTTGTGAAGCCCGAGAATCTGGGGACTGAGGACACGACTACCCACAAAATATTAGTGGCTTATGTTCAGAGTTTTACCCCTTCCCTTTGTATGGACCGGCTGGATAATCCGTCTTGTCTGACAACGGGGAACCCCTCTTTGAAACTCGATTAATAAACACCAAGGTGGTGCTCGAGTGTAGAACAGTCGAGGAGTCCCTCCGTCTTTTTGGTAGTTCGTGTTTGTCTTTCTTTTGTCTTGACTTGTTTTATTCATAACTAATTTGTGCTCTTTTATCTACAGTCCCCTATTCCTAACCTCAAGGACCATGTCTTGAAGCTGTCAAACAAGAACGCGGGGAAAACTTCGAAGAAGGCCACTAAGGAACGTGTTCACTAAGTGGTCGCTGAGAATGTGGCTGGTGGTTCGGGGACTCCCACTCCTCCTTCTAATTATCCTCCTGTCATGGGGACACCTGTAAGCCTGCCATCTGAATGTCTATCTCCTCCTACTAAATTCCTACACAATGAAGGCTCACTGGCCAATGCTATTGTGGGTGTGGACCTGCCTGAGGACCAAGGGATGTACCTTCTGCCCTCCTGCCATCTTCAATAAGAGATTTTCAGTGGGGAAAGCTCTGTAGGAGTGTCGGAGGCGGAGGCCACAACGATAATGGGTCTGGACATGGCGACCAGACAGACGAATTTGTCGCAAGACATTTCCACGATGATCCGGGTCATGGAGAAAGCCTTAGTCTTGTCTAGAAACAACTTCTCGCTTTCTGAGCAAGAGGTTGTTAAAAAGAAATTGGAGTCGGTGAGAATCACGAATGAGAAGTAAAAAATGGACCTCTTTGATTATAAGGAGCATCATAGGCTCCAAGAGGGGCTGATGACTAAGTTGGGGGAGGTTAGGCTCGAGCGGGATAGCCTGGTCGATGAGAAAAATAATCGAAAGACAAGGAGGATGAGTTCGACAAGGCTATCAAGGAGGTACAACGTCTTCAGACGAGGGTGGCGGAGCTGGAACGACTGGTCGCTCCTGCCGAAGAAGAGGGCGAGGAGGACATGGCCTTGATGACTCGGGCCGACTTGATTGTCCGCATTAGGATGTTGGAGAGCGATTGTGTGTAAACCCTTAAGTTGGAGTTTTAAAATTCTGTCGAGCAGCTCCGGGTCGTCAATCTTGGGGTGGATCTCGCAAATGAGGGGACTGCTTTCAACTATGATGTGGTTGATGGAAAGATCGTATGTCCAGTCGAGGATTCATCCGAGGAAGCAGAAGAGGGAGAAGAGGAATAGTTTCTCGTCCTGCGTTCCGTAGTTATTATGTCAGCCTGCGTGCCATTTTTATTTTGTCGTCCTGCGTGCCATTTATTTTTGTTTGTACTTGGGCATAGCCCCCATTATGTACTTTCTATGTCGGCTAGTTTTGGTTGGTTGATTAAATGAAATGGGTTTTGTTATTTTGTATTGTTACATTATTTTTGAACTTTTGTTGCTAGACTTGATGGACTCGTCGGTTTAGGGAACCGGCGAGTTTGCAGATTATACGTCTGTGGATTAGCGGGACGAGGACCGCGATCGAGGTTCTGATCTCGCGAATTAGACCACCCAATCGCGAGATGGGTGTCCTACCAACATGGTATTGCGACAAAGGAGTTCAATTGAAATATCCGTAGTCGATAAGGGTCGTATCTGTCTCCCCGGAATGTGGGCCCTTCTTTCAATCAAGATGGAGAGTCATGGGCATACCTTCCATGCTCTTATGGACACATTGTTGCCCCTGGTCGCGTCGTAGTCGTGCGGGCTGTCTAACTATAATACTTCTTAAGTTTTTTGGCGTTCCAGGGCCAAGAAAGTCTTTCCCTTGCACGTTTTCGAGGTAGTAGGCACCGTTTCTGTCTTGGCTCAGACACGATACGAGCCTTCCTAGTTTACGGCCAGCGCACCTTCTTGTGGGTTCTTTTGATTCTATCGGAGGAGAGGCTACTGACCTAGAATTCACTTTTAATGACCTTTGCGTCATGACGCAGAGCCACTTTTTGTTTTAGGGATGCCTCTCGAAGAGCCGCCTCAGACCATATTTCCCTGACAAGGTCGAGTTCTACTCTGAGGGCTTCGTCGTTCACCTCCTTATCTAGGGGCGTTATTGTTCGCCTTGAGGGTTCTCTAATTTCTACTAGGATGACCGCTTCAGTTCTGTATGTTATTTGGAATAGGGTTTCCTCGATTGTTGAGTGTGGGGTCGTGCGGTAGGCCCAGAGAATGTTATGTAACTCTTCGACCCACACTCTCTTTGCTTCACCTAGTCAGCGTTTCAGACCCTTTAGGATCACCATGTTGGCCGCTTCCGCTTGGCCGTTAGTTTGGGGGTGTTTGACGGATGTGAAGTGTTGTTTTGTGCCTTAGTTGGAGACGAAATATTGGAACCTACTGTCTATGAGCTGCGTGCCATTGTCGGTGATGAGAACTTAGGGTATGCCAACCAGGCGAGGATATTTCTTTTGAAGAAACGAAGTATATTCTGCGCTATGATTTTGGCGAGGGCTTTGGCCTCGATCCACTTCGTGAAATAGTCGACACCGACAATGAGGTATTTGTTCTGGTAAGATCCGGTCACGAATGGTCCGAGGATGTCCATCCCCCACCTTGTGAAGGGCCACGGGGATGATAGGGTCTTAAGGTCGTTGGGAGGTGCTATATGCATATTCTCGTGTCTTTGACATCTGTTGCACTTCATAACGTGTTCTTTTGCATCGTGTTACGTCGTCGGCCAGTAGTAACCTTCTCAGAGGGCCTTTTGTGCTAGGTATTTCCCTCCAAGGTGTTGGGCATTTATTCCCTCGTGGATATCTCTCAGGATATCGGGTACCTTTGCCTCGTCAACACACTTGAGTAGTGGGATGGAGAATCCTCACCGGTATAGTTTGCCTTTGACGAGAACGTATGAGCACATTCTTCTTTTGGTCGCCGATGACTCCTTTGGGTCGATAGGTAGTTCGTCCCCCGTGAGATAGTTGTAAATTAGGGTCATGCAACGGTTGGCGTCACCTATGGCATTCATGTCAAGCGGCGCAGAAGATTTCTTGATGCTCGGGCGCGGTAGGATCTCTTGAATCACAGATTTGTTCCTGCCCTTCTTTCGTGTGCTCGCCATTTTATATAATATGTCTGCTCATGTGTTGTGCTCATGTGTTGTGCTTGCGTGGCACGTGTTGGACTTCCCAAGAGTCGAATTTTTCTAATTTTTCCTTGACAAGGGCTAGGTATTCGATGAGTTTGTCATTCTTAGCTTGATATTCTCCTCGTACCTAGGATGCGACGAGCTACAAATAGGTGGAGATTTTTACTTCTTTTTCCCCTAGGTCCTCAGCCACTCGTAGTCCTTCTAGGAATGCCTCGTATTCCGCATGGTTGTTCAAAGTCGGGAAAGCCAGAGCCAGTGAAACTTCGATCAAGATGCCATCTTCATTTTCGAGGATGATACCTGTTCTGCTTCTCGTCGAGCTAGAGGCCCTGTCCACGAAGATTATCCATTTGTAGGTACCACTAGTCGGGGTTGGTTGGTAGGTCATCTCAGTGACGAAGTCGGCAAGGACTTGCGCCTTCTAGGATTTTCTTCTTTCGTATTAGATGTCAAACTCCGAGAGTTCCAGGGACCATTTTAACATTCTATCGGCCATATCGAGACGCTCGAGCAGCTGTTTTATAGCCTGATCTATTTGGACTTTAATTGTATGGGCGAGGAAGTAATATCGTAATCTTCTTGCTGCGTTCATCAGGGCTAAGGAAACCTTCTCAATTTTTTGGTACCGGAGCTCAGGGCCTTGCTCGTGAAGTAGATTGGTTTCTGCTCGTCGGTGGTTTCACGGATGAAGGTTGCACTGACCGCCTAGATAGCTACAGACATGTATAGGTATAATGTCTCCCTTTCCTGTGGTCGCGATAGCACCGGTGACTCGGAGAGTGCCCTCTTAAGGTGGAGCTATGCTTGTTCTCACTCCTTGGTCCATTCGAAGGCGGCTTCTTTTCGTAGTAACTAGAAGAAAAGAAGTGTGTGTTGTGCGAATTTTGCGACGAAACGAGATAGCGAGGCGAGCATCCCGTTGAGGGACTAGATGGATTTCTTCGACTTTGGTGTCGGGAATTCTGAAAAACGCTCGACATTTTTCAGGGTTGACTTTGATCCCTCGTTTGGTGAGGTAAAATATGAGGAAATTTCCTGCTTGTACGCTGAAGGTATATTTCTCGGGGTTGAACCTCATTTTGCACTTTCTCGCCTGCTCGAATGCCTTCCTGAGGAGTTGGGAGTGGTCGAGCTCCTCGTGAGATTTCACGATCATGTCGTCCATGTAGACCTCGAGCATGTCTCTGATCTCTTCACTAAAGACTTTGTTCATCATGAGTTGGTATGTAGCTCCGACATTCTTCATCCCTAAGGGCATTACGTTATAAAAGTAATTGCCCATCGGGGTCATGAAGGCCGTGTGTCGCTTATCTGTGTCCGACATGGGGATCTGATTGTACCCAATGTATGTGTCCATGAAGGACAAGAGTTTGAAACCTGCAGAATTGTCTATCAATTTATCAATGTTAGGTAAAGGGAAAGCATCTTTGGGATATGCCTTATTAAGATCGATATAATCAACGTACATTTTCCATTTTCCATTACTTTTCTTAACAAGGACTACATTAGAGAGCCAGGTTGTGTATTGGGCTTTAGAAATAAAATTCGCCTCTAAGAGGTCTCTTACAGCCTGCTCGACAGCCTCCGCTTTCTTGGGAGACTGCTTGCGCCTATATTGTGCTACAACCTTAATGGCCGAATCTATGGCTAGCTGATGGAAGGCGACCTCTGGGTCGAGTCCATACATTTGGGTGACGCTCCATGAGAACAGGTATGCGTTCTCTCTGAGGCATGTCGCGAGTTGTTCTCTTGTCGTAGACGGGAGACTGGTGCCAATATTCACACTTTTGTCGGGGTCATCGCCTAAAAGGATGAGCTCGAAATCACCGTCGGGGATTGGGCGAACTGGATGGACTAGAGTATGCCCGTTGGTAGGGGCCTGGTCTTCAGTGTCATCTTTACTTAGTCGACTGTTGAGGTCGATGGAATTGATTCGAAGAGAGGGTTGTCGCTCTTTGACCCAGGCTTTCTTGTTCCCTTTGGAGGAGTTGAACACGGCTTGTCCTTTGACTGTTGCGTCGAAGCATCTTCAGGCTGCCTCTATGTCCCTGTGCAATGTGACTACGTGGCCCGTCTTGGTGTAGTATTTCATCTTCAAGTGGACCGTCGAGGGCACTGCGGTTAGATCGACTAGAGTTGGTCGCCCAATAATGCAATTGTATAGTGAAAGACATTCAATCACAAAGAACTGGATTTTTACTTCTCTGGATGTCTTGTTTTCTCCAAACAAAACGAGGAGTTCTACATATCCCCATGGATTTGTGGTAGCCCCTTTGAATCTCTGAAGGTAGGATCCGACATACGGGAACAAGTTTGTTTTGTCGAGCCTGAGGGTCTTGAATAAGTGGGCATACATAATGTCGACAGAGCTTCCCTGGTCAACCAAGATGCGGCAAACGTCAAAGCGGACCATTTTTGCCCTTATCAGCAACAAGATGATCGATTTGGGAGATCCTCCAGGAAGGTAGAAGGTGTAAACCCATAATTTCGACAAGACTGAAATTAAGGGTTTTGAGATTATCTTTGTCGAAAGATAATAAAAGGAAGGAGTTTCAAGGATTGCTGACAGGGTTTAAAACCCCATTACTTCGACAGAGAGATAAATGTTGTTCTGGCAGAATAAAGTTGGGAAGGTATTTGTGACTAAGTATTTGGTAGAAGAAAGTTCTCTTTCGACGGTTCGACAGAAGATAGTCTTTCAATGATTTCGACAGAAGAGGACATCTGACAAAAGAATATTTGGCAAGTGTTGAAGAATTTTGTTCTTCTTTAAAAGGGTTTCGACAGTTTTGAAGAGTTACGAGGTTTTCGTCACCAAGGAAGAGATTCAAATTCAAAAGGTTGTAACCTTTGGCAGTTGGACACATGGAGGTTTCAGAGAAGAAATTTACATGCAGGCTGACACTTGTCGTTTAGTTATAGTTTTTCCGTTCTAAGCAGTTATTTTGTTTATGTATAAATAGGATAGTTTGTGGTTAGAATGTGTGTGTGAAAATTGATACAAAATTCCTGTTTAAAAACTCTAAGTACCCAGTGTGAGAGAAAATGAGTCTAAGATTTGGAACAATGTACGTTTGAACACCAGTTATATTTCAAAGTCATTTAAATTACTTGTTCATTTATCAAGTTTAATGTCATTTTCAAGCTTTATTTATTTTTCTGCAAGTTTACAGCCTTCGACATGTCTTTTTGTTCTTGTTTAAACTTTTAACTTTATTTCATCTTTAAGTTCAAACTTTACTTTACTTGCAAAAATCAAAGTTCTTAATACTTTGACAATACTGATAAAACAAACCACAAATCAGTCACCAAATTCTAAGAAGATTTCGACAGAAACAATGCACATGTATCCCAGGACTTGTTTGGTTGGTCCTGCAAGTAACCCAGTTTTCTAAAGAAATTGGTTAACCAGAGGTTGTTCGCCAGAAACCAGTGCGAACAAATTGGCACGCCCAGTGGGACCAGTGCATTAAGACAATTATCTAATAAAGAACTTCTTAGACAATTTGTTCCTTGCTACGTTGTATGATTCTTAGAAGCGGTAAACTAGCCGTAACCGACGTAGAAAGACCAAAGAGAACAAGAAGAAGAAACATGGCTAACTTGCCAAATACTTCAAACATTCCTGACGAAACAATACCAGTTTCCAACCCTATCCCTTCGTCAGGAGCAATACCAATGTCTGGCCCTGTTTTAGAACAAATTAGGCCTCCTTTGGGAGATTCCATACCAACGGGTTCAGGATCCCAAAATATGCCTAGTTCTTCCACCATGGGACAAGCCAGACCCCTTGGAACCCCTCCCCCTGGAGGAAACACATTCAGGCCATATCTGAATTATTCTCAGCCTTTGACTGGGAGGGAACAACCGTATGGAATGCCAACTTCAATGATGGCAAGCCTACATAATTCGTCACCATTATTCTCTGATGCTATGGTTCAAGTGTCATCACCATTGCAGGGATCAGGATATGGTGGAAATGGAAATAGAATGAATCAAATTCCACCAGGTTTCCATATGCCCGCTTTGACAAATCATTCTGCACAAGTAATTCGTCAACAGATGGATGAAAGCAATCATGATATGGTGCAGGCTTTGACACAACAAATGGGAGACGTGTTCAATCCCTTAATACAAAACACTACCCAAACAAACCAAATGTTGGCAGAACAGATGGCACGCATTGCTGACTTTTTTGGAGTCCCGCAAGCACAACAAAGAATACAATTAAACCAGAATCCTGCCAATAGGGCTGTCGAAGAGGAACTTACTATAAACCAAAGGCCTTTAGGGAACCCTCATGAAAATCCCAGGGGGCAAGAGGTGATAGTCGAACAACCTAATGTAGAAGAGCCTATTCGACAGGAACCAAGAAGGATAATAGTCCAGAGAAACCAAAATGCTGACGAAGTATTACAGCAGAGAAAGCGTTACAATAACATGCCTGTCGAAAATAATATTGCCACCATGGTTGAGAGAATAATGGCACAAAATGGAGTAAACGTAGGATTAC
Organism: Lathyrus aphaca; assembly: GCA_963966055.1. Classification (NCBI taxonomy): domain Eukaryota; kingdom Viridiplantae; phylum Streptophyta; class Magnoliopsida; order Fabales; family Fabaceae; genus Lathyrus; species Lathyrus aphaca. The sequence continues at coordinate 55,449,999 of OZ014520.1, forward strand.
AAAGGCCTAGTTATACTTCCCCTTTGTCTGAATTCGTCTTACAACAAGAGTTACCACCAAGGTGGAAAGTCCCCAAATTCACAAAATTCTCAGGGGATACTAGTGAATCCACCATAGAACATGTGGCGCGTTATTTGATAGAGGCAGGAGAGATTGCTAATAATGAGAACTTAAGGATGAAATATTTCCCAAGTTCTTTGACGAAAAATGCTTTCACTTGGTTTACATCACTTCCTGCAACTTCAATCTTTACTTGGACCCAATTAGAGAGATTGTTCCATGAACAATTTTATATGGGACAAACCAAGATAAGTTTGAAAGAGTTGGCAAGTGTCAAAAGAAAATTTTCTGAACCTATAGATGACTATTTGAATAGGTTTAGATTATTAAAAGCCAGATGCTTTACGCAAGTGCCGGAACAAGAACTAGTCGAAATGGCTGCAGGGGGTCTGGATTATTCCATAAGGAAAAAACTGGATACCCAGTACTTGAGAGACATGGCACAACTGGCAGACAGAGTGAGGCAAATAGAAAGACTAAAAAATGAAAAATTTAGATCAAATAAAAACAAGAAGGAAAGGGTGGCCTACGTAGGAGTAATTCAAGAAGATGATTATGACGAAAACGAACCAGTCATTTTCGACCAGCAAGAAATTGATCTTGCAGAATTAAAACAAGGCCCTCCATATTCTTGTAAAGTTTTAGCCCCGTCGAATGGAAAAAATCCAGTCGAAGTGGAAAAGAATGACAGGTTCCCTAAAAGAACCTATACATTCGACATCACCAAGTGTGATGATATATTTGATTTATTAGTCAAAGATGGTCAGTTAATAAAACCAGCAGGCACTAAAGAGCCTCCTGTAGACCAACAGAAAAAGAGAGGTTTTTGTAAATACCATAATTTCTTGGGTCATAAAACTTCTCAATGTTACCTTTTCAGGGATCTTGTCCAGAATGCAATCCAAAATGGAAGGCTGAAGTTTGGAGACAAAGGCAAGCAGCAGATGAAGATTGACTCCAATCCCATGCAGGTTGCGGAGGCCAATTATGCTGAACCAGAAATGGTAAACGTGGTCGAAATGGAGATCATGGCAGAAGAAAATTTTGAAATGGTAGAAGTTACTGAAAGCTTCGACACCGACTTCACCATGATAGAAGCTTCTGAAGGTTTCGACACCCACGTCAATGTGGTGGAAGAAAGTGATAATTCTGCTGACCAAGCTGAGGAAAAAGAAGTCAAAGTTTCTGAAGATTTCGACAATGAAAATGCCATTGAGACTACTGATGGTTTCGACGGAAGAAATACAGTCAAAGTGGGAGGAAGCTTCGACAAGAAAAACTATGAAAGAGATGCTGAGCAAGGGGTGATCTGGGACACTTTGGGAGAGTCAAATGGGAAGTTCGACTTCATGGTGAAATATTCAGCACCACCAAGCTCCAAAACAGATACCAACAAAATCAAACCCACAGGATGGAGAGATTCTTTCAAAAAGGATGACGAAGAGGAGGATAGCAAAACCCTCACTGTCCAAACAGAAGCCACTGAAGGCCCTGACCAAGAGGAGATCAAAACAGCAGGGGCTGATGACAATCCCCTCACTGTCGAACCAACGAACAGTGGTACCACCAGAACTGAAGGACATCCTGTCGAAAGGGTTGCACATTGCTGCAAATATATCTACAAGGGCTTACACCCAAAAGGCAATGTAAGTCAGTCAAAGGAGGACACCCCAGAGGAAATCAGGCTAGTCGAAAAAATGAACAAATTGAAAATTACAACTGAACAGAGTGCTGGGATTCATATGGTGGAAATCACTCAAAAGGGAGGACCAGACACCAACAAGGGAAAGAAACATCAAGAAAAGCATCAGAAGTTGGTTTACCCAGAAGAGGACGAGGGTCTTGTCGAATTCATCCAGAGGTGTCAAAGGAAAAACGCAGAAGTCATGCTTTTCCCAAGATGCAGTGCTGTGTTCGACAAGAAAGCAGCTGATGACTTAGAAGCAGCAGAAAAGACCCAGAGAAAGAGAAATTGGGGAACAGTCCCACCAACCAGAAATGAAAGATTCGACCCAAGAAGAGGGAAGCATCACAGTCAAGGGGTGGGAGAAAGACGTTTCAACACTTACAAACCATCCAACAGGCCAAATGATGACAAATGGGTTCAGCCTATAAGGGATGCCCAAGGTCAGAAGAGATGGAAGAGTTTTGAAGTGAACAGGGGTCCCTCAATGGAAGTCAAAAAGGAGGCAAAGCCGAAATACGTCTCTGAAAACTACAAAGGGAAGAATCCTATGTCCAGATCCCAATGGAGAAGATTCCAAAGGCAGAAGAAAATTGGAAAGGAAAGTGTGGAACACAAAAAGGTTGGGCAGAAGGAAGCTGAATCAAGCAAATGTGTGCAGATTACGAACAAGGGGATGCCCCTGGCAGAAAAAGAAACCTTTCAGGAGAATAGATCTGGTGACACCATAGAGGTGCAGAAAACAAACAACAGAATGCCAGTGGACGAAGAAGTCACAGATGAATTTGGTTCAGAATCAGATGCCTCTTTCGACGTAACTTGCAATGTGGTTTCTGTGCTGCCCAGAGACTTTGACAGGATAATGGAAGTCGAAGACGAAGAGGATGACATGGTAGATGATAGCATAGGCTTGAAGCCTGTATGCTACTACATAATGAATAATGGCTGTGTCGAAGAGCAAAATGCTTTCTTCGAAAAGCCAGATGATGCAATGAAGGCTCACTTAAAGCCTCTCTTCATAAAAGGAAAGGTAGAAAATGTGGGTGTCAACAAAATTCTGATAGATGGTGGAGCGGCTGTAAATTTGATCCCTCACTACATGATAAAGAGGATTGGAAAAGATGACTCCGACACTAAGCCCCACAACATGGTGCTGTCCAATTATGAAGGTAAAGTAGGGACAACACTGGGAGTAATACAATTGAACTTGACTGTAGGATCCATCACCAGGCCCACAATGTTTGTGGTGATAGCATCAAAAGCAAATTACAACTTGCTGTTGGGAAGAGAATGGATCCATGGGATTGGGGCTGTGCCATCCTCCATGCATCAAAGAATAGCAATCTGGAGGCCAGATGGGATTGTAGAAAACATTGAAGCAGATCAGAGTTACTTCACAGCTGATGTGAACAATGTCACTAGTCGTAACTTCGACAAGAACCTAGCCCATATAGCACCATGCAATCCTGCTGCTTTCGACCTGACAGCTTCCGACAACGCTTACTGTTCCATGTACCTCCATCCTACACATGGTTTCCAGTGGGATAAAGAAATAATTGGGGAAACAAATTACACTTGGGGAACTGCCCATGTCAACCCAAATGGATGGGGGAGTGAATTCAGTGAAAATGACTGAAGTCTCAGCAATGGAAAGGATTTCGGCTTATATAGCCGAAAAACAACTCAGAACGGCCCTTGAGGCTGAAGTTAGAAATATGGCTGTCGAAGCCAGCACTCAGGTTGTCGAAGGGCAACATCCTCAAGAAAATATTGAGGAGCAGCATCCAAATCAGAGTTTTGAAGAAGACTCAAATGGCGAATGGCAGAGTCAAAGACTTGATGCCATTTATGATGACGAACCTTTGGGGTTCGAAAAGGATCCAACCTCAACCAATATGAAAATGGTGGCACAGGACCCTTTAGAGGAGATTAATCTGGGACTGGGGGCAGAGAAAAGGCCCACTTACATCAGTGCCAAGTTGAATCCTCAACTCAGAGTCGAAATAATCCAACTGCTGAATGAGTTTAAAGACTGCTTCGCCTGGGATTATGACGAAATGCCTGGTTTAGACAGAAGTTTGGTGGAATTGAAGTTGCCAATACTGGAAGGGAAGAAGCCAATAAAGCAGACCCCCAGACGCTTTGCACCTGAGATTCTGTCGAAAATCAAGGAAGAAGTCGAAAGGCTTCTAAAATGCAAATTCATCCGTACAACAAGGTATGTCGAATGGATTGCTAATATTGTTCCTGTGATTAAGAAAAATGGCACATTAAGGGTGTGTATTGATTTTAGAGATCTGAACTCAGCCACCCCTAAGGATGAGTATCCTATGCCAGTAGCAGAAATGCTAGTAGATTCTGCAGCAGGCCATGAGTATTTAAGTATGCTTGACGGCTATTCTGGTTACAACCAGATTTTCATTGCTGAAGAAGACGTTCCAAAAACAGCTTTTCGTTGTCCAGGAGCAATAGGAACATATGAATGGGTGGTCATGCCCTTCGGTTTGAAAAATGCCGGAGCTACTTACCAAAGGGCTATGAATTCTATTTTTCATGATTTCATCGAAACATTTATGCAAATTTATATAGATGACATTGTGATTAAATCTGCTTCAGGCTTGCACCATATTAACCATCTTCGACAGTCCTTTGAAAGGATGAGGAAGTTTGGTTTAAAAATGAATCCTCTTAAATGTGCTTTTGGTGTGCAGGCTGGGGACTTTTTAGGCTTTGTGGTCCACAAGAAAGGGATTGAAATTAATGAGAACAAAGCTAAAGCAATAATGGAAGCAAAAGCGCCATCGACAAAGAAGGAATTGCAGTCTCTACTAGGGAAAATCAACTTTCTCAGAAGGTTCATCTCCAACCTTAGTGGAAAAACTCAGGCCTTCTCACCTCTGCTTCGACTGAAGAAGGAAGGTTTCACTTGGGGGCAAGAGCAGCAAGATGCCTTCGACAAGATCAAGGGTTATCTGGCAAACCCTCCAGTTTTAATATCTCCTTGTCGAAAAAGAAGCATGAGGCTCTATATATCAGCATCTGACAGAACATTAGGAAGTATGCTTTGTCAAGAAGATGAACATGGCGTCGAAAGAGCCATTTATTATCTCAGCAGAGTCTTGAATGATGCTGAAACTAGATATAGTGTAATAGAGAAATTATGTTTATGTGTATATTTCTCTTGTATAAAATTGAAGCATTATATAAAACCCGTTGATGTACATATATCTTCTCATTTCGACGTAATAAAACATATGTTGTCCAAGTCTATTTTACATAGTCGAATTGGAAAATGGGCTTTAGCCTTGACTGAGTATTCTTTAAAATATATGCCTCTAAAAGCTGTTAAAGGGCAAGTAGTTGCTGACTTCATAGCTGACCACTCCATACTTGAAGATGAGACAAATTATGTCGAAAAAGAGCCTTGGAGGTTATATTTTGATGGTTCCAGTCATAAAAATGGAACAGGTGTTGGGGTATTAATTATTTCTCCCAATAAAATTCCAACAAAGTTCAAGTATAAAATAGAAGGATTCTGTTCAAATAATGAGGCAGAATATGAAGCTTTAATTGCTGGACTTGAAATTTTGTTGGAACTGGGGGCAACAGAGGTCGAAATAATGGGTGACTCTGAGCTGGTGATAAAACAATTGACGAAAGAGTATAAATGTGTCAAAGAAAATTTGATCATGTATTTTGTGATAGCTAACAGACTCCTCAAGAGATTCGACAGTGTAGTCTTTAGACACATTCCCAGATTAGAAAATCAAGAAGCAAATGACTTGGCTCAGTTGGCTTCAGGGTATAAAGTGTCGAAGGAAAATCTGATGAAGGTTGTCGAAGTGAGAGGCAAAGTCTTATCCACCAAACTGTCCCCATCTGATTTGGAGACAATGAGATTGGGATATGGTGATGAAGAGAACTTTGAAATTTTCAATGTAGGTGATCTAGAAGTTGGAGATTGGAGAAAACCCATCAAAGATTATTTACAAAATCCAAACCAAACAGTCGAAAGAAAGATAAGGTACAGAGCTATAAGTTATGTACTCTTTGGAAATGAATTGTTTAAAAAGACTGCAGAAGGAGTTCTACTAAAATGCCTTGGAGAGACTGAAGCTTATATAGCTTTGTCGAATATACACAGTGGTGCATGTGGTGCCCACCAAGCAGGACATAAAATGAAATGGTTATTATTTCGACAAGGGATGTACTGGCCAACCATGCTAAGGGACTGTGTCGAATTTGCAAAAGGCTGTCAGGAATGTCAAATCCATGCAGGCATACCTCATGTGCCAGCAAGTGAGTTACATTCTATTGTAAAGCCTTGGCCATTCAGAGGTTGGGCTTTAGATTTGATTGGTGAAATTCGACCAGCCTCTTCAAAAGGGCAGAAGTACATTTTAGTAGGAGTAGACTATTTCACTAAATGGATTGAAGCCATACCTTTGACAAATGTAGATCAGGAAGCAGTCATAGATTTCATCCAGAAACACATAATGTATAGATTTGGAATACCAGAGACTATAACCACTGATCAAGGATCTGTGTTTACTGGCAGAAATATGCAAGCATTTGCAAGAGAGACAGGTTTTAAGTTGTTGACTTCGACACCCTATTATGCCCAAGCAAATGGACAGGTCGAAGCAGCCAACAAAGTGGTAATAAACCTGATAAAGAAGCATGTGGGTAAAAAACCCAGAAATTGGCATAAGACCCTGGATCAAATCCTTTGGGCTTGTCGAACATCTCCTAAGGAAGCAACTAATTCCACCCCATTTAAATTAACCTATGGACATGATGCAGTATTGCCTGTCGAAATTTGTTTACAGTCAATACGAGTTCAAAGACATCATGAGATTCCATCTGAAATTTATTGGAATATGATGATGGATGAGCTGGTTGATTTAGACGAAGAAAGGTTGCGTGCTTTAGAACTAATAAGAAGGCAGAAAGAAAGAGTTGAAAAGTTTTATAACAAAAAAGTAAAATTTAAAGCCTTTTTAGTGAATGATTTAGTTTGGAAAGTGATCTTGCCCATGGAGAAGAAAGACAGAGTGATGGGAAAATGGTCCCCTAAGTGGGAAGGACCTTTTAAAATTCTAAGAGTTTTTTCCAATGGTGCGTACGAAGTCGAAGAAATAGAAAAAGATAGAAGAGTGATGAAAATAAATGGGAAGTACTTAAAGAAGTATAAACCAACATTGCACGAAATAGAAATAAGAACAAATTGAAATTGCAAACGAAACTTGTCTTCGCCAAACAAATGGCATAAAATAACATTACATATAAAAGCGCTAAAAGGAAATATCCCAAAACTAATAAAATTCCTAAGTCTTATTACAAAATCACTGTCGAAAGAATGTGGCTTTGAGCTCGTCGAATTTTTTCTTTTGGAGTTGAATTCGACGCTCACAAAGGCTCTTGCTGACAGTCATTTCGTCAAGCTCCTTGCGAAGTTGCTGGGCTGTTTCTGCGTGTTGTAGCCCTTTCTGGAGTTCACTGTCTATTGCTTCCTGATTTGGTTTTTGGAGAGAAGTCTGGCGTTCTTTTTCCTGAAGAATTTTTCTTTGGAGATCAGCAATCTGGGCTTGGTAGGCTTGAATATTGCTTTCACACTCAGCAGTAGCTTTAGTGTATTCGTCAGAAAGCTTATTCAGCTTTGAAATCCTTTCTGTCGAAGAAGCCACTGTGTTCCATGCTGAAACTTGCTCTTCAGACTTGGTTGTGATTTTTTGGGAGAAGTCTTTCTGTCGAACCAGATCAGCGCTAACAGAATCAATCAAAGATATCAGATCCATCACCAAACGGCTTTCCTCAGTCGAAGCCTCCAGCAAGTTGGCACTTTTCAGGAGCTTCTTCAAATCATGTTGAGCAGAAGCATTCTCAGCCAAGACTTCAAACAGGTCAACTCCAAGGATCCTTGTCTTGATCTCATCCATAATGACATTGATTGGTTGAAGGTCAGAAGTGGCCCCTGAAGCTGTCGAACCACTGGGAGAGGAATCTTGGAAGTTATACCTGGTGTCGAGCAAAGCTTTCAAGTATTCAAAGGGTTTTCTGACCTTCAAGCTCTCAATCTCTTCATGTGATAAACTTGTCGAATCAGTACCCAGAGAGGTTTCGACAGGAACCTTTGATGAAGAAGGAATGTTTTGAGAAGTTCCTCCAATGCTCAGGTTGACTTCTGGTTGATTCGACAGAGTGACCTCTTCTTCGACATTTTCTTGGTCAGCTGGTGTGGTGTCAGTTGGGTCTGGAGTTGGTGCATTTTGAGCAGGGACATCTTCATTAATTTCTGGTATAGTAGCTGGTGGTGGAAGTGGTGCATCTTGATCTGGAATTATTTTTTCCGCAGTAGGGTCTGGTCGAAAAGGAGAGTTGTTGTCAGAAGACTCAGAATCACTGAGGTCGAATTCATCCAAGGTTTGAGGTCCATGGACACCTGCATCTGGAGTGGCATCATCTTGGAGTCTTTCAGCCAAAGTCCTCTCAGAATTAGAAGGAGCATGCTCTTCTTGGATTGTAGAAGTCTCTTCGACATCAATGACAACCTGCAGAAAACATGAAAGAAAGTTATGAGATGAGTACATAAAGTCAAGGTTGAGAAGATTGTTTGTCGAAGTATTTACCTGAGGGATTTCAGTGTGTGCACTTGAGTCTCCACTTCTTTCACTCCTTGTAGGAATTTGTTTGACTGGGCTGGCAGGTGGAGTTCGTCTTTGGACTATTGATCTTTGAGATGCTACTGTTTTGATCCTTAGACCTTTGTTTCTTTTCAAAGGCTGGGGTTCAGGGGATTCGTCTTCAGACTCTTCGACGCTTGCCTCCTTTTCTTCTGTTTTCCTTTTCTTTGCTGGGGTACGAGTTACCTACAAGAGAAAGAAAAGAAATGTTCAGTATAAGAAAACATGAAGTGCACAAATAAGGAGGGATGTTTTTTTTTTGTTTGTCGAAACCTTCTTGGCAGTTGTAGGAGACTTTTCGACTGTCTTGGAAGAAGTTCCTTCACCAGCAGTCTTCCTGACAATTCTAACAGCTGAAAAAGAAAAGTTGCATGAACATTGATATAATAATAAAAGGAGTTAGAAGCAAAAAAGAAAAAATGTAGTCTCTTCGACACCTTCAAGAATGGGTTCGTCTACAGTAACATGTTCAATCCCAATATGAAGGTGCCCAGTGAAGTTGTGCAGATGATACTTCGTCGCAACCACGCGTTCGGCAGGTTTTTTGTTTCTTTCACGGAGCAATTTTAAGTCTGACCCACATACAAACCAATCTGGAAATGGAGGACACAAGGCCACTCCAAATTCTGCAGAAGGGAGTGGAGGGAATTTTGGAGGAAAAGTTGTGAATGCAAAGTCGTAGTGTGCATGTGGTGGAAGGGATGAAGGAAACCACAACTTATTTAATTTCTCTGTGAGTTTGAATTTTAAAGATACTGCTGCTTCAGCTATGGTTCGACGAAGATCACCAGGCCTGTAAATAGTTTCAAAATACTTTTGAAACTTTTGAACTTCTTTGATGTGCTGATCTGTACCTTTTTTCTTTTTGTCCTGCACGAAGGTAAAAGCATTTGTCAGAAGAGTAGTAAAAGTTGCTACGTCGAAAAATATGTTGATGTAATATTCTTTCCACCAGACGTCGAACTCTTCAGTACAGAGGAAGTTTGGTATAAAGATGGTGGGATAAACTTCCAGAGTTGGGTCGAAAAACTTGTTGTACAGCTCTAAGCTTCTGTCGAAATGGTGAAATGAGTTGTAGAAAATAATAGCACCTTTCTTGTGGTAGATAGGCTTCGTCTTCGTCTGGATTAATCCAAACTGCCTAGCTACCAGATTGGGTTGGTAGACAATAAGAGATACCTTTGTGTTGTTGAGGCTATGATGAGAAAAGAAGTGTCTGGGCATAAGAAAAGCTTCCCAAATGGAAATGTAGGAGTCCTCATCTTTCTGATTCTCTACTGGGAGTCTTCTGGTAAACCATCTTGGACCTACTTGTCTTTTGGCGAATGGGGCCATTGAAGGGGAGAATTTGTAGCGTTTGGCGAACATCATGATGTAGCCAGTAAATGCTTGTTGAAGACTTGTGTTATCGTCTGTAGGGGTCAGTTGAACTAGTCTAGGCCATTCGACACGCCTTTCCTTTACTGCTTCTTCGACAATTGGCATTTTGTTGGGGATGAAGTGTTCAAAAGTGGCATTCAGCCATAGTTGTAGGAGCCAAAAGGGGCCTGTAAGGCTAATGTTACCTTTATCCTTAAGGGTTTTGAGGTTGCTTACACTCTCACTTAAGGATTCATAAAGGTTTGATAGAAGTAGCTCACTCAGGCAGAATGCAACTCCGTTGTGAAGTTGATTAGCCATAATGATGAAACTTCTGGCCACCTGAAGGGACCTTGTACAGAAGACAAATTTAGACAACCACGGGCTGAGGAAGGCAATGTGCTCTCTATCAGAGACTTCTTCATTGCTTTCACCTTGGTGATGGGCTATGAAAACAGAATACCCAGCATGTTTTGTGTCGAAGCCTATGGGATCCTTGTTCAAGTGTTCAGGGTTAAATATCTCCCCTAAAGGACTAAGGCCAGTTATGGCTGCTATGTCGAATAGGGTGGGAGTCATCATTCCACAGGGTAGGTGGAAAGTATTGTAAGTACTATCCCAAAAGTACAAGGAGGCTAACAACATGTTTTGGCAATAACGGGGACCTTCCTTCGACAATTGGATTAAGTCATAAATGCCATTTTTCTTCCAAAATTTTTCTTTGGCTTTTTCGACCCTAGTAAGCCATGTTTGGTACTCAGAGGGATCTTTTGTCAAAGGGGGACTTCTAAAAATCCTATTTTGATTTAGATAAGACAGATCTATTTCTGTCGAAGCCATAAGGACTTCAGGTTCTTTTGATGAGGCTTCGACAGGTTTAGGGTTTTTGTTAGCAGCTATGGGTTTGGAAGCAGAATAGCATGGGTAAAATTCTTTTAAACGGTTAGGGTCCACAGTGGGATCAAAAATAGGACCTAACATAGCATGATGAATTCCAGAAACAGAAATGGGGATCATTACCTGTGACCTGTAAATGCTTGCCTTTTCCCTTTCATTTGGGGGTTCTGGGAAGTATTGTTGGTGCTGTGTTTGTGTAGGCCCAGATAACACATGAGCAGGAGGAAGATTCATGGTCTTCTTTGTCTTCTTTGCACTTTGTCCAGTGGTAGTCTTTGGAGGAGCCATTGATTTGATGAAGAGTTTGAAGAAACAGAAGCTTGAGAGGTCTTAAAATGGAGTCTTGCGTTTGGAAGAGAAGAGTTGAGGAGGTGGAAAGTGTGAAATGTTATTGAAAGTGGTATTTATAGAGTTTGAAATAAATGATTAATATTAAATAGAGGGAAAATGAAAAGATTTCTTTTAATTGGGAAGTGGAAACGTGTGTTTTTGAGCCCTTAGTGGAAGTTAGAAAATGGCAGTTGGTGGGAAGCCATGATTTACCTACAATCTAGGGTTATGGGAGATTGTGTAAAAACGTGGGCTAGACATGAAGTTTTGGTAAAGTGGAAATCATGATGTTTTCTTGGGACTCAACAAAATCACTTTACAATAAATGCAACTGACAGGAAGTCAAAGGTCATTTCGACAGCAAAAGATATTTCTCCAAGGATAGTCGAAAACATCTTTGCTGGGGGGCAATTTGTAAACCCATAATTTCGACAAGACTGAAATTAAGGGTTTTGAGATTATCTTTGTCGAAAGATAATAAAAGGAAGGAGTTTCAAGGATTGCTGACAGGGTTTAAAACCCCATTACTTCGACAGAGAGATAAATGTTGTTCTGGCAGAATAAAGTTGGGAAGGTATTTGTGACTAAGTATTTGGTAGAAGAAAGTTCTCTTTCGACGGTTCGACAGAAGATAGTCTTTCAATGATTTCGACAGAAGAGGACATCTGACAAAAGAATATTTGGCAAGTGTTGAAGAATTTTGTTCTTCTTTAAAAGGGTTTCGACAGTTTTGAAGAGTTACGAGGTTTTCGTCACCAAGGAAGAGATTCAAATTCAAAAGGTTGTAACCTTTGGCAGTTGGACACATGGAGGTTTCAGAGAAGAAATTTACATGCAGGCTGACACTTGTCGTTTAGTTATAGTTTTTCCGTTCTAAGCAGTTATTTTGTTTATGTATAAATAGGATAGTTTGTGGTTAGAATGTGTGTGTGAAAATTGATACAAAATTCCTGTTTAAAAACTCTAAGTACCCAGTGTGAGAGAAAATGAGTCTAAGATTTGGAACAATGTACGTTTGAACACCAGTTATATTTCAAAGTCATTTAAATTACTTGTTCATTTATCAAGTTTAATGTCATTTTCAAGCTTTATTTATTTTTCTGCAAGTTTACAGCCTTCGACATGTCTTTTTGTTCTTGTTTAAACTTTTAACTTTATTTCATCTTTAAGTTCAAACTTTACTTTACTTGCAAAAATCAAAGTTCTTAATACTTTGACAATACTGATAAAACAAACCACAAATCAGTCACCAAATTCTAAGAAGATTTCGACAGAAACAATGCACATGTATCCCAGGACTTGTTTGGTTGGTCCTGCAAGTAACCCAGTTTTCTAAAGAAATTGGTTAACCAGAGGTTGTTCGCCAGAAACCAGTGCGAACAGAAGGAGATAGGGTTGGGTTTCCCTCGAGATTTGGTTAGAGTTTCCAATTGGTCAGGTGTGGTCGGTAAGAGCTCGTCGAATTTCCTTTTTACCAAAATCGCGATGTTCTCGTTTTTCATCCTGCCCCCGGAGATAACTAAGGTTGTTGGGAAGTTTTTCCAAGGGTTGTGGGCATCTAGATACCCTTTCACATATGTGTTAAGGAGGTGGAAGTCTTCAGGACGAGACACGCAAAGGGCCACGGGGAAGGGAGAACCATCAGACGAAGTGTCCTCACGACTTCTCTTTTCCCCCTTGTCCTCGTGTCGGGAGGTTCTCTCCTCTTGGTGCATTGTTTGAGGTGACCCTCTTTAATCAATATTTTGATGGCGTCCTTCAGGTGGACACAGTCTTCGGTCACGTGTTTGTGGCTTCTATGAAATCGGCAATACTTGTATTTTTCGGTGTGGGGCTTCGGTGTCGTTGGTTTGGGGAACCTTACCCTGCCCTGCTTGAATTCTGAATTGACACATTCAGCGAGGATATGCTCCCGGGGAGCGGTCAGGAGCTTGTACTCAAAGAAGCGCCAAACTGTCTCTCTTCCTCCGCGAACCTCGCGAGGCTTGTCGACTTTTCGCCTCTCCCCGACGCCATGAGGAGCATCATAGTCGTTGTGCTTGATATTTTTGGTGTCGTCCTGATTGTGATTTCTCCTGACACTATGGATAACTTATTTTTATTTGTATCTGATGTACGCTTGAGCTTTGTGCAGAAGCTCGTCTAGAGAGCGGGAAGGCTCAATCCCAATTGCCCTATTAAGTTTGTTGTCGGGGAGGAGTCCCTTTTCGAGGGGGTACTTTTTCATGTAGTCAGTCGTATCTACTTCGACGACCTCTTGGTTGAATCTCTTGATGTACGAACGTAGAATTTAATTTTCCCCCATGAATGATGGCTTCGAGCGTAGCCTCTGTTTTAAGGTGACGCCTGGAGGTTGTGAAGTGCCTTGTGAAAGCTGACCTTAGGCTTATCCAAGAAGTGATGGACTCGGGAGCCAAGCTTTTGTACCATGCCATGGCCCCCTTTCTGAGTGTCATGGAGAACAACATGCACTTGAAATTTCCCCTGATGTCATTTCAGTAGTCTAGGATGGCGTAGATGTTGTCGATGTGATTGTCGGGGTTAGTAGTCATGTCGTACGCCGTAAGTTTAGGGGGCTTCTCTACGCCCTATGGGAGTTTGGTCTCCATGATGGCTCAAAAAAGTGGATAGAGAGGGTCATCATCATCGCTCCTCAGGGACGAGTAATCCTTGTTCTTGGGGCTTTGGTCTCGGTGGGGAGACATTATTGGATGGCTATTGGACTGCTCAGGGCGTCCTCTAGCTTTGTTCTTCTTGGGCTCTGGGGAGCACCGTCCACGACGAGGAGGGGAGTGCCCACGCTTTTCGGTGGCCTCCAGCTGAGTCCTCTCCTGCTGAGGTCAGCGTCCACACCCGCGAGGAAAGGGGCTGCATGATCGGTGGGGCCTCCGTCGAGGAGATTCGGCACGATGCTATGTCTCTAGTGCAATGATTCTCTCTTGCTATTGAAATAGGATGAGGTTTTTCTGGTTGAGCGCGTTGGCGATGGCTATGATTGTGGCATCTCTTTTGACCGATATCGGAATGGGCTAGAAGGTAGCCGCGACCAGAGGCTCAGGAGCGTCAGTGGCCTATGGTTCAGGGGACGGAGTGGCAGGTTATCCGTTCTGTGCTTCTAACTGTAAACACCCCAAATTTTCCCTCACCCATTCACACCATGGCTAGTGATATCTTCATATGCATAAGTTCAATCATAGCATCTCATATTGCATTTTTGATTCACTGCATTGCTTCTAAGTCATCTGCATCTAGGGTTTGTGATCTGATCCATCCTTGAGCCATTTGAGCCACTCCAAAGGTCATCAATCATTTCAAAGGGGTCCATGTATGTTCAAGCATCATATTATATCCTCTCAAAGTCAAGAAAGTCAAAGAATCACAAGAACTGGGAAAGGCATGGAAGCATAGCCAGGTTTGACTGCACAGATGACCTAGAATTAGGGTTTTGGTTTCAAAGGCCATAACTCCAAATCTTTTGGTCATTCTTGTTTCTATTTGTCTCTATATGGTATAGGGATCATGCATATCAATTTTCATGAAGAAATTCCATGGGGAAGGCATCTGATCAAGAGTTGACTTTTTGGGCAAGTCAGTGCAAAATCAGGGCATCTGAGGCCCCCAGTGACCCAACCAAAGGGTGTTCTTCATCATTTTGATTGTGTATGATCTTTATTTGATCATATAAGATATTGGAAATTCACAAAATTGAAGAATTTCAAGCCATTTGCAAAGTTGACTTTTTGGGAAAATGACTTGTAATGGAAACTTGCCATTTTGGGAAACTTTTTCAACCCTTGCTTTTTGATTCAAAAATGCCTCAAATGGGAAAACTTTGGTCATGAAAGTTGTAGAATGGATCATTCCCTTTTCAAAAAGTACAAGAACTCATTCTAATTCATTTTGGATCAAAAGTTATGGCTTGTCAAAGTTGGGAAAAATCACATAATTTGAAGTTTTCTACCAAAGAGGCATTTTGCAAAATGGTATGATCAAGTGTTCTAAAGGCTTCAAATGTGCACAAACTCTTCACAACATGATCACATGACCTCTAAAGATCAGAATTGACCCAAGAATATTGCATTTTGATGCCTTGAATCTCATGAATTTCCAAAGTGGCCAAACTTTGGGAAATTTGCAAAACATCTCATAAACTTCATACAACTTGCTGAATCATCTCAAAACTAATTCCATGGACCTCCTTAATCTCAGCTGAGCAAGGACAAGCCAATGAGCTAGCTACACCATTTCCCATACCTCAAGTACAACACTTTTGACTTTTTGGCAAAAACACCCATACCAATCCCACAGTGACACAACCACTCTCTGCCCAATCCAGACCTTACAAACACACTCCAAGGATTCATTTGCATAACACACACAAGCCTGAAACTCTCTCTAAGCCAGCATTCTCATTTTCCACCTCTTATGCAAAACCATTCGAAACTCATCATACAAGCTTCAAACCTCAAAACAAATCCCACAAAACAACTCACCCTAGCCTTCTGATCATTCCCCAACCATCCATTTGCTCTGAAAGGCCCACAATCAAAAACACGATTTCAACATTTCATGAACTGAGATTCTGCAAACTCTCTCTAGAGGCCATTTAAACTCCAGCTGAGCATCACAAACACTTGGGGGGAACCATTGGAGCGGATTTGGAGCAAAGAACTGGCCAGAAAGTTCATGTTTCGAAAGCTCAAGCTCAGGTAGCCATGGCATTTATTTTTCCAGAACTCTTATTTTATGCTATAGAATGATTCTACATGTCTCACTGATCACCATGATGTTTTTATTTTTGAAAATAGTTGAGTATTGAGCATGTGTTGATCTTCTGAAATTCCTGCCATTTTTTCCGTTTTGCTTCGATTCATGATTTTGAGTTTGAGTAAATGATTTTTGGTGAGTGATTCTTGTTGGGGATGTTATGGGGATCATTTCTGGAAAGTGTCGCTCCCAATAAGTGGGACCAGGCCCAGATAAAGGTACGGACGCGAACGGTCGGCGAATGGGACAATGCGAACACACAGCCGTGAACTCACTGGAGATGAATAGAGTCGCCAGCTAGGCATTTTTATCCCGGAGGAAAGGTAATGCTGCATAAACCTAAGAAAAGATGGATAAGACGGTTGCGAACCAGAGAGACTGAGAAAGGGGGTTGGTTACAACCTGGGAAGGTATTAGCACCCAGATTGTCCGCCGTACTCGACGGGATCCACGCTTAAAAGATTTGTGTTTTAAGGGGTAGTGTCAGTGCCATTTGTGTGTAAAATAGCTGGAAAAGGATGTACAGGTGTCAGTGTAAGGAAAGTGTGAAGTGTATAAGTGAAGTGTCAGTGTAAGAATGGGAATGAGTTGCTCAAGATTATGAGGCTAAAAGAATGAGGCTAGAAAGAGGGGGAATATACAGAGACTTTTGTTCGATAACTGTTAAGTTATGCCTACGTATCCTCTCGTGCAATGAGGAAGTCAGAACACCGTAGTTCGACCCAAAGAGACTGAAAGATGAATTGACTTGTGAACTGCTTGCTAGCCTATGCTCAAGTGTATGATCTGTCTGGCACAGATGCAAACTGTCTTGCATTAGACTGAAGAAGCAAGTTCTCGTTTGTGAGTGAATGAGATGAGAAAAGAATCCCAGAGGAGACGATCATTGTTTGTTTTTGAGTTTTCAGTCTTTTATTGCTTTTGGATTTGTCATAAGTTAATGAGCTTAAGCCTAAACCAATGGGTTAGCAAACTCATCACATCTTCCCTCTGATTAGGGGTAATGAGAATACCTTAAGTGTGAAGTCAGATTCTCACACTTAGCCACCTTTGGTGTAGGATTAAGATCATTAACCTACTTGTGATTATTTAGATGTTTTTGTTGTTTTTGTTTAGTGTTAAGTAATGAGATTAAGCCATAATCAGGGACTAAACAGACTCATTACACCATCCTAATAGAAGGATAATAGATGAGAATGTTTAAGCTGAGGAAAACTCCTCAACTTAATCCATGATTAGGGATTAAACCCATGACAAAACAAAGCCTTTATTAGATGGATTTTAGTTAATGGTAAGATGAATAAATGAGTTTTATGGTTTGTAAGACAAACTTGAGGGGGACTTGTCCATTAACACTAGGGTTAGTCCTTCTTAACCAATTAAGGAAGAATTAGAATCCTAATGCAAGGCCCAAGTTACAAGTTTGATGTCTTGATGATTATTAGATGGATTGATTAAAGGATTTAAACACATTAAGGGTTTAACACTTAGGATTAAAGTTGTACACTCCATCCTAATAGAAGGATGCAGGCATAAGCTTAATCACAAAGCCTTAAAGCCTTTAGGGTTTAGTCCCTGATTATGAGGTGATAAGAAAGGACTCAAAGAGACAAAAAGGCAAAAGCTAAATGGGGGACTAATCAAAAACCTAATTATTGTCATGCTTGGTTGTTCCTAAGGCTTGTGTGGTTTTCAAGAGCAATCTTCAAAGAGAACCACCAGGAAGCAGATGAACAAGATCAAGAGAAGCAAAGTGACTTGCTTCATTCAAGAAGTCAAGTCACTTGAAGAAAGAAAGTAAGATGAAGAAGAAAGAGCAAGCTCAATCTCAAACACAAGACAAAATACAGCAATGATGCATAAGAGAGATGAAAAGAGGTTGTGAGAAGTGAAGGCAAATTCACTTCTCAAAGTAACTTACCACCTGAAAAGTTAGTGAAAGAAATGCAATGCAATGCAAAATGAGATGAAATGGCATGATGCAAATCAAAACCAGAAGCATGTGTGTGATGTTAATGATGCTAAGTGATGATGCAAACATGAGGCAAGTCATGAATATGCTCATACAAGTTCATGGGTGCAAATGGTGCAAGCTTAGAAGCATGGATACACATGAAAAGTTATGAAACATACATGGCATACAACATGGCAAATGCAAGATGCAATGATCAAAGATGCTTTCTATATGTATTATGATGTCAAATGAACCAAATGGATGCTTGAAATGTCATAGCAAGTCATGTTATGCAAGAGAATGCAAGAAGGATGCAAAAGAAAGCCCAAATTAGGGTTTATGAATCAAACATCAAACAAAAACCAAAAACAGAAGCAAACCCTAAGATAAAAAATGGAAAATGCCACCCAAAGAAGCCCTAATCCTATACTAAACCAAGGTCCAAAGGGGAAGTCTCAACTCCTAACCAATCTCAAGATATGATTTTTCTAAGTTATTAGGGTTTTTTAGGGTTCTTAACAAAAGAAATGCCAAACAATTTGAAATTGAAGGATCAAATCAAGACCATTTTATCCTAGAAACTACATGCTAAACACAAAACAAAGCAAAAAGAATCAATGTCCAAACCTTCTTAGATAGGCAGAAATGAATTTTTGAACTTATGATCAAAACAATGCACAAAATATGATTTAATTCAATGAAAAATTCTTAAAATGCATCAAGATCAAAAACGAAATTTGGTTTGAAGATTGGACAATGTTTCTAAATGTCTTAGAACATTTCATGAATTTTTTTGTAATTTTTAGATACCTAAAGGTATTTTTAATTAATTAATTTCCATTAATCAATTAAAAATAATCTTTTAAATATTTAAAAATACTTTTTTAATGATAAAAAATAAAACAAAAATATTTTTGTGTCATAAAAATTAATAAAACTTTTAGGAAAAAGTTTCATAATTTTTAAGAATTTTTTACTATTTTTAATTAATTATGCAAGTTAAATGAAATAAAATGAAATTAAAATAAGAAAAAAAGAAAAGTAATCAGGATGGAGGGCCAGGATGGGCTCTGGATTCAAATTGGTTGACTGGCGCGTGAATGGAGGGTCTGGATTCAATCTGGCCAAATTAATTTAATTACGAAATAATTAAAACTAATTAAGTGGATTAGGGCAAAATGACATGATCTGGACCATTCACTAGCGCGCGGGAAACAGCATCCAAGGGTCCAAGTTTAAAGTTCACTAATTAATGACAATTAGCCCTAATCACATTCAGGCTGCCGGAGAAGACCTCCGGTCGTCTTCTCCGGCGAGCAACTCCCCTGAAAACTTCCCAACTCACTCAAATCGTATCAAAAATGAAAACTAAGAACTGGGAAATGTTCCTTACACACTCACGAATCAAACCCCTCTCTCAAAACAAATTTATATTTCCTAAATAAGCTGAATCGAAGAGGATAAGAACTAGGGCACGCAAGCTTCAGAAGCAAATTAAATACTCATTTCAAAGCCATTTTCGAAACCAATGACATCAGGATGATCAGTGAGGCACATAGAACAATTTTATAACATGAAAAATGATTTCTGGAAAAATAAATTTCAAGCTACCTGAGATTCGAAGCTTTCACTCTGATGACTTTCTGGCCACTTCTCCTTGTGCAATCCACTCCACTTGATCCCCAGATGATGTTTGAATGCTCAAGAAGAGTTTATGTTGGCTGGATAGTGAGTTTCGAAAGCTCCTGCTTCAACTCAGTCAGAAATGGCAATGGTGATTCTGGCACTTTCAGGTCATTGTGAATGGTGGTTTGTGGTCCAGATGATGTATGGAGAAGCTTTGCAAGGTTTGTTTGGCTGTTTGTGAGCTAGGGAGGGAGATTCGAATGGAACTGCAGCTTGGGGTGAGAAATGGCTATGGGGTGTTCTGGTTGATTCAGGCTTGTGTTCTTGCTGGTTTCTACTTAATGATGCATGGTAAGTTGAATGGTGAAAATGGTTTGAGTGTTTCTTGGCTGAGCAGAGAGATTCGAAGGCTTATGCAGTTTGGTGTGTTTTTTGTGAATGTGATCTTGTGTATGGTTTCAGCCTTGCTTAGTGTTATGTCTAGCTTGCAAATGGAAAGTATAAACAAATCTGATTGGCTGGATGATGTGACATGGCCTGCTATGATAGGTAAGTCACCTTTTGCAAAATGTCAACTTCTTTGTAAGAGAAAGTATGGGCAGCTTCTAGGCTAGTACAAGGCTGGTTCTGGTGCAGCATGGTGAGGTGAGAGGCTAGCAAAGTGTAGTAACCAATGCAGCAAGTTGTAGGAAGTGATCATGAAGATTTTGCAAGTTGTGACTTTTTGGTTCACATGTGATTCCTTGGCCCAACCAAACATAAACCATGGGCCTTCTTGGTTCAATTATGATTTTTATGACTTGGAGAATGCTTGCATACTGGTTTGAAGTGAACTAGAGGCTGCAAAAGGTATTGGTTCATGATCTTGCAAAATTTCCATTTGAAGCATGCCTTGAAAATCAATGATTTTAGCCAACTTTGTCACACCATAACTTTTGATCCAAGAAGAGTTTGATCATGTTCTTGTACTTTTTGAAAAGGGAAAGATGAGATCTACAACTTTCATGACCAAAGTTTTTTCATTTGAAGCTTTTTTGGATCAAGAATCAAGGCTTGAAAAATGACCTAAAATGAAGCATTCTTGAAAAGTCAACTATGCCCAAAAAGTCAACATTTGCAAAAACCTTAAATTCTTGATTTCTATGAACTTCAACCTTCTTCCATGATCAAATAAAGATCATATACACTCAAAATGATGAAGATCACCCATTGGTTGGGTCATTGGGGGCCTCAGATGCCCTGATTTTACACTGACTTGTCTGAAAAGTCAACTCTTGATCAGATGACTTCCCCATGGAATTTCTTCATGAAAGTTGATATGTATACTCCCTATACCATATAGAGACCAATAGAAACAAGAATGACCAGAAAATTTGGAGTTATGGCCTCTGAAACCAAAACCCTAATTTTCAGTCAACTGTGCAATCTATCCTGGCTCTGCATCCACTCAAACCCTAGTTCTTGTGATTCTTTTGAATTATTGACTTTGTGAGGGTGTACTATGATGTTTGAACACATGTAGACCCCTTTGAATTGATTGGTTGCCTTTGGAGTGGCTCAAGAGGCTCTGGGATTGCCCAGATCACAAACCCTAGGTGTAGATGCCTTAGAACCAATGCAATGACTCAAAATTATGGTATGAGATGGTATGATTGTGTTTATGCATATGAGATGATCACAAGCCATGGTGTGAATGGGTGAGGGCAAATTTGGGGTGTTTACAGCTGCCCCTATTCAAACATGAGTTAGCTGTGCAGGTTGTAAGCGACGACTTAACAGGCAAACAAGATAACTTGTGGTTGAATACCGAAGACAGTCCAAAATTTGCACTCACAGAATGAAGAAGAAAAGGGATATAGATTGCAAAAGAAAATAAAGTATATCGTAAAGTGTGAGCGACGGAGAACGACCGTCGAGCAGAGGACGACTGCTGGGCAAATAGCAATGACGGGGACGGCCGACATGCTGGGAAAAGTGTGGGAAAATAAAGCGATGACGGGGACGGCCGACATGCTGGGGATAGAAGGTAAAGCCAAGACGGGGACGGCCGACTAGCTGGGAAAAGGTAAAGCCAAGACGGGGACGGCCGACTAGCTGGGAAAAGTGAGAAATTATGATGGGGACGGCCATCAAGGTAAAGTTGTAAAATTCTATGGGGATTGATGAAACATGACGGGGACGGCCATCAAGTTCCTAAAGCAAGGTAACCGACGATGGGGACGGCCATCGGGCTAAAGGAAAAGGAAAAGGGACCACGACGGGGACGGCCATCGGGTTAAAGAATAAATGAAATAAACAGATGATGGGGTACGGCCATCAAAGATGAATGACGATCATCTAGCAGGGGAATAAAGGAAATATGATGGGGACGGCCATCAAAGGTGGAGGACGACCACCTGGCAGGGTACGGCTGCCGAAAATATCAACGATGGGGACGGCCATCGGATAGAAAAGGTCAACGATGGGGACGGCCATCGGACGAGCATGATGGAGGACGACCATCAAGAAGTGGAGGACGACCACTCAGCAGGGTACGGCTGCTCTCGAGGTTTCTCATGACGTAGGACGAATGTCAGATAACCGAAATCAACAATGGGGACGGCCATTGGATAAAGTGATGAAGGACGATCATCAAAAGGTGGAGGACGACCACCTAGCAGGGGACGGCTGCTAAAAAGATCAACGATGGGGACGGCCATCGGGTGAGCATGATGGAGGACGACCCTCAAGAAGTGGAGGACGACCACTCAGCAGGGGACGGCTGCTCTCGGGGTATCATAACACAGGACGAGTGTCAGATAAAAAGGAAAAGGTTTGCTTTGTTGGTGATCTGCTGGGGATAGTAAACACGGACGAGTGTTCACAACCAAAAAGGAAAGTATAAGTGTTTGGTATTGTGTATGGATTAAAGATGCGGACGAGCATCCTTAAGACTATGATACGGACGAGTATCAGGTAGAAACAAACTGACACATGTTCAGAGATGATGATACGGACGAGTATCAACTGGTTAACAAGGAACACGGACGAGTGTTGATTCTGAGGGGACTCTTCTGGGGAAAAGTAGACACGGACGAGTGTCTATATTCAAGAAGACACAAGTGTTTTACACAGTGTATGGATTAAAGATGCGGACGAGCATCCTTAAGATTATGATACGGACGTGTATCATGTAGAAACAAACATTAGACGCAATGTTCTGAGATGATGATACGGACGGGTACCAACCGGTTAACAAAGAACAAGGACTACTGTCGAATCTGTGGGGATATAAGTGTTGTGTATACAAGATACGGACGAGTATCTGTATAAGCGTACCGCGAGTAGTGAGTATATATAGATGAGTGTTTTAACTGCTGGGGAGAATGACACGGACGGGTGCCAAGAGAGAAAAGTGTAATATGAACAAGTATCTGCTATACAAAGTCTAGGCGACTGCACTGGGGATATGACATGGACGGGTGTCAGGAAAGTGTATATATAGGTATGTGTGGGTGCAAAGAGGATGTCTTTGGCTTTCTGCTGGTAATATGACACGGACGAGTGTCACGAAGTATCCGTAACACAGGTGATTTTGCTATAAAGAGTGTTCGGACGACTTTACTGAGGAGAGGTGACACGGACGGGTGTCAAAAGGAAATATGCTGGTATTTGTGAATATGAGGCAACTGTTCTTGCTGGGATTCTGGTGGGGATTTTTGGGGAAGTATTCTGTATTCTGATGAATGATTATTATTCACAAGTGTTGATTCATAACATGACTTATGATTATGCTATGCGTTTGATTTTTGCCGTAATGCTCCGTATTAGACGGAATGCTACGCTCTGAGGGGAAATATGATGTAAATGCTATGATTATGCAAGGATATCAAACCGAGATGCGGATCCCGTTGCTGCAAAGATCTCTGGCTGTTCTGCTTGAAAAGGGCCCCCCAGCTGGGGATGAGATCATTGGTAGATCTGGTGAGATGTATTCATTTGGGGATATAGGTCACTTGTTGACATATCCTTATAATACGGGACCCAGCTGGGGTTTGTAGAAGCTTTCTTCACTCTGTTGTGATCTTATATGCGCCGCTCTTCTGGATAGAGGCTGGGGATTCCGTGGGGAGGTGGTTCCCTGACTTCTGTACTCAGCTAGGGATGAAATGGCAACTTGGCTGGGGAATTGTGAGAGGCAACTCAGCTGGGGAAGGCAACAAGAGGCAACTCAGCTGGGGATAGAGCATTTCAGATGCTGGGATTGAGTGTATGTTGATTTGGCAACTTTGCTGGGGAAGTGGGCACCTTCCAGTGCCATGTGGAAGATAGACCGAGTTGATAATGATTCGCCAGCTTGCTGAGACGTGACTTGCATGCCCCAGGTTGCGTTCTGGATACCTGCAATCCTGCAAAGATAAGGAGACGCACAAAAGGTCCCGAGGTATCCTTTACTGGATTCCATCATAGGAGTCAAGCATTTTCGAAGGTAAGTATATTCCCTGTAAGCATGTGTTTTATTTTTAGTGACAATCATCTGTACTCTTATGCAATCAGTTTTTTTCTTTTAAGATATCAGACATTCTTTGCAAAAAATGAAAATGTACAAAACGAGACATGACTGAAAATCTGATTTTATTAATTCATGTGCCCTGAATTGGCAAGATACAGTCAAAGAAACACATCTCCTGAAATCAGGAGATTGTTACAAATTGAGAAACAAAGTGATGGCAGTGTTGACGACGCTTTAAGGAGCTTCCTCTTCTGCTATGACTCGTATGACAATGACGTTCTTCTCGTCTTGCTTTCTGAAGAAAGTTGATTCCGATTGAAGCTTGATTCTATCAAAGCTTTCCAAGTTGTCAGTGATACGGACGAATCCAGAGTGCAGTTGTTCGCTTATTCCCTTATTTTGCATGGATCGCCCTTTCGGGTTTTCAATCCATCGGGATACCTATTTTTGCCTGAGTTGTCCAATGCGGCTTTTCAACTCAGCGGGTGTACATTTTTTATTTATTTCCCTTATTTTTGCCCGAGTCTTTTATTCTGTTTTTGACTCGCCGGGATGCCCTATTTTTGCCTGGACTTACATTCTGTTTTTATGTCCAGCGGGTCATTTTATGCGAAGTATTTTTTAACTGCATCTGAATTCACAGGGGATGGAAAATCTTCACCATCCATGGTGCTGAGCATCAGTGCTCCACCAGAGAAAACTTTCTTTACCACGAATGGCCCTTCGTAATTTGGAGTCCATTTGCCCCTGTGGTCTGTATGAGGAGGGAGGATTCTTTTCAGCACAAGATCTCCCACTTGGTACTCTCGGTGCCTGACTTTCTGATCGAAGGCTTTCTTCATTCTCTTCTGATACAATTGTCCATGACAGATTGCAGCCAATCTCTTCTCTTCAATCAGACTCAGTTGCTCGTATCGGGCTCGAACCCATTCTGCTTCGTTCAGCTTAACATCCATCAATACCCGCAAAGAGGGTAATTCAACTTCAACTGGTAGGACCGCTTCCATACCATACACAAGCTGATACGGTGTTGCCCCAGTGGACGTCCTGATTGACGTGCGGTACCCATGCAAGGCAAATGGTAGCATTTCATGCCAGTCTTTGTAGGTGACTACCATCTTTTGCACAATCTTCTTGATATTCTTATTTGCCGCCTCAACAGCACCATTCATCTTTGGTCTGTAAGGAGAGGAATTGTGATGTTGAATCTTGAAGTCCCGGCACAGCTCTGCCATCATTTTGTTGTTGAGATTGGAACCATTATCAGTAATGATTCGCTCGGGAACTCCATATCGACAGATGATATCTCTTTTCAGAAATCGGGCTACCACTTGCCTTGTAACATTTGCATATGAGGCTGCTTCAACCCACTTAGTGAAATAGTCGATGGCGACCAGGATGAATCTGTGGCCGTTTGAAGCAGTTGGCTCGATCTTGCCAATCATGTCAATGCCCCACATGGCGAAGGGCCATGGTGAAGACATAATGTTCAAGGGATTGGGAGGCACATGCACCTTATCTGCATAAATCTGGCATTTATGGCATTTTCTGGCGTAGGCACAACAGTCTGCATCCATTGTGATCCAATAATAGCCTGATCTTAACAACTTTTTAGCCATTGCATGTCCTCCAGCATGGGTACCAAAAGAGCCTTCATGCACTTCATGCATCAACAAATCTGCTTCCGTCTTGTCAACACATCGGAGGAGTACCATATCAAAGTTCCTTTTGTATAGAGATCCATCAGTGTTCAGAAAGAAACTTCCAGCAAGCCTTCTCAAAGTCTTCTTATCATTGGAAGATGCCCCAGGTGGGTATGTTTGATCCTCCAAGAAGCACTTAATATCATGGAACCAAGGCTTATCATCTTTGACAACATCTGTTGCGAATACATATGCTGGTCTATCAAGTCTCGATACTGAAATCTGAGGTACAACGTTAGCAGCTTGAACTTTGATCATGGACGAAATGGTAGCCAAGGCATCTGCAAACTGATTCTCGTCCCGGGGGATATACTCAAGCTTGACTGTTGTGAAGAAAGTCAATAACCTCCTTGTATAATCCCTGTAAGGTATCAGATGATCCTGGTGTGTATACCATTTCCCGTTGGTCTGATTGACTACCAAAGCTGAATCCCCGAATACGGTCAATGTCTTGATCCTGAGGTCAATGGCTTCCTCAAGACCCATAATGCAAGCTTCGTATTCAGCTTCGTTGTTAGTGCAGTTGAAAGTGAGTTTTGCCGAGAAAGGCATGTGAACTCCTTTGGGTGTAATGAGTACTGCACCAACACCACGACCATTCATGTTAACAGCCCCATCAAACATCATAGTCCATTCTTCTTCTGGGTCAGGCCCTTCAGTGTGAATAGGCTCTTCATGATCTTTTGCTTTTATGAACATGATGTCCTCATCAGGGAAGTCAAATCTCATAGGCTGGTAGTCATCAATGGGTTGCTCAGCAAGATATTCAGATAGTACACTGCCCTTGATGGCTTTCTGAGAGGTGTACTGGATGTCATATTCTGTAAGGATCATTTGCCATCTTGCAACCCGTCCGGTAAGCGCTGGCTTCTCAAATATGTACTTGACTGGGTCCATCTTCGAGATTAATAAAGTAGTGTGGGTCAACATATACTGTCTCAGTCGGCGAGCAGCCCACGCTAAAGCACAGCAAGTTTTCTCGAGCAGTGAATAACGCTGTTCACAGTCGGTAAACTTTTTGCTTAGGTAGTATATTGCATACTCTTTTCGACCAGACTCGTCATGCTGGCCCAGCACACACCCCATTGACTCTTCTAATACTGTCAAGTACATTATCAGAGGTCTTCCTTCAACTGGCGGCATGAGGATTGGAGGTTCTTGCAGATATTCCTTGATCTTGTCAAAGGCCTTCTGGCAATCTTCGCTCCATCTGACCGTTTGTTCTTTTCTTAACAGCTTGAACAAAGGTTCACAGGTTGCTGTGAGGTGAGATATGAACCGTGAGATATAGTTCAATCGACCTAAGAACCCTCGAACTTCTTTCTCAGTTTTTGGTGCAGGCATCTCTTGGATGGCTTTGACTTTATCAGGGTCCACTTCAATCCCTTTCTCGCTTACAATAAAACCCAGCAGCTTACCAGATCTCACCCCGAATGTGCATTTGTTGGGGTTCAACTTCAACTGGTATTTCCTCAGACGTTTGAACAATTTGAGCAGATTCACCAGGTGGTCTTCCTCTGTGAGGGACTTGGCAATCATATCATCCACATAACATTCTATCTCTTTGTGGATCATATCGTGGAATAATGTTACCATAGCCCGTTGATACGTTGCACCGGCATTCTTGAGCCCAAATGGCATTACCTTGTAGCAGAACGTGCCCCAGGGTGTGATGAAGGTTGTCTTCTCCATGTCTTCAGGTGACATTTTGATCTGGTTGTATCCTGAAAAACCATCCATGAAGGAGAATACCGAGAACTGAGCCGTGTTATCAACCAATACATCAATGTGAGGTAGAGGGAAATCATCTTTCGGGCTGGCTCTGTTCAGATCCCGGTAATCAACACACATTCTTACCTTACCGTCTTTCTTAGGCACAGGTACTATGTTAGCAACCCACGGCGGGTAGCTAGTCACAGCAAGGAACCCGGCGTCCCATTGCTTCTGTACCTCTTCTTTGATTTTCATAGCCATGTCTGGGCGAGTACGGCGCAGCTTCTGTTTGACTGGAGGGCATTCTTCTCTCAAAGGCAGCTTGTGCACAACAATGTCGGTATCCAACCCTGGCATGTCTTGATACGACCAAGCAAACACATCCACATACTCTTGAAGTAGATCAACCAGTTGCTTCTTCACTGAGTCTTGCAGGCAGGCCCCGATTTTAACCTCTTTCACGTCTTCCTCTGTACCAAGATTGATCACTTCAACCTCCTCCTGGTGAGGAGTAATAACTTTTTCCTCTTGTCTTAACAACCTGGCTAGCTCTTCAGGAAGCTCATATTCTTCTTCAACCCCTTCATCAGCTTGATTGATCGGATTGTCAAAGTCATACGATGTCATAGCCGTGCTGTTGTCAGTGCTGTCTGGGAGGCACTCTCTGCAAGGGTTAAGTTGTTCATTTTAGTGATTGATTTTAGTCTTGTTTAGAAAAGTGAAATAAAGTTGTCATTTTGAAAGCACTGCCATTTATTTTTTGTACAAAAAAGGAAAAATGGAAAAACAGTGAATGGAAAAGAAAAAAGACTCATTTGCAAAAAGATGTCTGATATTTCATTAATTGATCTTGTTTGCACAAAAAGTACAGATGGCCCGATTACAAAATGAGTCTTGTCATCTTGGGCAAGATGCAAGACTTTGATGCATGCTTATAAAATACAGGAAATAATAATTACTCTGATCGAGTAACTCTTATAATTTCCTGGGAAGACCAGTTCGAGACACTGCTCCCCGGGATCTTTGGACGAATCCAGCTTTCCAGGTTGCGCTCCTCTTCCAGCTCGTCTTCCAGGCAGTTGATAGCATCAGGGGTAAGCATCCCCCCACTGACAAAACCAGGCTCTCCAGCAGCCCTTGCTTGATGTTGAGTTGGTCTGTAACCCAACCCAAATTTGTCTTTCTTTTCCTCCACAGCTAAAACTTTGCCCCAGCCCAGGGCGGTTCCTTCCTCAACAACCTTCCGGGCTTGTTGGTAAGATGACATTGGAGTACCAGATACAGCAGATGCTTCATTCACATTCAAAGCTTCAAACCCCTGGCTCATTGTTTCATGGATCTCCCCATCCATTTCAATGTACTTATAGATTGCCAGGTGGCTGACAAAAATGTCCTCCTCTCCACAGATTGTGACAACTTGGCCTTCCCACTCATATTTTAACTTTTGGTGAAGGGTAGACGTTATTGCGCCGGCGGCGTGAATCCAGGGTCTACCCAACAAACAGCTGTAGGCGGGCTGAATGTCCATCACGTAAAAGATAGTTTTAAAGGTCTGTGGGCCAATTGTCACAGGTAGCTCAATCTCTCCCAGAACCGATCTCTTAGAACCATCAAAGGCTCTCACCACCAGGTTGCTGGGTCTCAATGCCAATCCATCATATTCTAACTTCACCAGAGCCTTCTTTGGTAAGACATTCAGGGATGAACCTGTGTCTACCAGCACATGAGAAAGGACGGCTCCTTTGCATTCCATGGTTATGTGCAAGGCTTTGTTGTGATTGCGGCCATCCGCTGTCAAGTCAGTATTGGTGAACCCTAGCCCATTGCTAGCAGTAACATTTCCAACCACGGTCTCCAACTGGTTGACAGTAATCTCTTCAGGCACGTAAGCTGCGTGCAGGACTTTAAGTAGTGCATTCCGATGGGCTTCGGAGCACATAAGCAGTGAGAGGATAGAGATTTTGGATGGCGTTTGGTGAAGCTGATCCACAATTTTGTAATCACTCTTTTTGATGATCCTCATAAACTCATCAACTTCTTGATCGAACGGTGTCTTCAAGGCTTCTTTAACAGCTTGATCTTCCTGCACAGGGCTCTTCCCTTTTGCCTTAGCAGCAGCTTCTGCTTCGGCGGTAGGCCTTTGAATTAGTGGGGCAAAGAGACGTCCGCTTCGAGTGAAGCCTCCGCCTCCCCCCACATTATCTACTTGTGGTGCAGGTGTTGATGTTTCAAGAGTGATTCTTTTTCCTTCGCAGTATACGTCAGAGCCATAGTGCCAAGGGATGGCCCTATTGCTTTCATATGGTACTGGTCCAGGCACCGTGACAGTGACTGGACTGATTGTCGCTGCTGAAGGGACTGTAATTGTTTGTGGATCATAAAAGATTGTAATTGGTGCTCTGGTGGGAGCAGCACCTTCTGAATGGTAGGCAGAGTTATTCTCAGGATCATAAAATATGGTGACAGTAGAGACATCTTCATGATTTGTTGCTGGAGTTGTAGGAGACATTGGCGGAAGAAAGGATGTTGTTGTTGTAGGAGGTTCAAAATGGAGTGAAGCTGAAGTTGTAGCAGGAGAAACTGTTGAAAACTGATCATTTGAGAAGACGGATGACGTACTTGTTGATGAAGCCGAAGAATTGTCAGGAACAATAGTTGCTGCAGTTGTAGGAGGTTCTGAAACCGTTGCTGATGATATTGCTGGATTTGTTGGAAATGATGTGGTGATCTGAAGTTGGCCACTCTGAATGAGGCTATCTATGCCATTCCTCAAATTATCGCACCCATTTACAGAGATATTGCAGTAAGCACACCCCAACTCGCATCCTGGGAACATGTTGCATTCCAAGAGCTGAGCCTTGATTTCTACCAATGGTGTCCTGATCTGTCCCACACTGGTTATTAAATAAGACGGCTTGTCTTCTTCAATAGCGTTAATTCGGGGACCACCATGATTTGGCATAGGATTTTTGTTGACATTGGGCGGCGGTGCAAAATTCAGAGCCTTGGAGTCTACCAAGTCTTGTACCTTCATATGCAGAGCCCTGCATTTTTCTGTACTGTGACCAGGTGCGTTTGAATGAAAAGCGCACCTAGCATTGGAGTCATAGTTCCTTGGTAGACTGTTGGGATCCGGAGGTGCCAACGTTCTTAGCTCAACTAGGTTGAGTTTCAGAAGTTGTGGCAGCAAGGCAGCATATGGCATTGGGATCGGGTCGATCACTCTGTTAGCTTGGGATGGCCTCTGTTGGAATGGCTTTTGCTGATTGTTGTTGGTGTTGTTGTTGTTGTAGTTTCTTGGAGGATATTGATTCTGCTGATGATACTGAGGTTGTTGTTGGAAGTTTTGTTGCGGAGGTTGATAGACTGGCTGAGGATGAGCTGGAGCAGGAATGGTGACTGCCGCTATTGACCTTTGAGCATATTGGGGCCTGCCCCTGTTTGAATGGATGGCATTGGTCTCGCCAGTTCTTCTCGGGCCTGTAAAAGGCTTTCTTGTACTACTGGACGAACTTGCACCGTTGTCTGAGATCTTTCCCATTTTTAACAAGCTTTCAATTCTCTCCCCAGCTATGACAACATCTGCGAAGCTAGTGGAAGAGAAAGCAGCCAACCTGTCAATATAGGTTCCCTGAAGGGTATTCATGAACATATCTGCCATTTCCCGTTCAGACATAGGTGGTTGAACAGCAGCAGCCAGTTGCCTCCACCTCTGGGCATATTCTCGGAAACTCTCTCTTGAAGACTGTGACATTCCCATCAGGAGGGTCCTGTTGGGTGCCATGTCCAGATTATACTGATACTGTCTGATGAAGGCCTCTGCCAGGTCCTTCCAGCATCTAATAGTTGCCCTTGTCAAGTGAGAGTACCATTCTCTCGAAGCTCCGGTCAAGCTATCTTCAAAATAGAACATCCACAATTTCTCGTCCATGGTGTAAGCTTTTAATCTCCCGAGGAAAGATTGTAGATGGGTTCGAGGACAAGAAGTCCCATTATACTTTTCAAAACATGGAGGCTTGAACTTGTGGGGAATCCTGACCCCGTCTACCAAGCCCATGTCCATGACATCGAAGCCCAAAGAGTTTTGAGATTCTAAGGACCTCAATTTCTCAGCTATCTCATCCAATCTCCTATCATAAGCTTCTTCTCCAGCTCCCATTACCGTGAACTGGTCTTCTTGAGGGTCTTCCTGTAGTACCCTCCCTGCTGTGGCAGTCCCTTGTATATTGACAGGGATGTTGGCCTCTGGATGGAGATGGGGTCCAAAAACTGGGGGATTGACATGAGGTTGGACCCTCTCGTTGTTACTTGTGCCAGCAGTTCCCACATGGGGCTCTTCTTGATTCTGCCTTTCCACCATGGCTCTCAATCTTTCCTGGCTCTGAGCCATGTTGTTCATAACTTCCATAAGCTGAGTCATTTGGTTCTTCATTTCTAGCCTTTCATTTGCCATTTGATTTCTGACCTCGGTGAGGTCCTGCTGCATCTGATCCATCTGAATTCCCGGAAGGTTGTTTCGGGTTGGATAACGGTGCGGACGGTTGAGGGGAAATACCCGGCGCCTAGCAATAGTTCCTGAGATTCACAACAGGGGTTAGCAACAACAAAACAAAAACCTACAAAACAAACAAAAGGGTTAGCATGCAATGCAGTTATGCTTATTTGTTCTCAAGGTATCCGGTTTGGCCTTCAGTTTTGACCCTTCCAGACCCTTGAAGATGCTGTTGATGTTGCTTCCGAAGTAAACTTGGATGGAACAAACACAAAACGAATATATTACAGGAGGTGAAATAATACAACTTGTTCATTTTACAACACAAGCCCTTTAAGGGGTCCAAATACAATACAAGAAAATAAAAGTACACGGAAAGAAAGCAACAACAAACAAATGGTCAAACACCAAGACCAAACTCATCCTTACGAACTTCCTTGAGAAGTGCTTCGGTCACAGGATCAGCCGGACGCTCCGTGAGATTCCTGATGAGGAGATTCCGGGTCGCAACAGCTGCTGTTAGCTTCTTGTGCTGATTTTGTTCCTTGGACCTTTTCACCCCTGCTTTGATCTTCAGCTCTGATATCTCTCTCTGGGCTGCTGCCAGGGTTTCTTGTTGTTCTTTTGCACTAGCTTCTAGTTGCTCCATCTTGTCTTGAACTCTCTTGTCTTCCAGGGTACGGGCCTCGGTGATCCTGACCCACCGGGCTTGACTCTCCTTCAAGTACAAGTCTGTCCTTGCTCTCTGGAACTGGGCTTCTTTGCAAGCATTCTTCAGAATTTGCTCTCCAGCCTTAGACTTGTTGATATAATCCCCAGACTTCTCAATCTTAGTCAGATGCTCTACTCTCAACTTCTCCAATCTCTCAATTTCCCTCATACCTTCACTCCTCTCCCGGAGGGTCTTCTGCAAAGCTTGAGTTAACTTCTCATTCCTTTCCTTCAAGCTCTCAAACTCTTCCAAACTGATAGTGGCAGGGGGTGGTGCTGAAGATGACTCAGGCATGTCTTCTATGGTAAAGGGCATTCCAGAGAATTGGGCCCTGGCACGGGACCACTCATAATATTGTGCTGATGCCACATTATTACACTTCCCCAGGATGGTGACTCCCTTGGTTTGAACATTATCCCAGGCCCAGGCAGCCTGCCTAACAACAGCCAAACTAATCTTGTTCTCACAATAAAGGGTCTCCACCAAGTCCTGTGCCCTTGGAGTGTGGACCAGTGCATAGCCTAATTGCCTCCTGAATAGCAGAGGGTTGTAATTGATACTTCCCTTAACTCCTATTAAAGGCACATTGGGAAAATGTCCACAGCTGGTGATGATATCCCTGCCCTTGGTGCTCTGAGTGCACCATCTGATATCTGCTGAAGTTAGAACAGTGAGTCTCTTAGCCCAGTTGCTCTGCTGATGAGGGTTTAGGAATGCATCTGTCCTGGGTAGATGCCTGAGAAGCCAAGTGTGAAACAATGGAGCACAAAACCTCACTAACCTCCCCCTCTGCTTTTCATTCCTCTGATGCACTGAATAGTAAAGATCCCCCAATAAAGTTGGCACTGGGTTCTTCAGAATGAACAGATGGATTGCATTCTTGCTAATGAATCGAGGCTCATCTGCAAACAACACAATTCCATATACACTTAGGGCCAACAAAGCACAAACAGCTTTCCACTCCCCCAGGGAAGCCTTTAGGCTAGCTTGAGAAATCAGGAAATCCAAATGAAAACCAGGGATTCCAGCTTTAGAGGTCATATGCTGCTCAACCAAAACAGGCTCCAGATGCAAAGCCTTTGCTACCTCTCCATTAGCAGGAAAGACCATCTCAGGGTTGAAAGGAATTTCTCTCCTGATAGGCATACCAACTAATGAGGAGTACTCTTCCAATAAGGGGCCCAGCTGAAAGTCTTGAAAAGTAAAACATCTCAGTGGAGGATCGTAAAACTGAATGCAGGTGTGGATGAGGCTCCTCTGTGAAGGGTCCAGATCCATAACCATGTCCAGTATATCTCCATAACTCTCCCTGAACAAAGGTATGTGATCTGGAGTGATCAGGGTTTGGATCCTCCTGATGTCTGATAAGTCTGGCTGGAAGAAGTGATAGGTGATGTTGCTCTTTTTAGGAGCCATGATGCTGAGACTGAATAGAGACAGGTGATGATGATAATACTGAAGAAGTGGGCCACTGACTGGCTGGTGCAGGTGATAATTGAAGCAGATAGCTGAAGCAAATGCTGATGAAGATAGGTCAGTACTGAAGATGGGGTCAAAACCAAAACCAGATGAAAATGGATACCCTGAAACACAAATAAGCAAATGTCAATATGATGCAATGATTATGTATGCAAATGAAATGCAAAGGTCTGTGACTGAGCTGGATCTGATCAAAACTCTGATATAGGTCCAAATGTGTTCAAGAATTCCAGTTGGGGTCTATAAATCCAGTAACCAAGGTGGGGGACTCAAATGAAGAGCCACAAGTCCAGGGTTTAGAATCACAAGAACTGTCCAACATGGAGTACTCTTGACAAAATCACAGTAACAGGGTATTCTGAGGTCAAGGTACCTGCAAACCTGTAAACAGCCCAACCCCCTCACAGGTGGTGTTCTAAAACAAGGATCCTCAGACTTGGATCAGTTATGAGAAGTGTAAACACTTCTAACCCGGAGGCACAGTGTTTACAATAACCATAACAATTCCTCCTCTAATTCACCTCAGTTTCTGAAGGTCAATACTAAAGGTCATCCAGACTTAGCAGGCTTCCAAGATAGCCCTAGCATTGCAGGAAATCTGCAACACAGAGTTCTCAAGAAGAAACCCATATCTGAACCGTGTTTCATATCCCCGCACCAGACCGAAATGGAATGGGAAAGAATATGATTCACTCTAGCCTAGGTGTCACTCAGGTCCCAGGTATAGGACCTTAACTCTCAATAGAACCCCACCCACCAAAGGAAAACCAAATCCAGCCAGCAGCATGACAGTATGATATATACAAAGTGCAATAAAGAAAAGCAGTAAGCAAACTGTACATAAAGCAAAATAAATACAAGCACAAATAAGCACATAACACCCCAGTAAACACAAATCAATCAAGCGCTAGGAGGAACCCACAAAAAGAACCAGAAGCCCTGGTTGTAGTATAAGGCTCCCTAGCAGAGTCGCCAAGCTGTCGCTCCCAATAAGTGGGACCAGGCCCAGATAAAGGTACGGACACGAACGGTCGGCGAAGGGGACAATGCGAACACACAGCCGTGAACTCACTGGAGATGAATAGAGTCGCCAGCTAGGCATTTTTATCCCGGAGGAAAGGTAATGCTGCATAAACCTAAGAAAAGATGGATAAGACGGTTGCGAACCAGAGAGACTGAGAAAGGGGGTTGGTTACAACCTGGGAAGGTATTAGCACCCAGATTGTCCGCCGTACTCGACGGGATCCACGCTTAAAAGATTTGTGTTTTAAGGGGTAGTGTCAGTGCCATTTGTGTGTAAAATAGCTGGAAAAGGATGTACAGGTGTCAGTGTAAGGAAAGTGTGAAGTGTATAAGTGAAGTGTCAGTGTAAGAATGGGAATGAGTTGCTCAAGATTATGAGGCTAAAAGAATGAGGCTAGAAAGAGGGGGAATATACAGAGACTTTTGTTCGATAACTGTTAAGTTATGCCTACGTATCCTCTCGTGCAATGAGGAAGTCAGAACACCGTAGTTCGACCCAAAGAGACTGAAAGATGAATTGACTTGTGAACTGCTTGCTAGCCTATGCTCAAGTGTATGATCTGTCTGGCACAGATGCAAACTGTCTTGCATTAGACTGAAGAAGCAAGTTCTCGTTTGTGAGTGAATGAGATGAGAAAAGAATCCCGGAGGAGACGATCATTGTTTGTTTTTGAGTTTTCAGTCTTTTATTGCTTTTGGATTTGTCATAAGTTAATGAGCTTAAGCCTAAACCAATGGGTTAGCAAACTCATCACATCTTCCCTCTGATTAGGGGTAATGAGAATACCTTAAGTGTGAAGTCAGATTCTCACACTTAGCCACCTTTGGTGTAGGATTAAGATCATTAACCTACTTGTGATTATTTAGATGTTTTTGTTGTTTTTGTTTAGTGTTAAGTAATGAGATTAAGCCATAATCAGGGACTAAACAGACTCATTACACCATCCTAATAGAAGGATAATAGATGAGAATGTTTAAGCTGAGGAAAACTCCTCAACTTAATCCATGATTAGGGATTAAACCCATGACAAAACAAAGCCTTTATTAGATGGATTTTAGTTAATGGTAAGATGAAGAAATGAGTTTTATGGTTTGTAAGACAAACTTGAGGGGGACTTGTCCATTAACACTAGGGTTAGTCCTTCTTAACCAATTAAGGAAGAATTAGAATCCTAATGCAAGGCCCAAGTTACAAGTTTGATGTCTTGATGATTATTAGATGGATTGATTAAAGGATTTAAACACATTAAGGGTTTAACACTTAGGATTAAAGTTGTACACTCCATCCTAATAGAAGGATGCAGGCATAAGCTTAATCACAAAGCCTTAAAGCCTTTAGGGTTTAGTCTCTGATTATGAGGTGAGAAGAAAGGACTCAAAGAGACAAAAAGGCAAAAGCTAAATGGGGGACTAATCAAAACCCTAATTATTGTCATGCTTGGTTGTTCCTAAGGCTTGTGTGGTTTTCAAGAGCAATCTTCAAAGAGAACCACCAGGAAGCAGATGAACAAGATCAAGAGAAGCAAAGTGACTTGCTTCATTCAAGAAGTCAAGTCACTTGAAGAAAGAAAGTAAGATGAAGAAGAAAGAGCAAGCTCAATCTCAAACACAAGACAAAATACAGCAATGATGCATAAGAGAGATGAAAAGAGGTTGTGAGAAGTGAAGGCAAATTCACTTCTCAAAGTAACTTACCACCTGAAAAGTTAGTGAAAGAAATGCAATGCAATGCAAAATGAGATGAAATGGCATGATGCAAATCAAAACCAGAAGCATGTGTGTGATGTTAATGATGCTAAGTGATGATGCAAACATGAGGCAAGGCATGAATATGCTCATACAAGTTCATGGGTGCAAATGGTGCAAGCTTAGAAGCATGGATACACATGAAAAGTTATGAAACATACATGGCATACAACATGGCAAATGCAAGATGCAATGATCAAAGATGCTTTCTATATGTCTTATGATGTCAAATGAACCAAATGGATGCTTGAAATTTCATAGCAAGTCATGTTATGCAAGAGAATGCAAGAAGGATGCAAAAGAAAGCCCAAATTAGGGTTTATGAATCAAACATCAAACAAAAACCAAAAACAGAAGCAAACCCTAAGATAAAAAATGGAAAATGCCACCCAAAGAAGCCCTAATCCTATACTAAACCAAGGTCCAAAGGGGAAGTCTCAACTCCTAACCAATCTCAAGATATGATTTTTCTAAGTTATTAGGGTTTTTTAGGGTTCTTAACAAAAGAAATGCCAAACAATTTGAAATTGAAGGATCAAATCAAGACCATTTTATCCTAGAAACTACATGCTAAACACAAAACAAAGCAAAAAGAATCAATGTCCAAACCTTCTTAGATAGGCAGAAATGAATTTTTGAACTTATGATCAAAACAATGCACAAAATATGATTTAATTCAATGAAAAATTCTTAAAATGCATCAAGATCAAAAAAGAAATTTGGTTTGAAGATTGGACAATGTTTCTAAATGTCTTAGAACATTTCATGAATTTTTTTGTAATTTTTAGATACCTAAAGGTATTTTTAATTAATTAATTTCCATTAATCAATTAAAAATAATCTTTTAAATATTTAAAAATACTTTTTTAATGATAAAAAATAAAACAAAAATATTTTTGTGTCATAAAAATTAATAAAACTTTTAGGAAAAAGTTTCATAATTTTTAAGAATTTTTTACTATTTTTAATTAATTATGCAAGTTAAATGAAATAAAATGAAATTAAAATAAGAAAAAAAGAAAAGTAATCAGGATGGAGGGCCAGGATGGGCTCTGGATTCAAATTGGTTGACTGGCGCGTGAATGGAGGGTCTGGATTCAATCTGGCCAAATTAATTTAATTACGAAATAATTAAAACTAATTAAGTGGATTAGGGCAAAATGACATGATCTGGACCATTCACTAGCGCGCGGGAAACAGCATCCAAGGGTCCAAGTTTAAAGTTCACTAATTAATGACAATTAGCCCTAATCACATTCAGGCTGCCGGAGAAGACCTCCGGTCGTCTTCTCCGGCGAGCAACTCCCCTGAAAACTTCCCAACTCACTCAAATCGTATCAAAAATGAAAACTAAGAACTGGGAAATGTTCCTTACACACTCACGAATCAAACCCCTCTCTCAAAACAAATTTATATTTCCTAAATAAGCTGAATCGAAGAGGATAAGAACTAGGGCACGCAAGCTTCAGAAGCAAATTAAATACTCATTTCAAAGCCATTTTCGAAACCAATGACATCAGGATGATCAGTGAGGCACATAGAACAATTTTATAACATGAAAAATGATTTCTGGAAAAATAAATTTCAAGCTACCTGAGATTCGAAGCTTTCACTCTGATGACTTTCTGGCCACTTCTCCTTGTGCAATCCACTCCACTTGATCCCCAGATGATGTTTGAATGCTCAAGAAGAGTTTATGTTGGCTGGATAGTGAGTTTCGAAAGCTCCTGCTTCAACTCAGTCAGAAATGGCAATGGTGATTCTGGCACTTTCAGGTCATTGTGAATGGTGGTTTGTGGTCCAGATGATGTATGGAGAAGCTTTGCAAGGTTTGTTTGGCTGTTTGTGAGCTAGGGAGGGAGATTCGAATGGAACTGCAGCTTGGGGTGAGAAATGGCTATGGGGTGTTCTGGTTGATTCAGGCTTGTGTTCTTGCTGGTTTCTACTTAATGATGCATGGTAAGTTGAATGGTGAAAATGGTTTGAGTGTTTCTTGGCTGAGCAGAGAGATTCGAAGGCTTATGCAGTTTGGTGTGTTTTTTGTGAATGTGATCTTGTGTATGGTTTCAGCCTTGCTTAGTGTTATGTCTAGCTTGCAAATGGAAAGTATAAACAAATCTGATTGGCTGGATGATGTGACATGGCCTGCTATGATAGGTAAGTCACCTTTTGCAAAATGTCAACTTCTTTGTAAGAGAAAGTATGGGCAGCTTCTAGGCTAGTACAAGGCTGGTTCTGGTGCAGCATGGTGAGGTGAGAGGCTAGCAAAGTGTAGTAACCAATGCAGCAAGTTGTAGGAAGTGATCATGAAGATTTTGCAAGTTGTGACTTTTTGGTTCACATGTGATTCCTTGGCCCAACCAAACATAAACCATGGGCCTTCTTGGTTCAATTCTGATTTTTATGACTTGGAGAATGCTTGCATACTGGTTTGAAGTGAACTAGAGGCTGCAAAAGGTATTGGTTCATGATCTTGCAAAATTTCCATTTGAAGCATGCCTTGAAAATCAATGATTTTAGCCAACTTTGTCACACCATAACTTTTGATCCAAGAAGAGTTTGATCATGTTCTTGTACTTTTTGAAAAGGGAAAGATGAGATCTACAACTTTCATGACCAAAGTTTTTTCATTTGAAGCTTTTTTGGATCAAGAATCAAGGCTTGAAAAATGACCTAAAATGAAGCATTCTTGAAAAGTCAACTATGCCCAAAAAGTCAACATTTGCAAAAACCTTAAATTCTTGATTTCTATGAACTTCAACCTTCTTCCATGATCAAATAAAGATCATATACACTCAAAATGATGAAGATCACCCATTGGTTGGGTCATTGGGGGCCTCAGATGCCCTGATTTTACACTGACTTGTCTGAAAAGTCAACTCTTGATCAGATGACTTCCCCATGGAATTTCTTCATGAAAGTTGATATGTATACTCCCTATACCATATAGAGACCAATAGAAACAAGAATGACCAGAAAATTTGGAGTTATGGCCTCTGAAACCAAAACCCTAATTTTCAGTCAACTGTGCAATCTATCCTGGCTCTGCATCCACTCAAACCCTAGTTCTTGTGATTCTTTTGAATTCTTGACTTTGTGAGGGTGTACTATGATGTTTGAACACATGTAGACCCCTTTGAATTGATTGGATGCCTTTGGAGTGGCTCAAGAGGCTCTGGGATTGCCCAGATCACAAACCCTAGGTGTAGATGCCTTAGAACCAATGCAATGACTCAAAATTATGGTATGAGATGGTATGATTGTGTTTATGCATATGAGATGATCACAAGCCATGGTGTGAATGGGTGAGGGCAAATTTGGGGTGTTTACAGAAAGTTAGAGGGCTTGGGGATGCGTAGGGAGTGAGATAGCATGAATAGCTCGCCGGAGAAGATGACCGGAACACTGTTCCGGTCATCTGAAAGTCATTAGGGTTTCTGATTAGGGTTTAATCATAATTAGGCCAGTTTGAATTCTGGCCGTCCATTCGCGCGCCAAGTCAATTCCCGCCCCCCTGACTTTGAATCTGGACCTTTGGATGATTTGACTTTCCTATTTTCTCATTAAAATCATTTTTAAATTCATTTGTTTTGATTTATTTTACACGAATTTTTAAAAATAGCAAAAAATGTTTAAAAATTATGAAAATTTTTGTCAAGATTTTCATTATTTTTCAGAACACAAAAATATTTTTATTTTTAATTTTTGCATTAAAAATTATTTTTAAATCATTTAAAAGTTTATTTTTAATTAATTAATGAAAATTAATTAATTAAAAATACTTTTAGGTATTTAAAAATCACAAAAAAATTCACATAGCATTTAGAAACATTTAGAAACATTTTCCAACTCTTAAACCAAATTTCTTTTTTGATCTTGATGCCTTTTGATAATTTTCTTTGGAATTAATCTCATTTCAAGGCAATATTTTGTTTCAAACTTCAAAAATTCATTTCTGCCTAACCATTGAGAGTTGGACAATGATTCTTTTTGTATTGCATCTTGCATAGCATTTAGTTTATAGGATAAAATTGGTTTGAATTGATCTTGCACTTTCAATTTTTTTTGCATTTTTCTTGTCAAGGTACCTTAAAAACCTAGCAATCTTAGGATATTCATAACTCTCACTAGGTTAAGAGTTGGATCCCCTCCTTTGGGAAGTGAGTTTGTATAGGTTTAGGGTTCCTTTGATTGCATTTTCAAATTTTTATCATGTCATTTGCTTCTGGTTTTGGATTTTGCTTTGTGTGTTGATCATAAACCCTAATTTATGCCTTCCTTTGCATCCATCTTCCATTTGCTTGCAAACCATGACTTGCCATGACATTTTGTGCATCCATTTGATTCATAATACATCTTAAGACATATTAGAATCATGTTTGATCATTGCATCTTTCATTTGCCATGTTATGTGTCTTTTGCATTCCATAACTTTTCATGAACTTCCATGGTTCAAAGCATGCTTCTCTTGCATCCATATGTTT
The DNA here is from genome assembly GCA_963966055.1 of Lathyrus aphaca. NCBI lineage: Eukaryota > Viridiplantae > Streptophyta > Magnoliopsida > Fabales > Fabaceae > Lathyrus > Lathyrus aphaca. Next base: position 55,491,203 of record OZ014520.1, read on the forward strand.
GTATGATCATTCTAATGCCTTGCCTCATGTTTGCATCATCTCTTAGAATCATTAGTATCATACTTATGCTTCTGGTTTTGGTTTGCATCATGACATTGCATCTCATTTTGCATTGCATTTCATTTCTTTACTAACTTTTCAGGTGGTAAGTTGTATTGAGAAGTGAATTTGCCTTCACTTCTCACAATCTCTTTTCATCTCTCTTATGCATCATTGCTGCATTTTTGTATGTGTATTGGATTGAGCTTGCTCATTCTTGTTCATCTTACCTTATTTCCTCAAACAACTTGTCTTCTTAAGTGAAGCAAGTTGTTCTGCTTCTTTCTCCTTTCATCTTGCTCCTCCTTGGTGGCCTTTGAAGATTCTTTCTCTCTTAAGCCTCACAAACCCTAGGAATGACCAAGCATGATAACAATTAGGGTTTGATTAGTCTCCCACTTAGCTTTTACCTTTGTGTCTCTTTGAGTTCTCTCTCCTTATCTCTTAATCAAGGACTAAACCCTAAAGGCTTTAAGGCTTTGTGATTAAGCTTATGCCTGCATCCTTCTATTAGGATGGAGTGTATAACTTTAATCCTAAGTGTTAAACCCTTAATGTGTTTAAATCCTTTAATCAATTCACTTAATAATCATCAAGACATCAAGCTTGTAACTTGGGCCTTGCATTAGGGTTCTAATTCTTCCTTAATTGGTTAAGAAGGACTAACCCTAGTGTTAATGGACAAGTCCCCCTCAAGTTGTCTTACAAACCATAAAACTCACTTCTTCATCTTATCATTAACTAAAATCCATCTAATAAAGGCTTTGTTTTGTCATGATGTTAATCCCTAATCATGGATTAAGTTGAGGAGTCTTCCTCATCTTAAACATTCCCATCTATTATCCTTCTATCAGGATGGTGTAATGAGTCTGTTTAATCCTTGATTATGGCTTAATCTCATTACCTAACACTAAACAAAAACAACAAAAACATCTAAATAATCACAAGTAGGTTAATGATCTTAATCCTACACCAGGGTGATTAAGTTTGAGATGCTGACTTCACACTTAAGGTATTCTCATTACCCCTAATCAGAGGGAGGATGTGATGAGTTTACTAACCCATTGGTTTAGGCTTAAGCTCATTAACTTATGACAAACTTCCAAAAGCAATAAAAGATTGAAAACATAAAAACAAACAATAATTGTCTCCTCCGGGATTCTTTTCTCATCTCATTCACTCACAAACGAGAACTCGCTTCTTCCGTCTAATGCAAGACAGTTTGCACCTGAGCCAGACAGGTCATACACTTGAGCATAGACAAGCAAGCAGTTCACAAGTCAATTTATCTTTCAGTCTCTTTGGGTCGAACTACGATGTTCTGACTTCCTCATTTCACGAGAGGATACGTAGGCATAACTTAACAGTTATCGAACAAAAGTCTCTGTATATTCCCCCTCCTTCCAGCATTATTCTTTAAGCCTCATAGTCTTGAGCTTCATACTCCTGTTCTTGCACTGACATTTCTCTTATACACTTCACACTTCTTTTACACTGACACTTGCATTTTTTCCAGCTTTGGTACACAAATTACACTGACACTACCCTTTTAAAACACAAATCTTTTAAGCGTGGATCCCGTCGAGTACGGAGGACAATCTGGGTGCGAATACCTTCCCAGGTTGTAACCAACCCCCTTTCTCAGTCTCTCTGGTTCGCAACCGTCTTATCCATATCTTTTTCTAGGTCTATGCAGAATTACCTTTCCTCCGGGATAAAAATGCCTAGTTGGCGACTCTTTCTTTTCTGAGTTCACCCCTGTGTGTTCTCATTCCTCTTTCCGCCGACCGTTCGCGTCTGTACCCCTCTTGGCCCCGTGTCATTTGGTGGGAGCGACAGCTTGGCGACTCTGCTGGGGACCCTTATACTGTAACCAGGGCTTCTGGTTCTTTTTGTGGGTTCCTCCTAGAGCTTGATTGATTTGTGTTTACTGGGGTGTTATGTGTTAGTTGTGTTTATATAGTTGCTTTATTTATTGCTTTATGTACAGTTATTTATTGCTTTCTTTACAGCTTTATATATCATACTATCATACTGTTATCTGGCTGGATCTGGTTTTTGTCTTGGTAGGTGGGGTTTTACTGAGAGTTATAGGTCCTATACCTGGGACCTGAGTGATACCTAGGCTAGAGTGGTTCATGTTCTTTCCCATTCCATTTCGGTCTGGTGCGGGAATATGAAACACGGTTCAGATGTGGGTTTCTTATTGAGAACTCTGTGCTACATATTTCCTGTAGTGCTAGGGCTATCTAGGAAGCCTGCTAAGTCTGGATGACCTTTATTATGATCTTTAGAAACTGAGGTGAATTAGAGGAGGATCTTTTATGGTTATTGTAAACATTGTACCCCCGGGTTAGAAGTGTTTACACTTCTCATAACTGATCCAAGTCTGAGGATCCTTGTTTTAGAACACTACCTGTGAGGGGGTTGGGCTGTTTACAGGTTTGCAGGAACCCTTGGCCACATCATACCTTGATACTTGTTGTGTTTAAGAATGCTTCACTTTGGACAGTTCTTGTGACTTAACCCAGGACATGTGACTCTTTATTTGAGTCCCCCACCTTGGTTACTGGACTTCTGAACCTCCATCTGGACTTCTTGAACATACATGGACTTTATATCAAGACAGTAAATCAGATCCAGCCTGATCACAAACCCTTGCATATCATTTGCATACATCATCATTGCATCATTTAACATTTGCTTATTTGTTTTTCAGGGTATCCATATTACATCTGGCTTGGTTTTGACCCCTTCATCTGCATAGACCCTTGATTCATCAGTTTCCTGCTTCAGCTACTGTTATTACCAGCCTCAGCCTATCAGTGGCTCATCTCCAGTATCAGTCTTCATCATCAGCATTTGTTTTCAGCTCTTCATCAGCAGTCATGGCACCCAAGAAGAGCAACATTTCATACCATTTCTTTGAGCTTGTGCTGGCTGGCATCAGGCAGGTCCAGGCACTTATTACTCCAGACCACATCCCATTATTCAGAGAACATTATGGAGGCATCCTTGATATGGTTATAGACCTGGACCCTTCTCAGAGGAGTTTGATCCACACTTGCCTACAGTTTTATGACCCTCCTTTGAGATGCTTCACTTTCCAAAACTTTCAGTTGGGACATCTGTTGGAGGAGTTTTCATCATTGATTGGAGTACCTGTCAGGGGTGGTATCCCCTTCAACCCTGAGATGGCTTCTCCCAGCAATGAAGAAGTGGCAAAAGCATTGTACCTGGAACCTATTGTGATTGAGCAGAACATGACAACAAAGGCTGGAATTCCTGGCCTACACTTGGACTTTCTAACTTCTCAGGCCATCCTGAAGGCCTCCTTGGGAGAATGGAAGGCAATTTGTGCATTATTAGCCCTCAGTATATATGGGGTTATACTTTTTGCAGATGAGCCCAAGTTTATCAGCAAAAATGCTATTCATCTCTTCCTTTTGAGGAACCTAGTGCCCACCTTGCTGGGAGATTTCTATTATTCTGTTCACCAAAGGAATGAGAAGCAGAGAGGGAGGTTGGTGAGATGCTGTGCTCCTCTATTCCACACTTGGCTGCTTAAGCACTTACCCAAAACTGATGCCTTCCTGAACCCTCACCAACAGAAGAATTGGGCCAGGAGACTTATTGCTTTGACCTCATATGACATCAGATGGTGCACCCAGAGTACCAAAGGCAGGGACATAATTACTAGATGTGGGCAGTACCCCAATGTACCTCTAGTGGGAGTAAAGGGTTGCATCAATTACAATCCTTTGCTGTTCAAGAGACAATTGGGCTATGCTTTGGTTCACCCTCCTAGAGTACAGGACTTGGCTGAAACCCTGTATTGTGAGATAAAGCCTAATCTAGTTGTTGTCAGACAGGCATCTTGGTCCTGGGACAACATCCAGACCAAAGGGATGGCCATTCTTGGGAGGTGCAATAATGTGGCTTCAGCTCAGTATTATGAATGGTCTCATGCTAGGGCTCAAATATTTGGGATGCCTTTCACCATTGAGGATGCACCTGGACCTTCCACAGCACCACCTCTAGCCACTGTCAGCCTGGAAGAATTTGAGAAGCTGAAGGAGAGGAATGAGAATCTGTCTCAGGCTCTGAAGAAGACCCTCTGGGAGAGGAGTGATGGTCGTCTAGACATTGAGAGGTTGGAGAAGCTTAAAGTGGAACATCTGGCCAAGATTGAGAAAGCAGAAGACTACATCAAGAAATCAAGAGCTGGAGAGAAAATATTGAAGAATGCCTGTAAAGAGGCCCAGTTTCAGAAGGCTAGGACTGATCTCTATCTAAAAGAAAGTCAAGATAGGTGGGTCAGAATCACTGAAGCTCGCACTCAAGAGGATAAGAAAACTCAGGCCAGGATTGAACAGTTGGAGGCCAATGAAAAGAAGCAACAGGAAGCTTTGCTGGCAGCCCAGAAGGAGATTTCAGAACTGAAGATTAAGGCTGGTGTGAAGAGGTCAAAGGACCAAGATAGGCACAAGAAGCTGACCACTGCTATTGCCACCAGAAACCTTCTTATCAGGAACATCACAGAGCATCCAGCTGGTCCTGTAACTGAAGCACTTTTGAAGGAAGTTAAGGAGGATGAATTTGGTTTAGATGTTTGATTTTTTTGCTTGTTGTTATTTCCATTTGATGTACTTTTCTTTTATATTGTATTTTGACCCCTCATGGGCATATGTTGTAAAAACAGACTATGTATGATCCACCATCTGTAATGTATTTGTCAGTTTGTTTCATTGAGTTTTCTTTCTCTCAAGCAAACACCAAAGTATCTTCCTCATGGTCTGGAAAGGTCAAAACCAAGTACCAAGCCGGATACCTTGGAAACAAATAAGCATACTGCATTGCATACTAACTTTTGTTTTGTTTTGTAGGTTTTTGTTTTGTTTGTTACTAACTCTGTTGTGATTCAGAAATTATTGCTCGTCGTCGGGTGTTCCCTCTCAACCGTCCACACAGATATCCTACTCGCAACAATCTTCCTGGTATTCAGATGGACCAAGTACAGCAAGAGCTGACAGAGATCAGGACCCAGATGGTTAATGAAAGGCTGGAGATGAGAAACCAAATGACCCAGTTCATGGAAGTAATGAATGGCTTGGCTCAAAGTCAAGAAAGGTTGAGGGCATTGGTAGAAAGACAGACCCCGGAAGAACCTCCTCTGGGAACTGGAGGAACAAGTAACAATGAGAGGGGTCAGCCTCATGTTAACCCACCAGTATATGGGCCTCATCTACATCCGGAAGTCGACATCCCGGGTAATGTGCAAGGAAATACTACTGGAGGAAGGATCCTACAGGAAGACCCCCAGGAAGAACAATTCACTGTGATGGGAGCTGGGGATGAAGTTTATGATAGGAGGCTTGATGAAATTGCTGAGAAGTTGAGATCTCTGGAGTCTCAAAATTCCTTGGGTTTTGATGTCATGGATATGGGGTTAGTGGATGGGGTAAGAATTCCCCATAAGTTTAAACCCCCGTGCTTCGAGAAGTACAATGGAACTTCCTGTCCACGAACTCACTTGCAGTCTTTTCTGGGAAGACTTAAGGCATACACCATGGATGAGAAACTGTGGATGTTCTATTTTGAAGATAGTTTGACTGGGGCTTCAAGGGAGTGGTACTCACATTTGACCAGGGCTACTATCAGGTGCTGGAAGGACCTAGCCGAAGCTTTCATCAGACAGTACCAATACAATCTGGACATGGCTCCGAATAGGACCCTCTTGATGGGAATGTCTCAGTCCTCCAGAGAAAGCTTCAGGGAATATGCCCAGAGGTGGAGACAGCTTGCTGCTGCTGTCCAGCCACCCATGTCGGAAAGAGAAATGGCCGACATGTTTATGAATACCCTGCAAGGGACATATATTGATAGGCTAGTTGCCTTTTCTTCCACCAGCTTCGCTGACGTAGTCATAGCTGGAGAAAGAATTGAAAGCCTTCTGAAGATGGGTAAAATTTCTGATAATGGTGCAAGCTCGTCAAGTAATCCCAGGAAGCCTTTTGTGGGACCTAGAAGAACCGGTGAGACCAATGTTATTCATGCCAACAGGGGCAGACCTCAGCATGTCCACAGATCAGTAGCAGCTGTCACTATTCCAGCTCCGATTCCTCAGCAACCAACATATCAACCACAACAACAACCACATTATCAGCAGCAAGTTCAGTATCCGCCACAGAGAAACTACAACAACAACAACAACAACAACAACAATCAACAGCAAAGGCCTTTTCAGGAAAGAACATTGGCACCACCAGATCCTTCCAATCTTCCAAGAAATTATGATGTCAACGCCAGATGTGCTTTCCATTCCAATGCACCTGGCCACAGTACCGAAAAATGCAGGGCTTTACAAATGAAAGTGCAAGATCTGGTAGATTCTAAAGCCCTCAACTTTGCACCCCCTCCAAATGTCAACAAAAATCCCATGCCCAATCAAGGAGGACCCAGAGTTAATGCCATTGAGGAAGACAAGCCATCTTTCTTAATCACCAGTGTTGGGCAGATTCGAACATCAGCTCCTAGAATGCCAGATGTTCCCCGGGTGTGAGCTCGGTTGTGGTTATTGCAACATTTCGGTCAACGGGTGTGATAATTTGAGAAGCGGCATAGATGGTCTTATCAAAAGTGGTATACTTCAGATCACAACATCAGCACCTACAAATCCAGCAATCCCTTTGACAACAATTCCTGACTCTTCTACAACTGCAACAACAATCATTCCGACCAATTCATCAATATCATCAACAATGGCTCCGTCCATCACTTCAGCAAATCAGATGTCAACAACCATTTCTTCTACAACATCAGCACCCCTTTATTCAGCAGAATCTTCTACAACGCCAACAGAAATTGATAAAGATATTTCAGCAGTCACCATTTACTATGATCCATCATATGTTCCTCCAAACAACAACTTTCAACAACAAGCGGTGGCGTCTCCTGCCAGGTCACCAGTCACCATTTACTACGATCCGCACACCATTTCAGTACCTTCCTCTGCAGCAGTCAGTCCAGTTACCATCACGGTACCTGGACCCGTTCCATATGAAAGCAGTAATGTCATACCTTGGCATTATGGCTCTGACCTTTACTGCAACGGAGAGAAGATCACTTTGGATTCTTCAACCTCTTCTCCACAAATTGATAATGTTGGGGGAGGCAGAGGCTTCACCAGAAGCGGACGCCTCTTTGCCTCACAATTGCAAAGACCTAATGTCGAAGCAGAAGCTGCTGCAAAAGCAAAGGGAAAGAGTGTGGTATTTGAAGAGCCAGCTGCCAAAGAAACTCAGAAGACATCTTTTGAGCAAGATGTAGACGAGTTTATGAGAATCATAAAAAGAAGTGATTAGAAGGTGGTGGATCAGCTTCACCAAACTCCCTCAAAGATCTCCATATTATCCCTGCTGATGTGTTCTGAAGCTCACAGGAATGCATTACTGAAAGTCCTGCACGCAGCATACGTGCCAGAAGAGATCACTGTTAATCAGCTAGAAACCGTGGTAGCAAATGTCAATACCAGTCATGGACTGGGCTTTACCAACACTGACTTAACAACTGAGGGACGTAACCACAACAAGGCTTTGCACATCACTCTAGAATGCAAGGGTGCTGTTCTATCTCATGTACTGGTGGACACTGGGTCTTCACTCAATGTTCTACCAAAGAAAGCCTTAGTGAAGCTGGAGTATGATGGCTTGGCACTGCGTCCGAGTAATTTGGTGGTGAGAGCTTTCGATGGCTCTAAAAGATCAGTGCTAGGGGAGATTGATCTGCCTGTGATGATTGGCCCGCAGACTTTTAAAATTACCTTCTATGTGATGGACATTCAGCCGGCCTACAGCTGTTTGTTGGGTAGACCTTGGATCCATGCCGCTGGCGCAGTTACGTCTACCCTTCACCAGAAGCTGAAATTCGAGTGGGAAGGCCAGATCATCACCATCTGTGGTGAAGAAGATATCTTTGTTAGCCATCTGGCTACGTACAAGTATATTGAGATGGATGGAGAAATCCATGAAACCATGAGCCAGGGGTTTGAGGCCCTGAATATAAATGAAGCATCTGCTGTACTGGGAACCTCCATGACGTCTTATCAGCAAGCCAGGAAGGTTGTCGAAGAGGGGACGGCCCAAGGCTGGGGCAAGCTGCTACCTGTGGAGAAGAAGGAGGACAAATTTGGGTTGGGTTACAAACCAACTCAACAAGATCAATCAGAGGCTGCCAAGAAGCCCAATTTTGTCAGCGGGGGGGATGCTCACCCCGGATGCTGTGAACAACTTGGAAGATGAGTTGGAAGATGAGCGCAACCTGGAGAGCTGGATACGTCCAAGGATCCCGGGGAGCCGTATCTCAAACTGGTCTTCCCAGGAAATTATAAGGGTTACTCCTGCAGAGTAATTATTATTTCCTGTATATTTTAAGCATGCATCAAGTCTTGCATCTTGCCCAAGATGTCAAGACTCATTTTGTAATCGGGACATCTTGTAATTTTGTGCAAACAGATCAATCAATGAATATCAGACATCTTTTGCAAATGAGTCTTTTTCTTTTCCGCTCACTGTTTTTCATTTTTTTCTTTTTGTACAAAAATAAAATGGCAATGTTTTCCAAAATGATAACTTTATTTCACTTTTTCTAAACAAAGATTAAAATCAATCACTAAAATGAACAATCTAAACCCTTGCAGAGAGTGCCTTTCAGACTGCACCGACAACAGCACAGCTATGGCTTCGTATGACTTTGATAATCCAATCAATCAAGCTGATGAAGGGGTTGAAGAAGATTATGAGCTTCCTGAAGAGCTAGCCAGGTTGTTAAGGCAAGAGGAAAAGGTTATCACTCCTCATCAGGAGGAGGTCGAAACGGTTAATCTTGGTACGGAAGAAGATGTGAAAGAGGTTAAGATCGGGGCCTGCCTACAAGACTCAGTGAAAGAGCAACTGATTGACATGCTTCGTGAATATGTAGATGTGTTTGCTTGGTCCTATCAGGATATGCCAGGGTTGGACACCGATATTGTTATGCACAAGCTGCCTTTGAAAGAGGACTGCCCGCCAGTAAAACAGAAACTGCGTCGTACTCGCCCAGACATGGCAATGAAGATCAAAGAAGAGGTACAAAAGCAGTGGGACGCCGGGTTCCTTGCTGTGACTAGCTATCCACCGTGGGTTGCTAATATTGTACCTGTGCCTAAGAAAGACGGTAAGGTGAGGATGTATGTGGACTACCGGGATCTGAACAGAGCCAGCCCGAAAGATGATTTCCCTTTACCTCACATTGATGTATTGGTGGATAATACGGCTCAGTTCTCGGTATTCTCCTTCATGGATGGATTCTCAGGATACAATCAGATCAAAATGTCACCTGAAGACATGGAGAAGACCACTTTCATCACACCCTGGGGCACGTTCTGTTACAAAGTGATGCCATTCGGACTGAAGAATGCTGGTGCAACATATCAACGGGCTATGGTAACATTATTCCACGACATGATCCATAAAGAAATAGAATGTTATGTGGACGATATGATTTCCAAGTCCCTCACAGAAGAAGACCACCTGGTAAATCTTTTGAAGTTATTCAAGCGTCTGAGGAAATACCAACTGAAGCTGAACCCCAACAAGTGTACATTTGGGGTACGATCTGGTAAGCTGCTTGGATTTATTGTAAGTGAGAAAGGGATTGAAGTTGACCCTGATAAAGTCAAAGCCATTCAAGAAATGCCTGCACCAAAGACTGAGAAAGAAGTTCGGGGGTTCTTAGGCAGATTGAACTACATTTCACGGTTCATATCTCACCTTACAGCAACCTGTGAGCCTTTGTTCAGACTGTTAAGAAAAGAACAAACGGTCAGGTGGAACGAAGACTGCCAGAGGGCTTTTGACAAAATCAAGGAGTACTTGCAAGAACCTCAAATCCTCATGCCTCCAGTTGAAGGAAGACCTCTAATTATGTACTTGACAGTATTAGAAGAGTCAATGGGGTGTGTGTTGGGCCAGCATGACGAGTCTGGTCGAAAAGAGTATGCAATATACTACCTAAGCAAAAAGTTTACCGACTGTGAACAACGTTATTCACTGCTAGAGAAAACTTGTTGTGCTTTAGCGTGGGCTGCTCGCCGACTGAGACAGTATATGTTGACCCACACTACCTTATTGATCTCAAAGATGGACCCAGTTAAGTACATATTTGAGAAGCCAGCACTTACCGGACGGGTTGCAAGATGGCAAATGATCCTCACGGAATATGACATCCAGTACACATCTCAAAAGGCCATCAAGGGCAGTGTACTGTCTGATTATCTTGCTGAGCAACCCATTGATGATTACCAGCCTATGAGATTTGATTTCCCTGATGAAGACATCATGTTCATTAAAGCAAAAGATCATGAAGAGCCTGTTCACACTGAAGGGCCTGACCCGGAGGAAGAATGGACTATGATGTTTGATGGGGCTGTTAACATGAATGGTCGTGGTGTTGGTGCAGTACTCATTACACCTAAAGGAGTTCACATGCCCTTCTCGGCAAAGCTCACCTTTAACTGCACTAATGATAACGAGAAAACGTATCGATTATATTGCTAGATTTCATTGACGTTTTATCGCATATTCACCGTTTTAACACTCGAATTCTCGAGTTTTTCTTACCATTTTGCAGGTACATCATTATATGGAGCTAAATCATGAATTAAGAGCAAAAGGAACAAAAGAAACCATAAAAAGATGAAGAAATGAAGAAGCCTGCAAAAGACTGCATAATTTGTTGCAGTCACGGTCGTCACCAGGGTGTCACGACCGTGACACCCCAAAAGAAGGCCTTACGATCGTCACAACATTGTCACGACCGTGACACTTAAAAACCACAAGTTACGAACGTGAAGACCTTGTCACGACCGTGACAAGGGTAAAAGTAGGTTATTTGACCAGACTTGGTCACAGGACGTGCGTGTGAAGCTGCTACTTTCCAGATTGACCCTGCATGCCACGTTCCTAGAATTACTCAACTTCTCCTACGAGGCCCATGCAACACTCAGCCAAAAGCCCAAAATCACTCTTCTATAAATAGCATTAGTTTTATGAAGAACACACAGAGCATTTTTTATTCGAATTTATGCGGAAGCTCTGCCGAATTGTTTTACGAACCAGTTTCTATTTCTGCATTATTTTCAGTTTTTCTTTCTTATTGTATCCAACCCAAACATATAACAATTTCCAACATCAGGAAATTGTTATACATTTATTTGTTTCTAAACCTTCAGCATTCGTTTATTTTCAATTTCCGCCAACTCCAAGCTTTCCGGTCTGTGGAAGAAGGAGTCTGCTTTAATATTTGTTAACCAGGTTTTTTATAATATTGCAATTTTAATATTTATAATGTTTATTTATTTTTCTGTCATGAGCATTTATTTATTTAATTTTCTGTCTCTGTCTGGTTCAACATCAATGAGTAGCTAATTATCTTAGGGCGGTATGTAATTAAAACAAACTTAATCGGTAAAATTTAATCATAGGCTTAAAAAGATTAATAACTTAACATTCTGGCTGATACTTTTTAATTAAATCGACCTTTTCGTTACGAGAGTAAGAAAAGAGTATTAGGTTAGGTCAAGACCACGAGAGTGTGAGATTTTAACCAGATAGCTAAAGTTAGGCATTTAAATTAAACACAGCGAGAGCGCTTTAAAATAAATTAGAATTACTTAGTTTCCAAAAATTATCTCTAAACACTTATGGGCTAGCGAGAGCAGGCATAGGGTTTTAGGGGTAAGATCTGAGATAAGACCACGAGAGTGTGAGTTGAGGGTATTTAAACTGGTAACCTCTACCGAATAGATTAAGTAAACATCTTTATAAGCCTAGGTTAGATTGACCCACCTAAGTTAGTATAATTACATACCGACCGCCTTAGTATCATTTTATTAAAAACTTAAATTTAATTCCGCCTTTAATATCTTAAAATCAACAAAAAATCGTGACAACCCTTCGCCTTAGCTAAACTAGAAGTTCATCTAGCACTAAGTAACCATAGAATCCCTGTGGATCGATAATCTTAAATATTACTTCGATAGGCTGTGCACTTGCAGTTAAGATACCGCTAGACACATAATTAGACACGTCTTTAGCCCATCAAGTTTTTGGCGCCGTTGCCGGGGATTCCTTAATTTAGTTACTAGTGCATTTAGGTAGCATTGTCTAGACTAAGGTATCAACTATTTAATTTAATTTAATCTCCAAGTGTATGCCAAGTACTCACTCTAAAAGCGAAGACTTGCAACCTCTAATCCCTAAATCGGAACGCTTCTTACACGTAAGAAGACGTATATTCGATTACGAAAAAAGTTACAGTATTCCAGATCTTCAATTAGATCCGCCTAAACCAGTCGTAACATCAAAGGACGCAGAGATGGCTGAAGAACAGACTCATCCACTCAAGTATTACGCCAGTCCTTCGCAAGCTGAACCGCATTCAAGCATTGCAGCACCGGCTATCAACCGAAATGATTTCGAACTAAAACCTTCGTTGATATCAGCCGTGCAACAAAATCAATTCGCCGGAAATCCTACCGAGGATCCGAATCTTCATCTTTCGATCTTTGTGCAATATGCAGATACCGTAAAAGCCAATGGAGTTACCCAAGAAGCTATTAGACTACGTTTATTTCCTTTTTCGCTTCGAGACAGAGCAAGAGCTTGGCTTCAATCTCTGCCTTCGAACTCAGTAACTACGTGGGAGGAACTTAAGAGAGTTTTCTTGAATAGATATTTTCCACCTAGCAAGACAGCTATGCTGAGAGCTCAGATCAACGGATTTAAGCAAAGGGAAAGCGAATCATTATTCGAAGCTTGGGAACGCTATAAAGATCTGCTGAGACTTTGTCCACATCACGGATTAATAGAATGGATGGTCATCCATACCTTCTATAATGGACTCTTGTACAATACAAGAATGACAATTGACGCTGCCGTAGGCGGTGCATTGATGGACAAAGAATATAATGATGCTTATGCACTTATCGAAAGTATGGCTCAAAATCATTACCTTTGGGGAAGCGAGAGAGTCGCAACTGAGAAACCAACAAAAGGAGGTATGTACGAAGTGAGTAGTATGGACCAAGTCAATGCGAAGTTTGACCAACTAAGCCAAAAGATCGACAACTTGGCCATAACACCAGCAGCCACCGTGGCTGCAGTAACACCTAACTGTGAGTTATGTGGAGTCCCAGGACACGAAGTTTCTGATTGTCAACTATTGACAGGTACTCCCACTGATCAAGTGAATTATGCTCAAGGAAACCCATACTCAAACACATACAACCCAGGTTGGAAAAATCATCTGAACTTCTCCTATAAGAATAACAATGCTTTGTACGCACCAGGTCAAGCACCAGCTACATCACCAGGATATCAAAAGACTGCTCCCAATATCCCTAGAAAATCAAACCTTGAGTTGATGATGGAGAACTTTATAGCTAACCAATCTCAAACAAACAAGGACTTCTTAAACCAAAACATTCACACTAGTGAGCAGATTAAACAATTAGTGAGCAAGGTAGATGCATTAGCTACACATAACAAAATGCTTGAAACTCAGATTTCACAAGTAGCTCAACAACAAGCACCTACTTCTGCACCAGCTGGAGTATTCCCTGGACAGCCTCAACCTAATCCGAAAGGACATGCCAATGCCGTAATATTAAGAAGTGGCAAGGAACTTGACGGACCTACCGATCCAAGACTTGACAATCCAGCCATGTACCAAAAACCGGATAAACCGACTGAAGTGGTGAATGATCCAGAAGAAAAGGAAGATGACAATCAAGAGGTAGTGGAGAAAGAACAACCATATGTGCCTCCACCACCCTATAAACCACCAATTCCGTACCCTCAAAGATTAATAAATTCCAAAACGACGGGTCAATTTAAGAAATTTGTTGAACTTCTGAAACAGTTGAATATTACTATTCCGTTTACAGAAGCAATTACCCAAATACCCTCGTATGCTAAGTTTTTAAAAGAAATCTTATCCAATAAGAAAAAGATAGAGGATAACGGAACAGTTACACTTACTGCCGAGTGTAGCGCCATAATTCAGAATAAAATGCCTCCTAAGCTAAAAGATCCAGGAAGTTTCTCTATACCCTGTGTAATAGGAAAATTCGTCATTGACAAAGCTCTATGCGATTTAGGAGCCAGTATCAGTGTTATGCCCTTAACGATTTGCAAAAGGCTAGACATGGGAGACCTAAGACCAACTAAAATGTCTGTTCAACTAGCCGATCGCTCTGTTAAATATCCTGTAGGCATACTAGAAAACGTCCCAGTACGTATAGGACAATTCTACATCCCTACTGATTTTATAATCATGGACATCTCTGAAGACTCCACTACACCTATCATACTAGGAAGACCATTCTTAGCTACCGCCGGAGCCATAATAGACGTAAAAAGAGGAAAGCTAACCTTTGAAGTAGGTGAAGAAAAAGTTGAATTTATTTTAACACAATTCTTACAATCACCAGCTATAGAGGATACATGCTATCTATTGGACGTAATTGACGAATGTGTAAGAGAAATGGAACTGAAAGAGACCACTTATTCTGAAATAATGAAAATTCAAATCCCTCCGATTTTCGAAGATGATAATTGGCGTAAACCATATCAGGATGATAGTCTAAGCGAAAGTTTAGCACTTACACCGGATCCCATGCCAAGTAAAGATAAACCTACATTAGGATTAAAAACTTTACCTCATAACCTAAGGTACGAATTCTTAGACGTTGAATGTAAAAGACCAGTTATAATAAATTCCAGTTTAGGAACTATAGAAACGAAGAAACTTTTAGATGTCTTGAAGAAATATCCAACTGCGTTAGGATATAACATATCTGATCTCAAAGGAATATGTCCTTCAGTCTGTATGCATCGTATTCTGCTAGAAGAAGATTGCAGAACCTCCAGAGAATCTCAAAGAAGAATTAACCCAACCCTTAGCACTGTAGTAAAAGAAGAAGTTAAAAAATTACTAGATGCCGGAATAATATATCCAATCTCTGATAGTGAATGGGTTAGTCCAATACATGTAGTGCCAAAGAAAGGAGGTATCACTGTTGTGAAAAACGCTCAAGGCGAATCGATATCGCAAAGAGTAGTGACAGGATATAGAGTGTGCATAGATTATCGTAAACTAAACAAAGCCACTCGAAAAGATCATTTCCCACTACCTTTTATAGATCAAATGTTAGAACGATTAGCCAAGCATTCTTACTTCTGTTATCTTGACGGTTACTCAGGATTTTTCCAAATCCCTATCCATCCAGATGATCAAGAGAAGACTACATTCACATGCCCATATGGAACGTTCGCTTATAGACGAATGCCCTTTGGATTATGCAACGCTCCTGCAACCTTTCAAAGATGTATGATGTCAATCTTCGCAGATTTTATAGACAACATCATGGAAGTGTTCATGGACGATTTCTCTGTATGCGGGCAAAGTTTTGAAGGATGCTTATCAAACTTAGAAATGGTGTTAGAAAGATGTGTAAAAGTAAACCTTGTGCTTAACTGGGAGAAATGTCATTTTATGGTCAATGAAGGAATCGTATTAGGTCACGTAATATCCGACAAGGGAATTGAAGTTGATAAAGCTAAGATTGAAGTCATAAAAGATCTTCAACCCCCTAAAACCGTTCGAGAAATACGAAGCTTTTTAGGACACGCCGGTTTTTACCGACGATTCATCAAAGATTTCTCGAAAATCACTAAACCTCTTACTGGTTTATTAATGAAAGACGTTGAGTTCATATTCAATGAAGATTGTCTTAAAGCATTCGAAACTCTAAAAACAGCCCTCATCACCGCACCAATCATGCAACCCCCTGACTGGAGATTACCTTTCGAAATCATGTGCGATGCGAGTGACTATGCTGTAGGCGCAGTTCTAGGCCAGAGGAAAGAAAAGAAACTTCATGCGATTTACTATGCCAGTAGAACCTTAGATTCTGCCCAGATGAACTACGCCACTACCGAAAAAGAATTGTTAGCAGTTGTCTTTGCGCTTGACAAATTCCGTTCTTACCTGGTAGGAGCGAAAATAATCATTTACACAGACCATGCTGCTATCCGATATTTATTAACTAAGAAAGATGCTAAACCAAGACTCTTGAGATGGATTTTACTCTTACAAGAGTTTGATCTCGAAATAAAAGATAAGAAAGGTACTGAGAACGTCGTAGCGGACCATTTATCTAGAATAGAAGGTATTCAACCCGAACAAGTGCCGATTAACGATGATTTTCCGTATGAACAGCTGATAGCACAAATAGGAAGCGACCTATCTCAGTTAGACATAAATGAATCAGAACCCGTGGAAACAATCCAAACAACTGTAGGACTGCCATGGTACGCTGACATTGTCAACTACCTAGCCGCAGGAGCTCTTCCACCCGATCTAACCTATCAGCAGAAAAAGAAATTCTTTCATAATCTAAAACATTACTATTGGGATGAACCATTATTGTTCAAAAGAGGATCCGATGGAATATTTCGTCGATGTATTCCCGAAGAAGAAATAGAAGATGTCATTGCTCAATGTCATTCATCTCCTTATGGTGGACATGCAAGTACTTCCAAAACTTGTGCAAAAATCTTGCAAGCCGGTTTATTCTGGCCTAATCTATGGAAAGATGTCCACATCGCTGTCATAAATTGCGATCGGTGTCAACGCACTGGCAATATTTCAAGAAGAGATGAAATGCCTCAAAAAGGAATATTAGAAGTAGAAATCTTTGACGTCTGGGGAATAGATTTCATGGGACCATTCCCATCATCTTTCGGTAATAATTACATACTCGTAGCTGTTGATTATGTTTCAAAATGGATTGAAGCCATAGCTTCTCCTACAAACGATACACGAGTAGTAATAAAGCTTTTCAAAAATATAATCTTTCCCAGATTTGGTGTGCCTAGACTCGTCATAAGTGACGGTGGCTCGCACTTCATTTCAAAAATCTTTGACAAATTACTATCTAAGTATGGAGTAAGACACCATGTGGCTACACCATATCACCCACAAACAAGTGGACAAGTCGAAATCTCAAACAGAGAAATTAAACAAATCTTAGAAAAGACTGTCGCAATATCTCGGAAAGATTGGTCATCTAAACTTAATGAAGCTTTATGGGCTTATAGGACCGCTTACAAGACACCCATAGGTACTACACCTTTCAAACTAGTTTATGGAAAATCTTGTCACCTCCCAGTAGAACTAGAACACAAAGCTTATTGGGCGATTAGAACTCTCAATATAAACTATAATGTTGCAGGAGAAAAGCGAATCCTAGACATTAACGAATTAGAAGAATTAAGGTTAGATGCTTATGAGAATGCTAAGATATATAAAGAAAGAACTAAGCGATGGCATGATAAACGCCTATCTAGGAAAGAATTTAGTGTGGGAGACGTTGTACTCCTCTTTAATTCAAGACTTAGGCTCTTTCCTGGAAAATTAAAATCTAGATGGTCAGGACCCTTTGAAATAACTAAAGTATTCCCGAGTGGAGCAATAGAAATTAAGGGTAGGAATAGTGAACCATTCATAGTAAATGGACAACGTTTAAAACATTATCATAAAGTTGAAAATAGAGATTATGCAAATAATCTAAGGCTTTTAGAGTTGTCCACTAATTCCCCTGATTAATCTAAACCTAAGCATTACGTCAGGCTTTTGACGATAAAAACAGCGCTTAGTGGGAGGCAACCCATTTACTCATTTAATAATTTAAACTATTTAAACTATTTCATATTGTTATTTATCGTTCTATTATTTATTTACTTGTTTTGTCATTTTATAGTTTCATTTTATATTACTAGTATTACTTTAAATTATGCATTTCATTTTCTTATTTTTATCTTAAATCACTTTTTACAGATTTTCTAAAAGTCTTTTCCACTTTCCTTCTTCCCCTGATTTGTTTCCTCCATATTTGCACTGACCATGGCTAACCAACCCATAAACCATATGGAAACCAAATTTAGAGGTAGGAACCAAAGAATGAAGTTTGAAGAGTTATCACAGAGGCAAATGGATTTGACCCTGTACCCGGATGATAAGACTATGGAAACCCTAGGTATACATGATAGCATCCTGTACTTGTTTAACCGACTTGGATGGGAGAATGCATTGATCCAACATAAGTTTGTGACTTACCGCGAGCTCACCCTTGAGTTCCTTAGCTCCTTAATTTACCTACCTGAGCGCGGTTTTGGATTTAGGAAAGAATTTATCAGTTTCCGCCTGTTTGGAATAGAATATGACTTTAACCATAAAGAACTAGCTGATTTATTAGGATTCCCTAGTGGACCATTTGCTTTTACTACCACACAGGTAGAATTGATGGATATTGAGCTAGATTTCTTTTGGGGAACTTTAACCGGAAACTACCACCCTGAACCAAATAGCATGAATAATGATGAGATCCATAATCCTGCTCTCCGTTACTTCCATAAAATCCTTGCCCACACCTTCTTTGGAAAAGAAGAAAACATTACCGGAGTTTCTAAAGATGAGATATTTATTATGTCATGTTTCACTAATGGACAGCCTGTTAATGGTGTACCTTTCATGATGCAAACCTTCACCCGTATCCAAGAAGAACCTGAATTACCTATATTAGTAGGAGGTCTTGTAACCATGATTGCTGATGCCATAGGACTTAGGTACCAACTGCACAGGTGCAACCGTTTAGGTACAATCCGTCCTATGAATCTTAACTTCTGCTTTAATAGACATATCATAAGGAATTTAGGACATCCACCTTTTGAGTACCTAATCCGGAATGAAGTAGTAACCCTGTTCACATTGCCAAACCATGCTAGAGTAAGTGTTCACAATAAGGATAACTGGCTTTATGAGTTAACTCCACCTGATTATCCATCTACTCCTGAAACACCTCAGTCTTACAAGATAAAAGATGATATAATGACCGATGTCGAAACTGACCCTGAGACACCTCCTGGTTACCATGACATTGACCACACTGAAGAAGTAAATGAAACCCCTGAAGTGAATCAAGGAGATTATGCTAACAATTTACAGAATATTATGAACACTCTTGAAGCTTACCAAACTGACATTAATTCATTTAAGGAAGACATTAAAAGCATGCGATTGGATATTATAGGTTTGACTGACATAACCTGCGAACAATTCTATCACTTGAACTCCGCAATCGAAGATTTGAAGAAACGCTTTTGAAAATGCTATAAGTGATTTAGTTTATTTTTCTCATTGTTTTCGTTTCTAGTTAGATTTATTTTTCGCAAACAATTTCATACCATATTTTCATTTATGTAATTTCATTTCAATTAACTTATGCAATGCACTTTTAGTTTACAAATTTTCTCCATTTTAATCAATTTATATATTTTAGTTCTATGTACTGTTATGCTTGCATTTTATTCATATTATATAAAATCTCTCATGCCATGCAAGTTAATAAAGTACTATGTTGAAATTAATTGTTATATGGTGTTTATATTAAATATTGAGTGAGAAGTGACCAAAAAATTATTATACAAACTATATGAAGCGTAAGAGATAATGTTTCTGGAAATTATTCAAGGAAATCAACCATCACGATCGTCGTGCCCCTGTCACGACCGTGACAACGCTTATTACAGGATTCGTGAGAAACAGAACTGTTTCTCTTCGTGCCTCTTCTTCTTCTTCCTCCATAACTTCCAAAAACCACCCATTTTCTCCATAACTTCCGTAACCCCCCATTACCAACTTTAAACTCATTAACCTCCCATTATCACCACTTATCACATTCTAACCTTCCAATATTTACTCTGATTCATTATTTCTCTCATTTTATCATTTTTCACAAAAATCAAAAATCTTCATCTTCCACTCTAAGCTCTTGCATGCAATGGATGCCATTCAATTCAGAGAAGGTGATGCTGGAGAAACCCAGAGAGAACGATTTATCCGATTCTAGAACCGCGGTGTGCAACCTACACGTTATATCGACACTGTCTGTTTGAGGGAACTCGGAATGCTTACCAGTGTCCAGAGCCTGCTTCAAAAAGTCGGTATGTGGGATCTTTGCAGTCAGCCACAGCCCACATTCGAGCTTCTGACACTGGAGTTCCTTAGCTCGTTCCAGTACACCACTCCTGTCGGTTCTCAGAGTCAGCTCACCGGTTTCGCAAAATTCAGATTGCATGGCCAAGAGTTTAACCTTTCGCAAAACAGGATAGCCGAGTTGCTAGGCTTCGATCACGGAACTGAAGCTCATCTTCGCGTGCCGGACAATTTTAGTGAAACCGCTTTCACTTTATGGCACGACATAACCAATACCCGTGCCTCATCCTTCCAAAGCCTCAATGCTACACACATTCACAATCCGGCAATCCGCTACTTCCACCGAGTCATTTGCAACACCATATTCGCTCGAGAAAGCAACCATAAGCTCAACTCCAAGGAGCTTCTATTCTTGCACTGCGCTCTAAATGACGAGCCGATCAACGCTGCCCCGTTCATGCTTTATCACATCCAGGCTTTCGCGCATAGAGGATCAACCCCATTTTTCATAGGCGGCATTGTCACCTCCCTCGCCATTCAGTTGGGGCTTGGTGACTTGGTCGTAAATCAGCCTTTCAGAGAAGTCGAATTCCTCACCAAGAGTTATTGTAGATCCGCTCACCTGATTGCGCAGCGAGAGGATGGCAGGTATAGCCCTGTTGTCCATGGCACCATTTTCCACCATATCATTATGCCGTCCCGCGACCATATCGACCCATCCAGCCGAGCCAACTGGCTCTTTATTTTACCAGATGCTGCCGATCACGTCCCTATTCATGATGATCAGGCAGACCCTCCAGCGGATGAGATGCAGGACGCTATGGATGCAGCTGAGCTTGTCCAGGATATACCAGAGACATCTACCCGACAGCCCCCTGCTCCGGAATTCACTCTTGAGGATGTCCTCCGTGCGATTCATCAGCAGAACCAGATGAACGCCGCACTGGAGCGAAGGCAGAAGGAGCAGTATGATGCTTTACTCGGCACTATTGCAGCAAACCAGGCATCTACTAATGAGAAGCTCGACGAAATCTTCAGCGAGCTAGAAGCCCTCCGCATTGACATCACTGCTGCCACCGGCACCGGTTCTGAACCTGAAGCGACTCCTTCCAGACGCCGCTCCCGCACCAGAAGCCGAGCCCGCGGTCCTCAGCAGCCATAGTTTTAGTTTGCTTATGTTTATTTTTCGTTTCTGTCGTTTGTACTGTACTTTTACCGCATTTATATCACAACATTGAGGACAATGTCTGATATAGTGTGGGAGAGGTACCTTTCATTTCCGCATTTTCCCTTTTCGCACTTTTCCATTTCGTTGCATTTTCAATTCCGTTGTATTTCTTTTCGCAAGTTAATGAAACGAGCAAATCTTTATGCTATTTTCTTTAGTTTCGAACTTTCCCCGATTATTTAGCCATACCAGAAAAAAATCTTTAATTATTCGCACTACCCGACTTACCTACGGAATCGTAATTAGGAAGCCGAGAACGATTAAACAAGACCAATACAATCTTGACACCTTTGACTTCCCACTTAAGCGATTCCATTCCGATTATCATTACGAGTACACTTTAAGTTTCAGTTCAAAAGTAACCCCTAGTAGTTTATACTAGCAGTCAGCATCGTCTGAACACAAACCACGTGGGGAGCCGATGAATATAAGCGTTTGATGCCTAATCAACAATGATCCTTCATATCTCGATGCAAAATGAAAAGAAATTGCACCAAAGTACACGGTCGCATACAAGAAACGAGAAATATGAGAAGGAGTCCATTGCGGGTTGGTTCAGAGGTACTGGTTCTGAACTCGGTAGGGCGTGCTACGGCTCGATCCCCCACAACCTCCAAATCGGATAAAATATGTAGGGTTACCGCACTCGTGTACCAGACCCCGTGCTTAAAAAGGATCAAAGTCGCTAACCGGCTACTCCACTACGTGCGTGCTAAGGCAAAGGGCTTAATGTGATTGCGCTAGAATGAAACCGGGCGAAATAAGATCGAAAAACTTTAGGTGAAATCGTAAAGTAATTGCCGATTGTTTCGTTTAACAGGAAGTCGACGACATAGCTTGTTGCTTGTGTCATTAGTGTATCGGTAGTGTAATATCAAAGTACCGGATTATCCGACAAAACGGTCTCTCGTACGGTTTGTTATGAGTATGCGTAAATAAAAGTTTGTCCGCCGATTTTCAACCGACTATTTGCTTGAGGACAAGCAAAGGTTTAAGTTTGGGGAAGTTTGATAACGAGAGAACGTATCGATTATATTGCTAGATTTCATTGACGTTTTATCGCATATTCACCGTTTTAACACTCGAATTCTCGAGTTTTTCTTACCATTTTGCAGGTACATCATTATATGGAGCTAAATCATGAATTAAGAGCAAAAGGAACAAAAGAAACCATAAAAAGATGAAGAAATGAAGAAGCCTGCAAAAGACTGCATAATTTGTTGCAGTCACGGTCGTCACCAGGGTGTCACGACCGTGACACCCCAAAAGAAGGCCTTACGATTGTCACAACATTGTCACGACCGTGACACTTAAAAACCACAAGTTACGAACGTGAAGACCTTGTCACGACCGTGACAAGGGTAAAAGTAGGTTATTTGACCAGACTTGGTCACAGGACGTGCGTGTGAAGCTGCTACTTTCCAGATTGACCCTGCATGCCACGTTCCTAGAATTACTCAACTTCTCCTACGAGGCCCATGCAACACTCAGCCAAAAGCCCAAAATCACTCTTCTATAAATAGCATTAGTTTTATGAAGAACACACAGAGCATTTTTTATTCGAATTTCTGCGGAAGCTCTGCCGAATTGTTTTACGAACCAGTTTCTATTTCTGCATTATTTTCAGTTTTTCTTTCTTATTGTATCCAACCCAAACATATAACAATTTCCAACATCAGGAAATTGTTATACATTTATTTGTTTCTAAACCTTCAGCATTCGTTTATTTTCAATTTCCGCCAACTCCAAGCTTTCCGGTCTGTGGAAGAAGGAGTCTGCTTTAATATTTGTTAACCAGGTTTTTTATAATATTGCAATTTTAATATTTATAATGTTTATTTATTTTTCTGTCATGAGCATTTATTTATTTAATTTTCTGTCTCTGTCTGGTTCAACATCAATGAGTAGCTAATTATCTTAGGGCGGTATGTAATTAAAACAAACTTAATCAGTAAAATTTAATCATAGGCTTAAAAAGATTAATAACTTAACATTCTGGCTGATACTTTTTAATTAAATCGACCTTTTCGTTACGAGAGTAAGAAAAGAGTATTAGGTTAGGTCAAGACCACGAGAGTGTGAGATTTTAACCAGATAGCTAAAGTTAGGCATTTAAATTAAACACAGCGAGAGCGCTTTAAAATAAATTAGAATTACTTAGTTTCCAAAAATTATCTCTAAACACTTATGGGCTAGCGAGAGCAGGCATAGGGCTTTAGGGGTAAGATCTGAGATAAGACCACGAGAGTGTGAGTTGAGGGTATTTAAACTGGTAACCTCTACCGAATAGATTAAGTAAACATCTTTATAAGCCTAGGTTAGATTGACCCACCTAAGTTAGTATAATTACATACCGACCGCCTTAGTATCATTTTATTAAAAACTTAAATTTAATTCCGCCTTTAATATCTTAAAATCAACAAAAAATCGTGACAACCCTTCGCCTTAGCTAAACTAGAAGTTCATCTAGCACTAAGTAACCATAGAATCACTGTGGATCGATAATCTTAAATATTACTTCGATAGGCTGTGCACTTGCAGTTAAGATACTGCTAGACACATAATTAGACACGTCTTTAGCCTATCAACTAACAACGAAGCTAAATACGAAGCTTGTATCATGGGTCTCGAGGAAGCCATTGACCTCAGGATCAAAACTTTGACCATGTTCGGAGATTCAGCTTTGGTAATTAATCAAACCAACGGCAAATGGTACACCCACCAAGATCATCTGATACCTTACCGGGATTATACAAGAAGGTTATTGACTTTCTTCACAACAGTCAAGCTTGAGTATATTCCTCGAGATGAGAATCAGTTTGCAGATGCTCTTGCCACTATTTCATCCATGATCAAAGTTCAAGCTGCCAACTTTGTACCTCGGATTTCAGTGTCCAGACTTGACAGACCAGCATACGTGTTCTCAGCAGACATTGTCAAAGGTGATAAGCCTTGGTTCCATGATATTAAATGCTTCTTGGAGGATCAGACATACCCACCTGGGGCATCTTCCAATGATAAGAAGACATTGAGAAGGCTTGCTGGTAGTTTCTTCCTAAATACTGATGGTTCCCTGTACAAGAGAAACTTCGATATGGTACTTCTCAGATGCGTTGATAGGACAAAAGCAGACTTGTTGATGCACGAGGTGCACGAAGGATCCTTTGGTACCCATGCAGGAGGGCATGCCATGGCCAAGAAGTTGCTAAGATCAGGTTATTACTGGATCACAATGGATGCCGACTGTTGTGCTTATGCCATAAAATGCCATAAATGCGAGATCTATGCGGATAAGGTGCATGTGCCTCCCAATCCTTTGAATGTAATGTCTTCACCCTGGCCCTTTGCCATGTGGGGCATTGATATGATTGGCAAGATTGAACCGACTGCTTCAAATGGCCACAGATTCATCCTGGTTGCTATTGACTATTTCACCAAGTGGGTTGAAGCAGCTTCCTATGAAAATGTTACAAGGCAAGTGGTAGCCAGATTCCTGAAGAGAGATATCATCTGTCGGTATGGAGTACCCGAGCGAATCATTACTGATAATGGTCCCAACTTGAATAACAAAATGATGGCAGAACTGTGTCGGGACTTCAAGATCCAACACCACAACTCTTCTCCCTACAGGCCAAAGATGAACGGCGATGTAGAAGCAGCTAATAAGAATATCAAGAAGATTGTGCAAAAGATGGTAGTTACCTACAAAGACTGGCATGAAATGCTACCATTTTCTTTCCATGGGTACCGAACATCAATCAGAACATCCACTGGGGCAACACCGTATCAACTTGTGTATGGTATGGAGGCAGTCCTACCTGTTGAAGTTGAATTACCCTCCCTACGGGTATTGATGGATGTTAAGCTGAGCGAAGCAGAATGGGTCCGATCCCGATACGAACAACTGAGTCTGATTGAAGAAAAGAGATTAGCTGCAATCTGTCACGGGCAGCTGTATCAGAAAAGAATGAAGAAAGCCTTCGATCAGAAAGTCAGGCTCCGAGAATACCAAGTAGGAGATCTTGTGCTGAAAAGACTCCTCCCTCCTCATACAGACCACAGGGGAAAATGGACTCCGAACTATGAAGGGCCATTCGCAGTAAAGAAAGTTTTCTCTGGTGGAGCACTGATGCTCAGTACTATGGATGGTGAAGACTTCCCGTCCCCTGTGAATTCAGATGCAGTTAAAAAATACTTCGCATAAAAATGACCCGTTGGACATAAAAACAGAATGTAAGTCCAGGCAGAAATAGGGCATCCCGGCGAGTCAAAAACAGAATAAAAGACTCGGGCAAAAATAAGGGAAATAAAAAAAATGTACACCCGCTGAGTTGAAAAGCCGCATCGGACAACTCAGGCAAAAATGGGTATCCCGATGGATTGAAAACCCGAAAGGGCGATCCATGCAAAAATAAGGGAATAAGCGAACAACTGTACTCTGAATTCATCTGTATCACTTACAACCTGGTAAGCCTCGAAAGGATCAAGCTTCTTTCAGAATCAGCTTTCTTCAGAAAGCAAGATAAGAAGAACGTCAAATGTCATACGAGTCATAGCAAAGGGAAGCTCCCTGAAGCGTCATCAACATTGCCAATACCTTTTATTTCTCAATTTGTAACAATCTCCTCATTTTAGGGGATTTGTTTCTTTGACTGTACTTGCCAGTTCAGGGCACCAGAATTAATAAAATCAGATTTTTCAGTCATGTCTCGTCTCGTACATTTTATTTTCATTTGCAAGAATGTCCGATGTCTTTTAAGATACTGATTGCACAAATACAGATGCTTTTCTTTTAAAAATACGTGCGTGCAGGAAATATACTTACTCCCGAGAGTGTCTAAACTCCTATGATGGAATCCGGTAAGGGATACCTCGGGATTACTTGTGCATTTCTCTGTCTTTTCAGGATTGCAGGTATTCAAAATACATCATGGGGCATGAAAGCTTCAACCCAGCAAGCTGGCAAATCATTACCTATTCAGTCCTAGCACCGGAAGTGCTTTCTCCCCAGCTGAGTTGCCAGTCATCATTCCTCCTCAGCCAAACGCAAAAGCCAGGGAACCATCTCCCCACAGAGCTTCAACCTCTATCCAGAAAAGCAATACCTGAAGGTCTCACAACAGAGTGAAGAAAGCTTCTACAAACCCCCAACTGGGTCCCTCATTACCAAAGATAGGTCTATCAGTGGCCTATATCCCCAAGCAGAGTCCCATGTATCAGATATACCAATGATCTCATCCCCATCTGGGATGTTCACTTCAAACAGATCAACCAGAGATCTTCGTAGCAACGGGACCCGGATCCCGGATCGGTATCTTTGCATAATCATAGTGTAGACACCCTAAATTTGCCCTCTGGCTTTTCTGTCTTTGTCAGCTTTTTCGTTTTGCATTCATATACATTTTGCACATCATTTGCATAAGCTCCTGAGACATGGGATCATGGTCATCTGAGGAATTAGGGTCTCACGCTTTATTTGCGAATTATCAGAAGAAATCAAGGCTTTGGCTTGCAGCCACCAGTGGTATTGTTCTCTTATGCTTAGGATTGCTAATTTAGGGTTTATTTCCCTGATTTAGCGGTCTTCAAGGAGTTCACGTCCGAAAACTATTCATCCGATTTTTCTGGTTCTTCAGGCAGTGAAGTGTGAATTATAGTCTCTTCTTCACCAAGTTACAAGGCTTTTCTTCTTTCTCAATATCTCAATAGCTTTGGATTCGTTTCAAGGGCGATTGTTCATTCACGATCCATTTCAGATGCATGTTTGACCTAATCTTGGTCAAACTATCAAGAGGTTTCTTCGAGTGCAGGTTGCTTATGTCAATGGTTGACTTTTTAGGCAATTTGTATCCAAGGTTGTGGTGTGCAATTCTCCAGGTTATCAAGTGTCAGTTCGTGTGAGGTTTGGTTCAGAAAATCGGGTTTATCAAGATCATCGCAGGTTCAGTTGTGTTCATTTGTGAATTTATTTTGCCAGAGTTTCTTTTAGACAGATTCATAGTAATTCAGAGATTAATTGGTCAGAACTTCAAATGGTGATTTAGAGGGTTGTTGTTTCAATTGCGAGTTGTTCTGTGGCAGTCGTGCTTATTTCATCTGAGGCATGTGGGAGTGGGTATGAATTTGGTGTTGGATTAAACTCAAGTGTATTGTGCACCAGTGGCCTTTGATTTAGTTCATGTCTAATTGATACAGACTCGTAATTTCCATCATTTCCTAACCACCTTTTTATATCCTTTCACAATGATTTCACCATGTCCATATTTTCGATTATCCGAATATCCATTTTAAGCCTCTTTCTCATTACCCGTCATAAATTCATTTTTCGATTTAATTCATAATCTAATTCATATCCATTTTTTTACAATATCCATTGTCCATATTTCTAACCAATTTTCTATCTGTATTCGTTTGTTAATAAAGTCCATTAGACCTTTTTTTCTTTCCATCATCATTCGAATCCATTTCTTTTACTAAATCCAATTTCTTTTCATTCATCCTTTAAATTTATTTAATATCCATTATTCTCTTAAATTCGCATCCATTTTTAGACCGATTAATTTAATTCATCCATAATCCACTTTTATTATTATCCATTTCTCCATAAAAATCAACTTTTACAAGAAATATTTGTCTTTGCAAAGTCACACATTTCCACAAGCCCATGTCACCTTTTGTATGTGTATATGCTAAGGCCCATTAAGAAAATCTTGAGTTGACCTAGTATAAAGGGAAAAGACCCTAATCCCAAGAGGGTAGCAGCCGCAAATTTTGTCTCAACTCACACCAAAAACTATCACACGCAGCACAGCATTTTCCTCTTCACCATCACTCTTGAGGCCTTCCACACAACCTGCATTTTTTCACAACAACACAACAACAACAGCACCAAATATTTCACTCATTTTTCTCTCAGCAAATCCAAGCAAAACCCCTGTCCCGCCATTTCTTCATTCTCTTCAACCTATCAACAACCAAATACAACTCAATCTTGAACCAACCATTACCATCTTCTTCAATCCTCTACCACCTTTTGAAAACGCATAAAAACAGCAAAACCAATCAACACCATCTCACCACCTTTTTCATCCTCAACTGATACCACACCTTCACCCACCAAGCAACGACAACATAGAAAACAAAAAAAACAGAATGAGAAGCAAGAAGAAGAAGGATGTGAGGCCTCAGATAAATCGTAGCATCCTCCGTGGTCATCGCCGATGCCGAGCCTTCATCGACAGCACAACCGTAAGCCATCACTACTCTTGTCGCAACACAACCATCCGCATAATCTTCATCACTCGCCACTGTTTTTAACAAAACAACTTCAGCCCTCTTTTCAACCTTGCTTCAACCCTGTTACAACCACACAACAACAACATTTCAGATCCACAAATCTCAGAAAAAAGGGAGAAGGAAAATAGATGAAAGCAGAGATGAGATTGAAACCGAAAAGAGGCAATCGAACAAACTGAAGTTGAGATCACCACGAACAACCGGCGTTGAACACAAACACCGCAAGCAATTGACGGCGAGACCCAAACGAAGCAGGGGACGAAGGAGCTTGTGTCGGATTCGTCACGGTGAAGTAATGATGACGAGATCGTGAGAAAAACATTGCGATGTTGAGATGATGTTGACAACGGCGAAGTCGCGGCGAAGAAACCTTGATGTTCCCGGAGCTGAGATGATGTCGATGATGGCTATGAGCGGCGGCGAAACTCCATTGCTAGACCTAGGTTCACGCCGAGACGAAGCACCGACCGCGGTCTCTCACAGAGGATTGCTTTTCTTTTGGTGCCGGTGGTGTTAGTAGGAGAAGGGTTACTGATTTTCAATGATTGTTGAAGAAGAAGGCGATGGTGACGTCCTTGGATGAAGAAGATCAGGATTGTGTGATGTTGGATTTTGACTGATTCGTTTGACTTCCTTTTACTGTGAACATTTGTTTTGTTTTTCATTTTGTTTTAAGCATTTTCTTTTTCTTTATGGAAGCAAATCAGGTTGTGTTGTTGATGGGCTCAAGGCCCACTGAAGTTTCTTTCCAACACCCCATGCATCCAGCGACCAAATCCCTCCCCCTGTTTTGTTATTTTTCTTTTTCTCATCATTTTCTTTACTTTATTCAATTTTTATTTAGTTTCTTTATTAACATAGACTTTAGTGTTTTATTTATTTATTCTAATTAGATGTTATATATAACTTTGTTAAAAATAATAGAAGTTTTTTTAGTTAATATTAGTAAAGTTTAGAGATTTTGTTTTAGAATTTTAGTTTAGATTCTAAATCTTAATTAATTTTGTTTTGTTTTCATTGTTAATCTTGATTAGTTTAGGTTTTATTGTTATTAATCTTTGTTTATATCTATTTGAATTTTGATTGAACTTTGTGGATTTTAATTGTTTTTTGTAGTTAACTCCGAGTAGAATTTTGATTGACTTCCTTTTATTTAAGTTCTTTCTAACTTTTTTTGATTATCTTGTTAGTACTGTGAATTTTGGCATAGTTGATCGTGAGCGTGATTTTGACTGTTGAGCATCCGAGACTTAATGGATTGAACATGTGAAGCTCCTGACATCTTTCTTGATATTTCTTTTTGCAAATTGAAAAGGCAACGGACCTTCTCCGTTAGGTAACGCTATGGCCCGATTTAATTACTGCATGTTGTTGCATCTGGAAGTCCTACTGGTGTAGGCTCTGTTTGTGCATTGTCTAATTACCTCCATACCGCATTCTCATCTTCTTATCTTATTTCTTATTCATCTTATCTTATCCCTCATCTTCTGTTATTCATTTTTCTACTTGAGGTGTGCCTAGGCCACCATGGAGCTTCTCCTTTCATCGTTCTCTTCTTCTTTCTTTCTTCTTTAGGATAGTGAGCTTCACTAACTTAGGACCATCCGAGCGTGTGAATCTTGATTAGTCCCCCACTTAGATTTTACCTTTGTGTCTCATTGAGTCTTCTCTTCTCATCTCATAATCAGGGACTAAAACCTAAAGGCTTTAAGGCTTTGTGATTAAGTTTATGCCTGCATCCTTCTATTAGGATGGAGTGTATAACTTTAATCCTAAGTGTTAAACCCTTAATGTGTTTAAATCCTTTAATTAATCCACCTAATAATCATCAAGACATCAAACTTGTAACTTGGGCCTTGCATTAGGGTTCTAATTCTTCCTTAATTGGTTAAGAAGGACTAACCCTAGTGTTAATGGACAAGTCCCCCTCAAGTTGTCTTACAAACCATAAAAATCACTTCTTCATCATACCATTAATTTAAATCCATCTAATAAAGGCTTTGTTTTGTCACGGGTTTAATCCCTAATCATGGATTAAGTTGAGGAGTTTTCCTCAGCTTAAACATTCTCATCTATTATCCTTCTATTAGGATGGTGTAATGAGTCTGTTTAATCCCTGATTATGGCTTAATCTCATTACTCAACACTAAACAAAAACACCAAAAATATCTAAATAATCACAAGTAGGTTAATGATCTTAACCCTAAATCATGGTGATTAAGTGTGAGAATCTGACTTCACACTTAAGGTATTCTCATTACCCCTAATCAGAGGGAAGATGTGATGAGTCTACTAAATCCATTGGTTTAGGCTTAAGCTCATTAACTTATGACAAACTTTCAAAAGCAATAAAATACTGAAAACACCAAAAACAAACAATAATCGTCTCCTTCGGGATTCTTTTCTCATCTCGTTCACTCATAAACGAGAACTTGCTTCTTCCGTCTAATGCAAGACAGTTAGCACCTGAGCCAGACTGGTCATACACTTGAGCATTGACAAGCAAGCAGTTCACAAGTCAATTCATCTTTCAGTCTCTTTGGGTCGAACTACGGTGTTCTGACTTCCTCATTGCACGAGAGGATACGTAGGCATAACTTAACAGTTATCGAACAAAAGTCTCTGTATATTCCCCCTCCTTTCAGTTTCATTCTTTTAAGCCTCATTATCATGAGCATTTCACTCTTGTCCTTACACTGACACTGTACATTTATACACCTCACTTCTTTTACACTGACACCCGTACATCTTTCCAGCCCTTTTATACACGGATTGCACTGACACTACCCCTTTAAAACACAAATCTTTTAAGCATGGATCCCGTCGAGTACGGCGGACAATCTGGGTGCTAATACCTTCCCAGGTTGTAACCAACCCCCTTTCTCAGTCTCTCTGGTTCGCAACCTTCTTATCCATTCTTTTTCTAGGTCTATGCAGCATTGCCTTTCCTCCGGGATAAAAATGCCTAGCTGGCGACTCTTTTCTTTTCCAGTGAGTTCACGGCTGTGTGTTCTCATTGTCCCTTTCACCGACCGTTCGCGTCTGTACCTTTATTTGGGCCAGTCCCATCTATCGGGAGCAACACATAGCATTCGCATCATATTCTCACCACAGAGCGTAGCATTCCGTCTGATACGGAGCATTACGGCAAAAATCAAACATATTGCATAATCATAAGCCATGTTCTGAATCAAACACTTGTAAATTTTGACAAATTCATCAAAGATATACAGAAAACTCCCCGGATTCCCCGGCAGAAAGCCAAGGCATTTGCCTCACACTTGTAAATACAAATACACACTCCTTTTGGCACTCGTCCGTGTCATCATTCCCCAGTAAAGTCGCTCGAGCATTCTTTACAAACAGACACTCTTATATTACAGATGCTTCTTGACACCCGTCCGTGTCACATCACCAACAGAAAGCCAAAGCGTCCTCTTTGTACTCACATATACCTATACAGATTCCCTGACACCCGTCCGTGTCACCTTCCCCAACATAGATAAACCATACACTTGTTTATAATATACTTTTTCCGACACTCGACCATGTCACACTCTCCAGCAAGTTGAACACTCATCTGTACACCACTCATACTTATTACTCCTGCTTTTACTCATACAGATACTCGTCCGTATCTTGTATATACCACTTAAATCCCCTCAGATTCGACACTCGGCCGTGTTCTTTGTTAGCTAGTTGATACTCGTCCGTATCATCATCTATGAACATGCGTCAGCGTTTGTTTCTACCGATACTCGTCCGTATCGTAGTCTTAAGGATGCTCGTCCGCATCTTTAATCCATACACAATGTCAGATACTTTTACCTCTTCCTAGAATTTAGACACTCGTCTGTGTCTATTATTCCCCAGAAGAGTCCCCTCAGATTCGACACTCGTCCGTGTTCGTTGTTAACCAGTTGGTACTCGTCCGTATCATCATCTCTGAACATGCGTCAGCGTTTGTTTCTACTGATACTCGTCCGTATCACGGTCTTAGGGATGCTCGCCCTCATCTTTAATCTATACACAACGTCAAAACACTTATACCTATTATTTCTTGGATGTAAACACTCGTCTGTGTTTACTATTCCCCAGTAGGTCGCCAGCAAAGCAAAACTTCTATTCTATCTGACATTCGTCCTATGTCATGATACCCTTTCGGCAGCCGTACCCTGCCAGGTGATCGTCCTTCACCTTTAGATGACCGTCCCTCATCCTTTCCCCAACAGAGTCTCCATTATTGGAATCCTTTTCTATCCGGCATTCGTCCTATGTCGTGATATTTAGCAGCCGTCCCCTGCCAGGTGATCGTCCTTCACCTTTTGATGATCGTCCTTCATCATTTTATCCGATGGCCGTCCCCGTCGTTGATCTTGTTATCTGACATTCGTCCTATGTCATGATAAACCCTGAGAGCAGTCGTACCCTGCTAGGTGATCGTCCTTCACCTCCTGATGATCGTCCTTCATCATGCTTATCCGATGGCCGTCCCCATCGTCGACCTTTTATCCGGCATTCGTCCTATGTCGCGATATTTTTGGCAACTGTACCTTGCCAGGTGATCGTCCTTCACCCTTAGATGACCGTCCCTCATCTTATACCCCAACAGAGCAGCCGTCCCCTGCTAGGTGATCGTCCTTCACCTTTGATGACTGTACCTCGTCATTTATTTTTACCTATAAAACCCCAGAGAATCTTTGTCACTTTATTTTGATGGCCGTCCCCATCATAATCTCTTATATCCCCAGCATGTCGGTCGTCCCCGTCATTGCTCTTTCCCCAGCAGTCGTCCTCTGCTCGACGGTCGTCCTCCGTCGCCCGCACTTTATACTTTATTTTCCTTTACAATCTATATCCCTTTTCTTCTTCATTCTGTGAGTGCAAATTTTGGACTGTCTTTGGTATTCAACCACAAGTTATCTTGTTTGCCTGTTAAGCCGTCGCTTACATCCTGCACAGCTAACTCATGCTTGAATAGGGGCAGCTGTAAACACCCCAAATTTGCCCTCACCCATTCACACCATGGCTAGTGATATCTTCATATGCATAAGTTCAATCATAGCATCTCATATTGCATTTTTGATTCACTGCATTGCTTCTAAGTCATCTGCATCTAGGGTTTGTGATCTGATCCATCCTTGAGCCATTTGAGCCACTCCAAAGGTCATCAATCATTTCAAAGGGGTCCATGTATTTTCAAGCATCATATTATATCCTCTCAAAGTCAAGAAAGTCAAAGAATCACAAGAACTGGGAAAGGCATGGAAGCAGAGCCAGGTTTGACTGCACAGATGACCTAGAATTAGGGTTTTGGTTTCAAAGGCCATAACTCCAAATTTTTTGGTCATTCTTGTTTCTATTGGTCTCTATATGGTATAGGGATCATGCATATCAATTTTCATGAAGAAATTCCATGGGGAAGGCATCTGATCAAGAGTTGACTTTTTGGGCAAGTCAGTGCAAAATTAGGGCATCTGAGGCCCCCAGTGACCCAACCAAAGGGTGTTCTTCATCATTTTGATTGTGTATGATCTTTATTTGATCATAGAAGATATTGGAAGTTCACAAAATTGAATAATTTCAAGCCATTTGCAAAGTTGACTTTTTGGGAAAATGACTTGTAATGGAAACTTGCCATTTTGGGAAACTTTTTCAACCCTTGATTTTTGATTCAAAAATGCCTCAAATGGGAAAACTTTGGTCATGAAAGTTGTAGAATGGATCATTCCCTTTTCAAAAAGTACAAGAACTCATTCTAATTCATTTTGGATCAAAAGTTATGGCTTGTCAAAGTTGGGAAAAATCACATAATTTGAAGTTTTCTACCAAAGAGGCATTTTGCAAAATGGTATGATCAAGTGTTCTAAAGGCTTCAAATGTGCACAAACTCTTCACAACATGATCACATGACCTCTAAAGATCAGAATTGACCCAAGAATATTGCATTTTGATGCCTTGAATCTCATGAATTTCCAAAGTGGCCAAACTTTGGGAAATTTGCAAAACATCTCATAAACTTCATACAACTTGCTGAATCATCTCAAAACTAATTCCATGGACCTCCTTAATCTCATCTGAGCAAGGACAAGCCAATGAGCTAGCTACACCATTGACCATACCTCAAGTACAACACTTTTGACTTTTTGGCAAAAACACCCATACCAATCCCACAGTGACACAACCACTCTCTGCCCAATCCAGACCTTACAAACACACTCCAAGGATTCATTTGCATAACACACACAAGCCTGAAACTCTCTCTAAGCCAGCATTCTCATTTTCCACCTCTTATGCAAAACCATTCGAAACTCATCATACAAGCTTCAAACCTCAAAACAAATCCCACAGAACAACTCACCCTAGCCTTCTGATCATTCCCCAACCATCCATTTGCTCTGAAAGGCCCACAATCAAAAACACGATTTCAACATTTCATGAACTGAGATTCTGAAAACTCTCTCTAGAGGCCATTTAAACTCCAGCTGAGCATCACAAACACTTGGGGGAACCATTGGAGCGGATTTGGAGCAAAGAACTGGCCAGAAAGTCCCTGTTTCGAAAGCTCAAGCTCAGGTAGCCATGGCATTTATTTTTCCAGAACTCTTATTTTATGCTATAGAATGATTCTACATGTCTCACTGATCACCATGATGTTTTTATTTTTGAAAATAGTTGAGTATTGAGCATGTATTGATCTTCTGAAATTCCTGCCATTTTTTCCGTTTTGCTTCGATTCATGATTTTGAGTTTGAGTAAATGATTTTTGGTGAGTGATTCTTGTTGGGGATGTTATGGGGATCATTTCTGGAAAGTTAGAGGGCTTGGGGATGCGTAGGGAGTGAGATAGCATGAATAGCTCGCCGGAGAAGATGACCGGAACACTGTTCTGGTCATCTGAAAGTCATTAGGATTTCTGATTAGGGTTTAATCATAATTAGGCCAGTTTGAATTCTGGCCGTCCATTCGCGCGCCAAGTCAATTTCCGCCCCCCTGACTTTGAATCTCGACCTTTGGATGATTTGACTTTCCTATTTTCTCATTAAAATCATTTTTAAATTCATTTGTTTTGATTTATTTTGCACGAATTTTTAAAAATAGCAAAAAATGTTTAAAAATTATGAAAATTTTTGTCAAGATTTTCATTATTTTTCAGAACACAAAAATATTTTTATTTTTAATTTTTGCATTAAAAATTATTTTTAAATCATTTAAAAGTTTATTTTTAATTAATTAATTAAAATTAATTAATTAAAAATACTTTTAGGTATTTAAAAATCACAAAAAAAAATCACATAGCATTTAGAAACATTTAGAAACATTTTCCAACTTTCAAACCAAATTTCGTTTTTGATCTTGATGCCTTTTGATAATTTTCTTTGGAATTAATCTCATTTCAAGGCAATATTTTGTTTCAAACTTCAAAAATTCATTTCTGCCTAACCATTGAGAGTTGGACAATGATTCTTTTTGTATTGCATCTTGCATAGCATGTAGTTTATAGGATAAAATTGGTTTGAATTGATCTTGCACTTTCAATTTGTTTTGCATTTTTCTTGTCAAGGTACCTTAAAACCCTAGCAATCTTAGGAAATTCATAACTCTCACTAGGTTAAGAGTTGGATCCCCTCCTTTGGGCAGTGAGTTTGTATAGGTTTAGGGTTCCTTTGATTGCATTTTCAAATTTTTATCATGTCATTTGCTTCTGGTTTTGGATTTTGCTTTGTGTGTTGATCATAAACCCTAATTTATGCCTTCCTTTGCATCCATCTTCCATTTGCTTGCAAACCATGACTTGCCATGACATTTTGTGCATCCATTTGATTCATAATACATCTTAAGACATATTAGAATCATGTTTGATCATTGCATCTTTCATTTGCCATGTTATATGTCTTTTGCATTCCATAACTTTTCATGAACTTCCATGGTTCAAAGCATGCTTCTCTTGCATCCATATGTTTGTATGATCATTCTAATGCCTTGCCTCATGTTTGCATCATCTCTTAGCATCATTAGCATCATACTTATGCTTCTGGTTTTGGTTTGCATCATTACATTGCATCTCATTTTGCATTGCATTTCATTTCTTTACTAACTTTTCAGGTGGTAAGTTGTATTGAGAAGTGAATTTGCCTTCACTTCTCACAATCTCTTTTCATCTCTCTTATGCATCATTGCTGAATTTTTGTATGTGTATTGGATTAAGCTTGCTCATTCTTGTTCATCTTACCTTCTTTCCTCAAACAACTTGTCTTCTTAAGTGAAGCAAGTTGTTCTGCTTCTTTCTCCTTTCATCTTGCTCCTCCTTGGTGGCCTTTGAAGATTCTTTCTCTCTTAAGCCTCACAAACCCTAGGAATGACCAAGCATGATAACAATTAGGGTTTGATTAGTCCCCCACTTAGCTTTTACCTTTGTGTCTCTTTGAGTTCTCTCTCCTCATCTCTTAATCAAGGACTAAACCCTAAAGGCTTTAAGGCTTTGTGATTAAGCTTATGCCTGCATCCTTCTATTAGGATGGAGTGTATAACTTTAATCCTAAGTGTTAAAACCTTAATGTGTTTAAATCCTTTAATCAATTCACTTAATAATCATCAAGACATCAAGCTTGTAACTTGGGCCTTGCATTAGGGTTCTAATTCTTCCTTAATTGGTTAAGAAGGACTAACCCTAGTGTTAATGGACAAGTCCCCCTCAAGTTGTCTTACAAACCATAAAACTCACTTCTTCATCTTATCATTAACTAAAATCCATCTAATAAAGGCTTTGTTTTGTCATGAGGTTAATCCCTAATCATGGATTAAGTTGAGGAGTCTTCCTCAGCTTAAACATTCTCATCTATTATCCTTCTATCAGGATGGTGTAATGAGTCTGTTTAATCCCTGATTATGGCTTAATCTCATTACCTAACACTAAACAAAAACAACAAAAACATCTAAATAATCACAAGTAGGTTAATGATCTTAATCCTACACCAGGGTGATTAAGTGTGAGATGCTGACTTCACACTTAAGGTATTCTCATTACCCCTAATTAGAGGGAGGATGTGATGAGTTTACTAACCCATTGGTTTAGGCTTAAGCTCATTAACTTATGACAAACTTCCAAAAGCAATAAAAGATTGAAAACACAAAAACAAACAATAATCGTCTCCTCCGGGATTCTTTTCTCATCTCATTCACTCACAAACGAGAACTCGCTTCTTCCGTCTAATGCAAGACAGTTTGCACCTGAGCCAGACAGGTCATACACTTGAGCATAGACAAGCAAGCAGTTCACAAGTCAATTTATCTTTCAGTCTCTTTGGGTCGAACTACGGTGTTCTGACTTCCTCATTGCACGAGAGGATACGTAGGCATAACTTAACAGTTATCGAACAAAAGTCTTTGTATATTCCCCCTCCTTCCAGCATTATTCTTTAAGCCTCATAGTCTTGAGCTTCATACTCCTGTTCTTGCACTGACATTTCTCTTATACACTTCACACTTCTTTTACACTGACACTTGCATTCTTTCCAGCTTTGGTACACAAATTACACTGACACTACCCTTTTAAAACACAAATCTTTTAAGCGTGGATCCCGTCGAGTACGGCGGACAATCTGGGTGCTAATACCTTCCCAGGTTGTAACCAACCCCCTTTCTCAGTCTCTCTGGTTCGCAACCGTCTTAACCATATCTTTTTCTAGGTCTATGCAGCATTACCTTTCCTCCGGGATAAAAATGCCTAGCTGGCGACTCTTTCTTTTCTGAGTTCACCCCTGTGTGTTCTCATTCCTCTTTTCGCCGACCGTTCGCGTCTGTACCCCTCTTGGCCCCGTGTCA
The DNA here is from genome assembly GCA_963966055.1 of Lathyrus aphaca. Classification (NCBI taxonomy): domain Eukaryota; kingdom Viridiplantae; phylum Streptophyta; class Magnoliopsida; order Fabales; family Fabaceae; genus Lathyrus; species Lathyrus aphaca. The sequence goes on from OZ014520.1 coordinate 55,529,688, forward strand.
TTTGGTGGGAGCGACACTAACTCATGAACGACGTGGTGGTCTTCGTCCCCACCAGTGGTGTAGTCGACGAGGCCCTGGATACGATTGTCACTGTGTTTGTTGGTCATGTTGGATGGCTGAAAGAGACGGGGTGAAGTTTTGGTCCTTCGAATCAAAAGACGGGTAAAACTTTTATGTTCCAAGAAACGGCACCACTGATCTGACCTAATTAAGAGGAACCTTCCAGACATGAACATCTATGGTGGAGAAATGGAGGGGGTGTACCTGCAAGGTACTCTCATGCAAAAGTGAGAAAGAGCTGTGGAGTGCAAGTACAGAAAGTAATAAAAAGTAGAATACTTGTCCCTCTAGTGAAAGAGGGTATTTATAATGTGCCCTCAGCGCAGGAAGAAGATTCTATCCATGGGCTGGATCAGATAGGTCCAAGGAAGAACTGTCAAGGACTGCGTAGGAGCAGATAAGACCTAGCACGTGGTCTTGCCCTTGGTCCAACTGCCCCTTAATATAAGGAGATAATAACAGATAGTTGAGGAAGTGGAGCACGTGGGGGAGATGCTTTCCCCATGTCCTTAGGTGTTAGGACTTGGGCCCGTGCACGACAGATTGGGCATGTGCTCGACATACATTGTGTTTGGCCCAATCCAGAACAAAGAGTGTCTTTAAAGTGCACAAAAAATATGGGTAATAACATCAACAAGAGTAGAGCATTGTCCTCATCATCAATATTCACCTCAATTTCTCAACTATAGATTTGTTATCTGCCATTTAAAATGAGTAGTGTTTTTGTTTCAGACACAACATGTGAGCCAAATACTTAGTCACATACAATGATTCATGTTTTATCTACATCAAAGCCACATTATTCTTCCTGGATACTTCCTATAGAACCTTACCCCTGAGGCAAAAGATAATTAAACTTTTGGCCTTATCCACTATCTCGGTCTACTCTACTTGTGTTAGACGTGCAGACATTAATGTCCCGCTCTTCAATGCTTCAATAAACTTCTCTTGAGTTAAGATTACTTGCATGTTCACTTTCCACAATCCAAAATCATTGTCTCTTAAAAACTTCTCTATCAACTATTTATAACTCAAGGATTTCACTTGTAAGCAAAACTCTTTTTTCCCATGGTGTCCATCACTTGTTGTGAAATTGAAATATTCAATCGCAACACCCAGTTTCCCCACGATGGGCTCCACTTGATATAAAATCGAAAGGTTCAACTACGCCAAAAAGATTGATGTGTGGGGTCAAAGAATAATGAAAAACAAAATAAATTTCCTTCAAAAAAATATATCTCTCTACAGTAAGACATCAATTTAACTTGGCAGAAAAAGATAAAGTAAAGATAATAAACACAATAACTTCCTTAACCAATTCAACTAAACGATCTACTTTGGAGAAGATATCATCTTTTTTATTCACTATACTTTCAAAATTTATTATAAGATGAATCACAAGGAAATAGTCACTTGAGTTCCTAAGGAAAAAAACATATTTTCTACTTGTTATAGGTCAACCAAATGCCAATAAGTGGAGACCCACTTTTTTCTCCAAGAAAAGCTTAATGACAACCTGATCCACATGTATAAATATTTCTACATGCGCAAGACCCAGGGTACACTCACTCTTTTCATACTTCACTCAACCCATTTTGGGCTTTTGAGTGCTAACCTTGCAAGATATCCCCCACGTTCCACTTCATCAAAGACTTGTAACACCACTTCAGGAGTCCAACACAACAATTCAAGCATAATTCTGGTTCTGATAAGGAATAATGGTATTGTTTATCGAAATCGACTATTGAGGCCTAACATTTCAAGCTAACACTGACACGTACAACTAACCAAACGTTGAATACAACGAACGTGAGGGGTGCTAATATATTCCCCTACGTAACAAACTCCCAAACCCTTATTTGGTTGTGACGACCATAATCATTGTCATTATTTTTAGGGGTTTTATCGATATTCCCCTTTCCCTATTTGTGAATAAATAAAGTTCGATGGCGACTCTGTTAAGTTCATCCTACAAACGTGTGATTGCGCTTTGCAAGGTCGTGTTCTCATTTTTCGAGTTACGGCAGAATAAAAATTGTTTCAATAGATATAAAGTCGGCTTTCATAAATGAAAAACTTAAAGAATAAATTTATCTGGAGCAACCTTAAGGTTTTGATATTTTCACAAAAATATTTGGGTTCAAAAACAACACAGTAAAGGAGAATGTTGAGTAATTAATATACTATTATTAAATTATTTGATTAGATACGTGTCCTTAGAATATTGTAGAAATATATATCTAGGTTAATGTGAGTTTATGTATCAAATAATTAATAAAAGTAAGGAAATGTAAAAATAAATTAATGGAATCATAATAACAAATACAAGAGAGAAGTGTGTAAACTTTCTTATGAAATATCTAGAGTATAAATGTTCGTAGAATTCTAGAATACAACCAACATAATTAAGTAAAAATAGTTAAAATATATGCAAATTATATACTTAATAAAAAAATTCATTGCAATGACGAATGGAGCAAAATATCTATCTTGAGTAAAATGTAAAACTGTTTCACGCTGCAATGACTTTAATCAGTGTCTATCGTCCTCAATAACAGCATCTGCAATCACACATAAAAACCATATACCCATATATGACTTAGTTCAGATAGTAGACATTGCCGACAACATATCTAAGAAGAAGATTATTCACTGTGTTAAAGTACTAGTGATGCTAAAAGTAGAAACAATGGCATGTTAAAAAATCGAACAAAACACAAACTTTGTATATAATAGATGCTGTGCATGATAATGTAATGTTATCTGTGGGAAATTATTGGTGAGATGATAGTTGAAATTCATTCAAAACGTTGACTAGGCAGCGTTGCTGTAGCATCTTATCTTTCCCTATCATCACTTATAAAGTTCAGCCAAAGTGAGAGGGGGGGTTTAAATAGTGTCACCCTGCTCACAATATATATGTTTGGTTTGGGAGTTGATAAAGTGGTTTGTCTCATATAGAATGCGACTAACTCAGGTAAGTACGGTCCAAAATATTTTTAATGGGTTCTACCATGTTATTGTTATTAGTAAGTTTTTCTTTTCTTTTCTTTTGTTGAAATATTTGTATTCTTTATAAAGTGGGGGTAGTTTCATATAAAATTTGAACTATTTCTTGAGATTATAAACACAAATTCTTTTCATAGAATATTTAGTTAACATATTGATAATTAGTTGAATATATATATATATATATATATATATATATATATATATATATATATATATATATATATATATATATATATATATATATATATATATATATATATATATATATATTGGGTTATATAAGATCTAAACAAGAGTCTATCACTACTACAAATAATGTTTTTCATCTCGAACAATAAAAAATTGAGGTATAAAACAAATGCATGTTATTTATATTATTTAAAATACAAAAATAAATTCTCTCGGTTTTTCAAAACACCGAGGTGAAAAAATAACTCTGTACAAATTTCGATACTCAGTAATCGCAGTTAATGATTTTATTTGTTTATAAGTGTAAACAAAAAATTTTAACCCTTTCATTTTCTATTTAACCGAGACATAGAATAATAAAATTTTACTATAAAAACACTCGTTAAATAGATTCACTACTACAAAACGCGCAAACAAGTCAGGTTTACAATGGATCCATATACACCGTTGTAATAGGTTAAAATTTGTGTGTTCAGTCAATAGTTGGATGTATAAATAGTAATTTAATGACAGTTGACTTAAAACACCGTAGCAATAAGTGAAACTTAGCAAGCTTCGATTCTCTGCAACAACTTTTTTTTTCAATTTTAGAGTACATTAAACGTGTGTCACTTAAGTTCATTATTTAAAAAAAAACTTGTAAATGATTTTACAACGGTTAAACTAAACAACCGTTGTTAGAGGACTTCCACTACGGATGGTTTTTCCGACCGAGATTAAAAATTTTACTAATAAATTAAAACAAAACTTATTATGTATTTCTTTCATAAGACGCCCTAATCGAAAAGGTGAGCCAGAGACGACAACGGTGGCATAATCTTTACCTCTTCATATCCATTCATTTGAAGCTCAAATATTCACTCTCTTCGTTCATTTAATTCTTCAGCTTCGAAGTACGGTACTCTTCAACATCTTTATTCCTTTTTTCTTGGTTTATGTTGTACATGCTCAAATATTCACCGTCTTCGTTCATTTGATTCTTCAGCTTCGAAGTAGGGTACTCTTCAACATCTTCATTCCTTACGTTCATTTGATTACAGCTTCAAAGTATGGTATTCTTCAACATATTCATTCCTTTTTTCTTTGTTCATATTGTATATGCTCAAGTCAGTATTAGAGTACTTATTTCATATGTGTTAGGTTTAGTATGAGAGTACATCTTCATTCTTTTTTTCTTTGTTCATATTGTATATGCATATGCTTAAGTTTTTGGATTAGATTTTGGTGTGTCATTCACATTATTATACATGTATAAATTTTAGAAGATGTAATGGATTGTAGTTGGATGAAAGCCAATAGATTAGGTCCGGTTTATGAGAATAGAGTTTGTGGATTCCTTGAATACGTTGATAAATATCTTCCCGGCAATAATAATATCTCTTATTGTCCATGTGTTGTTTACACGAATATAAAAAAGGGTTCAAAGAAAAAAATACACCATCAACTTTGTTGTGATGGTATATTTCAAAATTATATAATATGGATGTGGCATGGTGAGGTGGATAAAGAGGAAATTCGGGCGTCACAAGGTCAAAGAGTGGATGAAGATCAATATATGGAAGATCAACTAGAGGATATGTTCCATGATATTGGGGAATATTCATTTAAAAATGCTCATATTTATGATACTTTATGTAGTGATAAAGACACCCCTTTTATATAATAGATGCACATATTTTATACGATTGTCGACGGTGTTAAAGTTGTTTAATCCGAAGGCAAAAAATGGATGGTCAGATAAAAGTTTCAAAGAATTACTTGAATTGCTACAACAAATGTTACCAGAAGATAACAAATTGTCAGATCGTTGCTATGAGGCCAAGAAGATATTGTGTCCAATGGGTCTGGAGTATATCAAAATACATGTTTTTCCTAATGATTGCATATTATACCGAAAAGAGTATGAAGACTTGTATCAATGTCCGAAATATGGTGTGTTGTGTTACAAGCTGAAGGCTAACAATGGTGATGACAATGATTATGGAAATGTTAGTAGGAAGCATCCTTCTACTAAACTGTTATGGTACTTGCCAATAGTTTTACGATTAAAGATACTTTTTGTTAATTCAAATGACGCAAAGAATCTTAGATGGCATATAGATGAAAGGACTCGTGATGGAAACATTTTCCATGTAGCTGATTCGTTGTAATGGAAGAAAATTGATTCGTTGTTTCCGGATTTTGGATTTGAGCTAAGAAAACTTAGGCTTGGGCTTTCCACCGATGGAATGAACCCCTTTGATAATCTGAGCACTAATCATACTTCGTAGCCTATTCTTCTCACTATTTACAACCTATCTCCTTAGTTGTGCATGAAGCGCAAGTACATATTGTTAAGTATGATGGTTTCTGGACCACGACAGCCTGGTAACAACATAAATGTTTATCTAAGTCCATTAATTGATTATTTATGACTTTTGTGGGATGAAGACATTGATTATTCATATTATGGGGAAAGCTTAAGATGCGTGCAATGTTATTTTGCAGAATCAACGACTTTCCGGCTTATAATAACTTGGCTGGATACATTGTCAAATGACATAGAGTGTGTCCTATATGTGAATATGATACTTATTATCACCAACTTGAGTTTGGAAACTAACCGTTTACCTTGGGGATCTAAAATTTCTAAAATTGGGTCATCCATATTGTAGATTGTGAAAGGATTTTAATGGAGAGAAAAAGTTTGATATGCTCTTGAACCTTTAACCGGGGATGAAGTTTATCAACGGAAAGAACACATTAATGTTGTCTTTGGGAAGAGAGAAAAAGAAAAAGGGACAGTTGTGAATAATATATGGAAAAGAGGTCCATCTTCTTTGATCTTTCATATTGGTCAAGTCTTGATATTAGACATTGTCTTGATGTGATGCATGTGGAGAAAATGTGTATGATAGTTTGATTGACACACTCCTAAACATTCCAGGAAAGACTAAAGATAATAAGACTTTCTATCTTGATATGGAGAATATGGGTATACGAAAAAATTTGTCTTCAATAGAGAAAGGAAAAAAGAATATACCTGCCTCCAGCATGTCACACTCCATCTAAAAAGAAAAAGAAAATGTTCTGCGAGTGTTTGCAAGGTATTAAAGTTCCGCAAGGTTACTCATAAAACATCAAGAAACTTGTATCAATGAAATATCTCAAGTTAATTGGTTTAAAATCTCGTGATTGTCATGTATTAATGCAACAACTTCTACTAGTGGCTATTTGTGGGATCCTGCCAAAAAAATGTGAGAGTAACTATAACGAGATTGTGTTTATTCTTCAATGCCATATGTAATAAAGTACTTGATTTCAAAAAAATTAGATGAATTAGAATATGAGGCTTTCATAATCTTGTGTCAATTGGAGATGTATTTTTCTCCATCATTTTTTGACATTATGGTTCACTAACTTGTTCATCTAGTCAGAGAAATCAGAATTTGTGGTCCAGTTTATTTGAGGTGGATGTATCCAATAGAGTGATATATGAATATCTTTAAAGGATATATGGAGAATCATCACCGACCGAAAGCTTCGATTGTTGAAAGGTACATCATAAAAGAAGTTGTTGAGTTTTGTACAAACTATTTGTCGGATGCAGATTTTATAGGAATTCCAAAGTCTTGTCATGCTGACTCAGACGGAAGAGGTATTCAAGGTGTAAATGTTAAGTCAATGACTCGGGATGTAGTTATTCAAACACATTTCTATATATTGAATAATATAAATGAGGTTCAACCTTTCATAGATACTCACAAAAGAATTTTGAAGAGAAAATATCCCCGAATGAGTGACAAGTTGTTGTTGATAAAGCATAACAATAGATTCATAGATTGGTTTAATAAAAATGTATTTATTTATCGCAGTGCAAACGAGATACTTAAATGGTTGTCGTACGAGCCGAAATATTATGTCATTACTTGGAGTGCATACGACATTGGTCATTATACCTTTTATGCAAAATCAAAAGATGATCGTAGTACAATGAAAAATAGTAGGGTTATGGTTGAAGCTGAATCGATGTATTTCTCTAGTTCGAAAGATAAGAATCCAATATTGAAAACTACCGCATTTTATGGTGTCATTGATGACATTTGGGAGATTGATTATGTTATTTCCAAATTGGCTTTATTTAAATGCAAGTTGATTCTCAATAATAGTAATGGTGTACATATTGATGACTTAGGATTCACCTGGGTCGACCTTGGCAAGACATCTTTTACGAATGAACCATTCATCGTGGCTTCTCAAGCAAAACAAATTTTCTTTGTTACCGACCCATCAGACATATCGGGGAAATGGTCAATCATTCTCCAAAGAAAACACATTCCTCTTAGTGATGAAAGTCTTGATATTCTGTCCACATCTTCTTACACAACACAAGTTCCTACCTCATATGATGAAATTGATGGAGATGTCGTGCATGTTATACGAATCGATCATGAAAAAGGCATATGGGAAAATTAACAAGTATGTAATTTATTATTTATTCATAATATATTAATTGTATGTTATAGTTTATAATTATTTTTACTAATAAGTATAATTATTTGAAATCATAGGTATTTAGAGTCAAGACACCAAGAGACATGAAATCAATACACCAAGTTACAATTATGTGAAGTTATTTAATGTGTGTAAATTATAGGTTGTTTGTTTTGATAAATTATAGGATGTTTGTTTTGATATAATTGAATATGATATAATTATGTGATATTATGAATATGATACAATTAATATTATTATAAAATCTTTATCACAAATGTGAGTTGTATTTTCTTCTATGATATGGAGAACAATAATACATGTTAAAAATGAGATTAATTTTAAAAACAGGATAATATTTGTTAATTTTACAGAAAAGTTAACAACGGTTATGTTTCATAACCGTTATAATATCTGGCACGCTGTCCAGGAAAAAATAAATATCAAAACGGCGCTGCAGGGAATCAAACATAGGACAATTATTTTTATCACAACGGTGTTTTGGAAAATCCATTGTGATAGGTCGTGCGCTTTCTAGTTTATTACAATGCCTACTGGGCCATGATTGTAAGTATCATATATACAACAACAATCTACATAACAACGCCCTCGCCTGCGTCATTATATGACTTCCCAAATCATTGTTAAATGAGTTTTCCGTATTAGTGATTTTACCCTAATATTTACTAATATGAAGCCGCCCCAAGCATAATTATTTGGGATGAATTGCAAGATAGAAAAAATCTTCATTGTTCTTCTATCTTAAACAAAATATGTTTCTGCTCTTGTAATTTATCTCAGATAATGGTGTTGATGTTGTTGTTGTATTTATGTAATAATATTCATATGTTCTCAATCAAAGAAACATTGAAAAATATATTGCTTTACTCGGTTGACAGCATTGGAAAATTTATTTCTAAACACACATTCATTTCCCATTCATGTTTTTTTTCATGTGAAAACATTTGCTCAATATAGTTTGTGATGGATTGCAAGTACAAAAATAAAATTTCTCTTTGTAGGAAAAGATAACTTCTTAGAAATCTAAAAACAATGTAAATATAAAGAAAATTTTCTTGTTTTTAACAGATAACTCCTCTGGGTTGTTCTCCAAGAATCCATTGTCAAACAATGTAATGTGTTTTTTTAGTTTCTTCACAATCTTTAAACAGATCTTCATCGTTCATTTAATGACTATCAACGCTCAAGACACTGTCATTAGTGATCCTCGTGAATCCCTAAAATTATTATTATAAAAGCATTCTAAATATTTAAATTAGATATTTATGAATCCACAAGAAACGTTGTTGTGAAACTCCATGTTTAGTTAGAGCACCATGAGATTTTACAAAGTAAAAGTATCAATGTGATAAATTGCAAGAGCAGAAAAAAGTTAGTTTTATTTAACATATGGTTGGTAAGAGTATATTTACTTTGCCAAAGATTTATGCGATGAATTGCAAGTGCAAAAAATTATCATGGGTTCAAGGTTTGTGTTCTTAAATAATCATATAATTGAATATTTATTTTATTTAGCTAACCTTTTTTTATGTTTTATTTCATAAATAAATGAATGTAAGTTATAGACAATATATTGAATTTGATCTATGAAACAAGGATCCCCAACATTTTCTCTTCTCCAAGATATCCAATATTTGTTCTTCATCGACAACGATGACGATGAAGAATAATATTTTACTTTAATATTTTGTCTAAACAATGTAATATTCTATGTAAACAAATTAATTTATAAATATTCTATATGTAAACTAATGATCACCTAATATTCTATATGTAAACTAATGATCACCTAATGTCTTTTGGGGGTCACCTCTCACAAAAGACACATGTTCCTAGATTCTCATTCACATCACCTAATGATCCTTCTATTGTAGTCGGCTATCTTGGGTATCCTTTATAGATCAACCATCATCTTATACCTGAACAAAAAGTATGCGCAATTTCACCTTACAAATTGGTTTGTAAGAGTTGAATTAGAGTCAACTCTATTTCAATATAAGAATTTGTCCATAAAATTTGGACTACCTTTTATTGGACCACTCGAATCTTATATGCATCAAAGAAGTGTATTAAGAGTCTTACTAAAACGAGATAAGATTTAAACATGAATATATAAATGACAATTAAAAATAAAATCTATCGAACTACCAATATTAAGAATAACTCGAATGATAAACATACATAATGGACCATCATAAATTTTGTAACTATGTGGCCCAATTAAAAAAAGTGCCAAGACACGAGTCCTAGTTTGATAACCTACCACCCAAGAACATACCACATAATGGTTATGTGTCGACTTACTTGGTCGCATTCCCTAAGAACGTGTCCATAATCGAGGGAACTTATTAGGAAGTTATGCCAATTAGAATTACACACAATCCCATGATACACAAGAAAAAGATAAAGCTTAGAATTTATCAGGGATTCTCGAGTAAATTACATTTGTAACAAACTCGACTAATATGATATATATGATAATGTTTAATTGAGGGTGACTATTGAGTGTTGAGAGTATTTGTATATAAAATAGCTAGAAGTTGTAGTATACTTAACTCCCCCAGTCTTGTGGTACACCATTCCATGTGGATACCCCATTCATTTCCTTAACATTTTTTATAAAACAAATGAGTAGTACTTCTCAGCTAAATTACTCAAACTATGCCAATAGTGGTATTTCATTTCATACTTATAATCAAACATAAGACTAAACATACACAAAACAACAATATATGTTTCCTCATAAGTTTGTTGCCTACTATCTGTCAATCACCTTAATCATGCTTCTATAAGTAGCACAAGATGAGCAAGATCATACATATAGTTTGGCATCTCAAACTGGTAAGTTTCAACTCTCTCACCAAATAAATATACTAAAATCATGATCAAAATCCCATTGTGTCCATATACAACATTTGACCCATATATTATAAAATTTCCTGAATTCCAAACTACATAAGATCCCACATAAGCTCATATAAGGACAAGAAATATTGGGTAAGAGAAGACATTAATCAGGTCCATTAGTAAACATGATGGCGTAGTAGGTGTCACTATGTTTTCCAATTGCAAGATAAGTGTAATAAATAAACATTTTCTGATGAAAAAAGATCCCATTAAATTGACATACTCAATGAGGTTGGGACCTTAACACCAACAATAAGACTAATATAGGTTATAGGTAGAGACAATGTATCACATTTAGGACAAACACAGTACCATCCTATTGTTATCTCCATTATAAGATTAGTCATCTTTGCTTCTATTATGTTTGTACCATTATTTGATGGTGGGTCTAGTGGAAGATTTGACTATCAGAAATTTGGGGGGCATAGACAATCCAAATTTGATTTTGGTTTTGGAGTTTTTGGAGAAAAGGGACTGCTTGATTGTCATCATATCCCAAGTATGTTAACTTACATGGGAAACTAATATTGTAGTATCATGACCTAGCTAGTTACTTTTCAACTTTGATAATGTTCTTGATTACAAATATTCAATAGACATGGGAAAATCTCATAGATGATGATGCATATACAATTTGGGAACTTACACCCAACTCATCCACCATATCTGACATGGTACTCTATTTTAATGGTGCAGATTTGCAGTTTTGCACTATTATCGTGTGGTGTAAATACACATCGGAGATAATCTTCTCCCCAAAAACCATGTACCCATATATGAGATAGTACACACATTGTCGACAACATATCTAAGAAGAAGATTATTCACTATGTATAAGTACTAGTGATGCTAAAAGTTGAAACAGTGACATCTTAAAATAATCGTTGAGATGATAGTTGAGCGCTGTATATAACATTCATGATAATGTATTTTTATCTGTGGGGAATTATTGGTGAGATGATAGTTGAATCCCATTCAACTACGTTGACTCAAGATTTTTATTTAGGCACTGTTGCTGTAGTTGATAGTTCTACTTATCATTTAACTCGTGTTTAAATAGTGCCATCCTGCTCACAATATATATGTTTGGTTTGGGAGTGGCTGGTAATATAACTTGGTAAAGTGGTTTGTCTCATATAGAATGCGACTAACTCAGGTAAGTACGGTGCAGAATATTTTTGATGCTTTTGTGGGTTCTACCATGTTATTATTATTAGTAAGTTTTTCTTTTGTTTTCTTCTAGAGTTATAAAATTGAAATATTTGTATTCTTTATAAAGTGGGCTAGTTTCACACTCTTTTCATAGTATATATATATATATATATATATATATATATATATATATATATATATATATATATATATATATATATATATATATATATATATATATATATATATATAATAGGGTGTGATCTAAGATCTGATGTTGACTTTCCTTAATAAATTTGTTGGCTATTTACTTCAGTCTAGAGGTGGGTAGGGCTTCCTGAAACTTTCTAACGCATAATTCGGTAATGGTCAAAATTGAGAGGTATTTACGATAAGAATAATGTATACATGGATATTAGACTTTTATACAAGGGTTACAGGGTTTAGATTCCTAGAACTTTTTCTTGGGGATCACATCTCACAGAAGAAATTTGTTCCTAGATTCTTATTCACATTACCAAATGTTCTTTCTCTTGTGGTTGTCTCTCTTGTATAGATCAACCATCATCATATACCCGAACAATAAACATGTGCAAGGTTTACCTTACAAGTTGGTTTGTAAGAGTTTATTAACTCATCATCATTGTTAGAAATCTAAGTTAATAGGGAGAAAGGACTATCAATTTAGGTGTATTGCATGATGGGGGTAGAGAAGAGAAGTCCTTACTCTCATTAGGGTTCCTAGTTTTATTTTGCCGAATTGTTGTATGGCGAAATTCTGGAAATTTTGTTGATTGATCTTGTGCCTATATGTGTTATTATAACTGATTCTATATTTGAATTAACATGAATATGTATACATGACACTACTAAAAAAAGACATTTGGTTAAATGATTTTACATCAGGCATTTATTAAAAATGATGTAAAAAATAACGCGGTGGCAGTTTCGTAAATAATAACATAAATTGTTATAAGGGATTTTACATCGGGTATTGATAAAAACCGATGTAAAAAGTAATGCGGTGGCAGTTTTGTAAATAATAAAAAAATTCATCTAAAGCTTTTTACATCGGTTTTTCTAAAACCGATGTAAGAAACCATATTAAAAAACAATAAAAAATATCAAAAATATCAAAATACATACTACATCAGTTGTATTAACAACCGATTTAAAATGTTTCTTAAAAAAAATTAAAAATAAACAAAAAAAAAATTAACATTTTACATCGGTGGGTATTATACCCGATGTAAAAGGTCTTCAAAAAAAAATCAAAAAAAAAAAACAACATGTTACATCGGTGGTTTTGAAAACCGATGTAATAGGTTTCTAAAAAAAAATTAAAAAAAAATAGGCTATTACATCGGTGGGGTTTGATACCCGATGTAATAAGTTTCTTACAAAAAAATTTTAAAAAAAAAAGAAATTAAATCGGTTCTAGTGCTAACCGATGTAATATGTATTTTTAAAAAACATTAAAAAAAATTAAAAAACACCTTTTAAATCGGTGGATATACCAACCGATGTAATAAGTATTTTAAAAATTTTAAACCCTAAATCTAAAACTTAAACTTCATTTACTGTACAAACTTATCCTCCTTCACTACTGTTGCTGTTGCGCCGCCCCCACAAATTCTTCACTGTTGACAGCCGCCGCCGCCGCCGATTCCTCCTTCCCCCGTCCGTGTTTCCGCCGCCCGTGTTACCGCTGCCGCCGCCCGTGTTCTGCTGTTGCGCTGACGCCGGCTCCAACCTCGTTCCGCTGTTGCGCTGTCGTAACCTCGTTCTGCTCCACGTGTCTCTCCTCTCCTTCCGCCGTCCGTCGTCCCCTCTCCACGCGTCTTCGCCTCTCCTTCCGCCGTCCACGCTCCACGCGTCTTCGCCTCTCCTTCCACCGTCCGCCGCCGCCGGTAACTTTTATGTTCATCTTCTTCTTCCTCATTATTGCTTTTTGAATATATATATATATATATATATATATATATATATATATATATATAGTTTTATATATATATATATATATATATATATATATATATATATATAGTTTTATATATATATAGTTCTGTATATATATATATATATATATATATATATATATATATATATATATATATATATATATATATATATATATATATATATATATATATATATATATATATATATATATATATATATATATATATATATATATATATATATATTAGAATATATATATAGTTTTATATATATATATATATATATATATATATATATATATATATATATATATATAGTTTTAGAATATATATATAGTTTTATATATATATATATATATATATATATATATATATATATATATATATATAGCCATGTTTATTTTATACATATTGTGATGATATTGTTTCTTGTAGAAATTGTGTGTCGACGAGAACTTCTGCATCGTCACCCGTGAGTCATCCGACCGGCCGCACCATATTACAGGTTCTTTTTTAATTATTTATAACTTCTCACTTCTTCTTTATGCATGTCATGTGTTTGCACCTAGAGACTTTTGCATTTTTTCTAATGTCCAAGAGAGCGACTATTATAGGTGTCTAAATGGTTTATCTGATCTGTATGCATTAATTCCGGAACATAGGTATGAATCTTAGTTGGATAAAAGCTAATCGATTAAGTGTTGAGTACGAACATGGAGTGAAGGAATTTCTACAGTTTGCTGAAAGCAATGCTAAAAAAATTCTTCCTCCTCCTAAAAGTAATGGTGAAAAAAGTGTTGATGTGATTTTTCTCTGTCCATGTGTTCGTTGCGCAAATCGCGAACCAAAACTTAATAAGAAGACAATCATGGATCATCTAATTTGTCATGGAATTTGTCAAACTTATACACAATGGATATGGCACGGTGAGGTAGTAGAAAAGTCAAATGTGTCCCAAAAAGATAATATTGGTGTAGAAATGGATGATGATCGTCTGGAAGACATGATGCGTGATATTGGACAAGATTCGTTTAAAAAGGCACATGTGTATGATACTTTATGAAGTGACAAGGATCAACCATTGTACCCGGGATGCACTAATTTTACACGTTTGTCAGTCGTGTTAAAATTGTTTAATTTGAAGGCAAATAATGGGTGGACTGACAAAAGTTTTACCGAATTGCTTGAATTGTTGACATAGATGCTTCCAGAAGGTAACGTATTGCCAAATCGTTATTATGAGGCAAAAAAGATATTGTGTCCAATGGGTTTGGAGTATGAAAAGATACATGCATGTCCTAATGATTGCATATTATACAGAAAAGAGTATGTAAACTATAATCATTGTCCGAAGTGCAAGGCGTCACACTACAAAAAGAAAGATGGTGATTCTAGTGATGATGAGGTTGTCAAAAAGGGTCATCCCGCGAAAGTGGTATGGTACCTACCAATAATTCCAAGGTTCAATAGACTCTTCGCAAATGCAAATGACGCAAGGAATCTTAGATGGCATGCCGAAGAAAGAAAATGTGATGGACAAATTTGTCATGTAGCTGATTCTTTGCAGTGGAAGAAAATAGATTCTTTGTTTCCAAATTTTGGCAAAGAGTCGAGAAACCTTAGACTTGGACTTTCTACTGATGGAATGAATCTGTTTGGTAATCTAAGTACTAATCATTCTTCTTGGCTTGTTCTCCTGATGATTTACAACCTATCTCCTAGGTTATGCATGAAGCGTAAATATATTATGTTATCCATGATGATTTCGGGCCCAAAACAACCGGGAAATGACATAGATGTTTATCTAAGTCCCTTGATTGATGATTTAAGAGTATTGTGGGATGAAGGGGTGGATGTTTTTGATGCGTATTCTGGTGAACATTTCAATATGCATGTCATGTTGTTTTGCACCATCAACGATTTTCCGGCGTATGGTAATTTGTCTAGTTATAAAGTTAAAGGGCATAATGCATGTCCTATATGTGAAGAAGACACGAGTTACCTCCAACTTGAGAAAGGAAAGAAAACTGTTTATCTTGGACATCGAAAATTTCTAGCTCGTTATCATCCATATCGTAGATTGCGAAAAGCTTTCAATGGGGAACAAGAGCATGGTGAAGCTTCAAAGCCCTTAACTGGAGAGGAAGTTTATCAACGACAACAGGGCATTAATGTTGTGTTTGGAAAATACAAAAAGAAATCAAATACGAAAAATTTATGGAAAAAGAGGTCAGTTTTCTTCGATCTTCCATATTGGTCTAGTCTTGATGTAAGACATTGTATTGATGTGATGCACGTGGAGAAAAATGTATGTGATAGTTTACTCGGAACACTTCTGAACATTCATGGCAAAACAAAAGATGGTTATAATGCTCGTGTGGATTTGGGTTTGATGGGTATACGAGAAGAGTTAACTCCACAACATATAGGCAACAAGATATATTTGCCTCCTGCCTGCTACACTTTGTCTAAAAAAGAGAAAACAAGTTTTTGTGAGTGTTTACAAAGTATTAAAGTTCCGCATGGTTACTCATCAAATGTCAAGAGGCTTGTATCTGTTAAAGATCTCAAACTAATTGGCTTAAAATCTCATGACTGTCATGTCTTAATGCAACAACTACTACCAGTGGCTATTCGTGGGATATTGCCTAACAATGTTAGGAAGACTATAACCAGGTTGTGCTTATTTTTCAATGCAATTTGTTGTAAATCCATTGATCCATCAAAGTTAGATGTTTTGGAAAATGAGGCTTCAGTTATCTTATGCCAATTAGAGATGTATTTTCCTCCTTCATTTTTCGACATTATGGTTCACTTGATTGTACATCTAGTAAGGGAGATTAGAATTTGTGGCCCAATTTTTTTACGATGGATTAGACATGGCAACAAAACCCATACCCGCGGGTACCCACCCGAACCCGCCCCGAAGTTGACGGGGAAAACCCGCTTTGACTCTGTTTGGGTTTGGGTTTGGGTTTTCCCCGATTAAAAAATATGGGGACGGGTCGGGTAATGGGGACACTAGTACCCACCCCGAAGCTTGAGTTTTATTTCAGAAGTCCTCTCTTAAAGGCACTATAGCGTGTGGTTGATATACTCTTTAAGAAATCTATTGAAGAAAGGATATAGCCATTTGTTTTGTCTCTAGAAGAGTCTTCCTAATACTTGACCTGATTAGGAAAGTGATTTTGAGTCTTGTTGTTGTTTAGCTTTGTTGGAGCTTGGATTAGTTTCGAAGACCCTTATGGTGATCAATGGATGTGTTGATTTTCTGAAAGCAGTATTGACTTTAGAACCAAGCTAAGTTCTGTGTTCCAGAAGAAACAAACTGATGTTCTATCCTGCTAACATGATGGCTGCTTTGGGTGCTAGACAAATGTGTGATGATAACATACGTTTGGAACATACTCCTAACCTGGAAGAGGAGGCATCTATGTTATGTGTTGAAGAAGGTCTCAGGTTGAAGAAAGTAGGAATCAGAGGCTAAAAGCTTGTATTTTGGAGACATCTCAACAAAATTCTTCATGTATGAAGTCCAGTCTGTATGTCAAGGACGTTATCTCTGACATCTGGTGACCAAAGGAACCAGAGTTGTGCGTGTGTGAATCAAAGAAAAAGACTTGTAGCAGTAGTTATTTAAGATGGATAGCTGGTGTTTATTCTCTTCATAAACAGGATGGAGGTTGTTT
Organism: Lathyrus aphaca; assembly: GCA_963966055.1. Taxonomy (NCBI): domain Eukaryota; kingdom Viridiplantae; phylum Streptophyta; class Magnoliopsida; order Fabales; family Fabaceae; genus Lathyrus; species Lathyrus aphaca. The sequence goes on from OZ014520.1 coordinate 55,547,152, forward strand.
ACTCAAACTTGGTATAACTATCAAGTCTTGAGAGGATGGAACTCTCATTCTCTTGAGAGAAGAATAATTATCCAAAGAGGGATAATGAATGGATGTTTGACTGGTGTCTGCATATGTTTGGATGAGTGTGTTGCAAATAACCATAGTTATTTGTGTATGATCAAGGGAAGCCTTCATCAATCTTAGGTCTAGTTATGTGATGTCCCCACATGATGGAACACTTGGAATAATAGAAGATGCAGACGTGTTGATGGTGTGTATCATGCAAGTTACTACATGTATTTATGGACTGATCAGAAAGGATGATCAGCTACTAGTGAACTCTTGTATCCCCTGCAAAGAGTTGTACATGGATTGCTACAGATGTTCCTCAAAAACCATAGTAAGTGTCAAATCCATGTGTTTGAGATTGTTGTCAGATCTGATGTTGGAACAACATCTCAAAGGTGTTGAGTTTTCAGCTAAGGAAGTTAGTTGTGCTCATGGGGGGGTATTAGGACAAGCCATTTACCTAATCTGAAGTGATAGTGGTGTGGATTAATAAAAGAGGGATCAGCTAGTGGCACAAGTTTGTAGGAAAATAATGTCAGACCAAATGACATACCTTGTGTGAGAAGGTTACCTTATCACATATGATAAATACCTTGACAGGAGTTGAGTATTTGTCTGCTTTTGATAAGGATGTGCATCTAACTGATAGTGAATACTCTGACGGGAGTTGAGTGTTTATCTATCTATGAAAGATGTGTGCATTCAACTGATGACAAAATACATTGACGGGAGACTATGTATATGACTGATATAAAAGTGCAGGACTACAGTTTGAACATCATAATTCAAGAAGTGTAGAAAATCTACTTTTCTCTATGTGGCTGTTTTTTTTCTTCGTGGTGTTTTGGTGTGTGACGACCTGAATTAGCTGTTGGAGATGTAATCCTTGGAGATTGTCTTGGGTTCAAGAAACTTTGTGTTGATATCCTACATGATATTAAATCAATCATATTTATTGGTGGTTAAAAGAAGCTTCTGACTGTATCTACAAAGGAATGTGATAAATGCATGACTTTGGTCATGATTGAAGATATCAATAAGACCAGAAATTGCTAAGAGCAAAGGAAGAGTGTCAGATTGGGGGGTCTGATTAGAATGGTTGTTAAAATGGTAGTTTCTTCTACTACAAGTCATGGATAGTGGCAGTATGGATCCTATATAGCAAGCAATCTAAGAACATTTGTTTTGGAATATGTGAGAAATTCAAAATCAAGTGTGTCTTGTATGGATATATAAGGACATTTATCAGACGTGTCCTTGTTAAATAGCTTGGTGCTCTTAGTGGTATTCTCGGAAAGCTAGTGTATCTGAATCTGTAAAAGTCATGGTTGATTTTACAGTTTGAGAGTATGTTCAACTGGTGTGTGAAGTTGAGAATTTTTGGATTTTATGCTCAGCTGAAGTATTGGTTATCCATGATAGAGGGAGAGTTGTTGTTCTGTTTGGGTGATGTCTAACTAGATTTTCTAACATGTGCTAACCAGAATTTTTCTTCTGCTGCATTGATCTCTGTTTTTCAGTGTTTTCTGGTTATATGCCAAAGGGGGAGTTCTGAAGGTTCTTAGTTTGGATGCATGTGTAGTAACTCATTATGATGACTTCTGATGTCATATAGGATGTCTTTGACATGTTTGAAGAACATATGTGCAGGTTTATTTGTTTTGTCAGATCAGATGTCTGAATATCTTTCTGTCAATTCTGGGATATCTTTATAGAGAAAGATATGGTTTGAATCTTGCATATTTTCAGCAGGTGTTTGTTTCTGTTATTGATTCAATAGGTTGTGAAAATCAAGGAGGAATATGGAGCATCTCAAAGTCAATGGATTCAATCAAAGTTGTACATGTTTCTTAAGAGTGAACTTAGAAACAATGTTGGATGTTATCTGGGAGAATTTATTTTATTTGTAGAATGGTGATTATGGTTCAAGGAGGAGTAACCATGATAATCTGTCATGGTGGTTAAAGATAATTCTTCTGCTAATATGGAGAGATTTTGTGTGGTGACTCTAAGTTGAGGGGGAGTAGTTAATCCTGATTGGTTCAATGTGGATTTGTGTTATTCTCTTTGATGTGGTTTTTCTTAAGGGGGAGTGATTGTATAAAATAGGGGGAGTTATGGTCCTGTTTTGTTGACATTTTTGTGAAGTGTATGGTTTGTGGCTATTGTAATGTAGTTATTGTGAAGCTTGTGTGTGTTTCAAGCTTATGAAGATTATATACCTCTCTGGTTGTTACTATGCATTTGTCTTTTTATGGATAAAAGGGGGAAGTAATAGTGTGTACTATTGATTCTGATATGAAGATGTGATGTTGAGGTACTGCTACATGAGGTACTGCTACACATGTATGTAAACTAGTTTTAGCCAAAATGAGCCAAAATGGGAGATTGTTAATTCTATGATTTTATGATTGGAATTATGTTTGGTAAAACTAATATGGCTGGAACACGTTGAATAAGTAGTTCCATATATTAAATTAACATGGTCTAGATTCTGGAAGAACATGTCAAACAAGTTCACGATTCTTCAAACACTTCCAAAAATGATTGAAACCGAGTAATGAAGAGGATTCAAGGATTATGGAGTTTTTTAGGTTAGGTTTCGCGTTTTGCAGGAGGGAAAAGAAAGAACATAAACGAACGAAAATAGAAACTGAGTTCAAATATTTTAATTTAATTAGACCTTAGACAACGCTTTTGAGGAAAGTGTTGTCTAAGGGCGACCTTAAAAAGCGCTTTTGAAAAACGTTGTCTAAGGTTGACCTTAGACAGCGCTTTTAATTTTATTTTTATTTTAAATTTTAATACCTTAGACAACGCTTTCTCAAAAGCGTTGTCTAAGATATACCTTTAAAAGCGCTTTGAGAAAGTGTTGTCTAAAGGGCACCTTAGACAGCACTTTTTAAAATATTTTGTGAACAGTTTCCGTGTTTTATATTTTTTCCACTTATAGCAGCGCTTTTTTAAATAAGTGATGTCTAAGGTGTGTTGTTAAATGTCATTTTTGGCATAGTGTATGATACATATGGTTTGTGTTGCTATGATGAAAAAATATAAGAAGTATAAAGTTATTGTGTAAACTTCATTCACCATGTACTTCTTCATAGCATCATAAACTAGATGGACTTCATAATTTGTTTCAGATCCACGATTAGTTAAAAAAATGTGTGTTCTTGAAACATTTATTATATCTTGTGTTGTTGTATGTTGTTGTTGATTAATGTTCTCAGAATCTCATTATTTGCTATTGTTTTTGTTTATTATATCTTGTGTTCTTGAACCTTTTTTTTTTATTTTGTTGTATGTTGTTGTGTTGTTGATAAATGTTGTTGATTAATATTTTCAGAACAAGAACAAAACATTATTAATTCACAAGAAAGAAATTTCTGGTGACTTATCAATGTTTTGTTCTTTAAATTCTTATATGTTATGGAGATGAAGTTGAGTTTATTATATGCTATATAGATTGTTTGTTTCACTAACTCTTCATTGAAAATACATTTCATTTAAATTGACATAGAAATTTATAATCAGAAAATTCAGTTGTATTTGAAAACTACTTATATTAATCAATATTTTCCGAATTGCATTCATCTCATCATATATCTCACGTTGTTTAACATATAGGATGTCGTTCAATGACATGATTCATTCATTACATCCATATATTCTCTCTTAGTTTAATTTGAATAGCAACAATTTATTGATATTATTCAAATTAAACTAGAATAAAAAGAATTGATGTTATGAAGGACATAGACCATTGAACCACATTTTGTATGTTAAAGAGCAGGGAATGAATGATGAGACGCATGCAATTTGGAAAACAATGGTTTGTGTAAGTTGATTTTCAAGAATAGTTTAGTTTTCAGATTATATACTTCATCGATTTAAATGGTTGTATGTTGTTGTGAGGTTTATTAAAAATACAAACAATCTACGTATTTTATAATAAACTATGTATATTTTCAACAACGGTTATTTATTTTAACTGCGATGAAATCTTATTTTCATAAATGTATATACCACAACGGTTGATACAAGTAACCGTTGTGGTAAGTAGTGTGCATCTTGCCTTACTATCACGATCTCGTGATCGTGGTAGAAAGCACCAGACATACAATCATCCTTTAACTCACAACGAATATTCAAGCATTGTAGTATCATTTTTCCAACCGTTGGTTTTTCCGTAGTATAGTGATTCCATATGGATACCCCCATTCATTTCCTTAACTTTTTTGATAAAACAAATGAGTAGTATACTTCTCAGCTAAATTACTCAAACCATGACAGTAGTGGTATTTCATTTCATACTTATACTCAAAACATAAGAATAAACAAACACAAAGCAACAATATGTTTCCTCATAAGTTTGTTGCCTAATATCTGTCAATCACCTTAATCATGCTTCTATAACTAGCACAAAATGAGCAAGATCATACATAGTTTGGCATCTCAAACTTGTGGTAACTGGTAAGTGTCAACTCTCTCACCAAAAAAAATATACTAATATCTTGATCAAGATCCCATATTGTGTCTATATACAACATTTGACACATATATTATAAAGTTTCCTAAATTCCTAACTACATAAGATCCCACATAAGCTCATATAGGACAAGAAATATTGGGTAAGAGAAGACATTAATCAGGTCCATTAGTAAACATGATGGCGTAGTAGTCGTCACTATGTCATGCAAATAGCAAGATAAGTGTAATAAATAAACATTTTCTGATGAAAAAAGATCCCATTAAATTGACATACTCAATAAGGTTGGGACATTAACACCAACAACAACACTAATATAGGTAGAGACAATGTGTCACATTTAGGACAAACACAGTACCGTCCTATTGTTATCTCCATTATTTGTTGGTGCCTGGTGGGTCTAGTGGAAGATTTGACTATCATAAATTTGGGGTAGAGATAATCCAAATTTGATTTTGCTTTTGGAATTTTTGAAGAAAAAGGACTGTTTGATTGTCATCATATCTCAAGTATGTTAACTTACATGGGAAATTAATACTGTAGTATCATGACCTAGTTATAGACATGGGAAAATCTCATAGATGATAAAGCATACAATTTGGGAACTTACACTCAACTCATCCATATCCGACACATGGTACTCTATTTTAACTCAAGTTTAAGTCCAATGAAATCTAAGCAACTTGTTGAAGAGAGATAGAAAAATGAAAATATTAGAAAGCAAAAAAGAAAAAATTTATGGGCTCGTAAGCTTTCATGGTGCATATTTGCACTATTCTCTTTGGTGTAAAATACAAGAGTAAACTATCATATTCTAAAAACAAATCTAATTTCAATTGAATATTTCATGAGTTATTTATAATAATTTAATTTTATAATTTTATTATATTTGATTTTTTATTAAAATAATATTTATGGTGTGACTGAGTTAAAAACTAAAAAAAATTGAACTCTATTAAATACTACAATATATATTAAAAAATTACAATTGGTCTTATAGTCAAACATATACTCAAATAAATATTTGTGAGCAGAGAAAATACGATAACTCGGATTTAACTCTGAAATTTCTCATAAAATATCTCATAATTAAATTATTTAGCATATAAAATATATTTTAACTTAAGGTTAATATTCATTTTTTCCATCATATGACGAATTAGAAAAACGGTTCTGTAAACAAATCACAGATTCTCTCATTAATCTTATCAGATTTCTTTATTTTGGTTTTCAAAAAATCTAATCAGCAGAATCCGAGACATATTTCATTATGGTGTGTTCCATGTTTTTTTAAAGAATAATTTGTTTCCATGCATCTAAAAAAAAGCGTTGGCTTATAAAGAATGTCATATTTAACATGACTTTTTTTTATTATTTTTAGAGAAATGAACAATTGTGCGGATTTTTTTTTTTACTAAGGCTGTATAAGTGATTTTTTTTTTTTATCTTGTACCCTACAAAATTATTTCCATACCTCTATATATTTTACAATATTTTAATTTTATCCTTTCAATTTTTATTTAATTATTTTTAACTTTTACTGCAAAGTCATAGTAGTAAAAAAAAAATTTGACGGTGCACGACAAGAACCAGAAGTAGCAAGAGAAAGAAATCCGGTGTACAAAATTTACAAACCGGAAGTAGCCAGAGAAAGAATTCAGGTTTACTAAAATCCTACACCGGAAGTAACACATTTGTGTTATCCGGTTTAGGAAAATTCATAACCGAAAGTAGAGAACCTACATGTTCCGGTTTGTATTTTACCCTACACCGAAAGTAACCTTGTTAGATTATCCGGTTTGAGTTTTCTCTGCACCGGAAGTAACCTTGTTAGGTTATCCGCTTCGTTTTTTTTATTTTTAATTTTTAATTTTAATTTTGATAATTTTTTTAGGAGACATGAATGCTCCTTCGATGATATGCGGCAAGGATCACACAAATGTAGATACAACAGAGATATTCTCAACTACACAAAAATTTCCTACAAGAGAAGAGGCAACTAGGTGGATCAGGGAGGTTGGACTCAGAAATAGGGTTACTATTATAATTACTCGTTCGGACACAAAGACCGACAAGAGAGGAAGAAGTGACAAAGTTATATTTGGTTGCGATAGAGGTGGAAAATATAAAGAAGGAGAAAGCGAAACACAAAGTGCTTCCAAAAGATGTGAGTGTTCTTTCAAAGTAAGATCAACACCTTCAAAGGATGGTTATGGTTGGAAAATCGATGTAAAATGTGGAGTTCACAACCATAGTTTACCTGATAGATTTGAAGGTTATGCGTTTGTGAGTCGGCTCACTGATGATGACCAACAACATATTTTAGATTTGTCAAAATGTCGTGTTCCTCCAAGACATATATTGTTGTCTTTGCAAGAATGAGATCCAAACAATGTGACTTGAATCACCCAAATATATAAACACAAGAGTAAGATTCAGGAAAAAATCAGGGGAAGTAGAATAGAAATACAACATTTTCTTAAGTTGATTGAGGAATCGAATTATGTTTATTATAGTAGGAAAAAAGATGAATCAGAAGTTGTGAAACATATCTTCTGGGCCCATCCAGATTCAGTGAAATTGTTGAATATGTTCCCGATTGTGTTGAATATGGATAGTACTTATAAAACCAATAAGTATAGGAAACCTTTGTTTAAAATAGTTGGTGTCACATCAACTGAATTAACATTTGTTGTTGCATTTGTCTATATGGAATTTGAGCAAACAGAGACTTTGTGTTGGGTACTAGATAAACTAAAACAGTTATTCACTAAACAGGGGTTATGGCCCCAAGTAATTTTAACCGATAGAGATCTTGCTTTGATGAAAACAATTGAAATTGTATTTCCAACGACAGTTAATATGCTTTGTCAATTTCACATAACCAAGAATGAGAAAGCGAAGTACATGGAGTATGTTGTGAACGATATGCGAGAACCGATAGAGAGGCTTTGGTACGAACTTATAGTGGCTAGTGATGAGGTTCAGTATCATCAAAGGTTGAAATTACCTGAGAATTCTTGTTTGATTTATGGACCTTTTATTGATTATGTGAAAAACATGTGGTTGACACCTCATAGGCATAGATTTGTTGAAGCTTGGATCAATAAAGTATTGCATTTAGGCAACGTCACGACTAATAGGTAATGTGTTTGTTTTTTAGGGGTTTAGACATAATTTATTTATTGTAATAGTAATGATATTGAACTTTTTTATTTTTAGAGTTGAATTTGCGCATTGGAAGTTGAAGCAGATGTTGGAGAACAGCTTAGGTGATACGGTCAAATGTTGGGAGGCTATGAATGTAAACATCAAGATTCAAGTGGGCAATATTAGAGCTTCATTTCATAAGAGTTTTTATGAGGTTGAGCGTGTCCATAGTGGTCCATATTATGGGAATTTGGTTGGATCAGTATCTAGAGTTGCTTTGTGTCACATTGTTGAAGAGTGGCACAGGGTTGACATGGTAGGTACAAACACCCAGATGTGCAGGTGCATTCGTAGAAAACTTTACGAGTTACCTTGTGCCTGTGAGTTAGGGAAATACACATTGAGAGGTGAACCAATACCAATAGATGTTATTCATATTCATTGGAGGAAACTAAGTATGGAAGGTGAACAAGAGGTAGACACAGAGGATGGAGCAGAGATGGACATGACAAATGCAATTGAGGCAATGTGGAAACGGTTTCATTCATTAGATGTTGCAGGAAAGAGCATTAAAAAGTAGGGTGTGTGAAATAGCTTACCCCACTACAACAAAGATGGTACCACCACCTGAGAAGATAAAGACCAAAGGATGAGTGAAGAGAAAAGGAAAAAAACTTGTTGGGTATGATGTTTAAAGTGATCCTTCGTATCATGAGTATGTTGAACAAGCAAACAACAATTCTCAGAAATCTTTGAAGAGGCCATGTTCACAGTTATTCCAGACATCAAAGAAAAAACCATCTCACAGGTACATTGTAAAATTTCCTACACATATCATACCTTTTATTGACGACATTGTTGATGTTAAGGATGATGTAAACTGTGCATGCTGAATCACTTGCCTAACGCTCACATGATAACTAACCCAATCAAAAACTATGTCTAGTGCATCAATGTCAAGTGGATGTGATGGTACATACTGACGATATCCAAACTGACGTAAGCATTTATCGGGTAAATATAGGACAGATGTATCGTACCATCGCAGACCACCCATGTACAAACTGATATCATCAAACGGTCTGTGTTGCCTATGATCCTCAAAAGGGCACCAGATGACATCACCAGGTGTCAATCCATCTAACACAGCTCTGATCTCGTCAACCTTCGTCGTAGATTGCTTGTAGCACCATTTCATCGCCCTCGGAAGTGGACTACCAACACCAACAATCTTCGAAAATCCTCTTTTCCCAATAGTTGGGAAATACTCGTGAATCCAACATTGTCAACAAAATATGAAAATTATCAATTAAAAGTATTATAAATTATATAATACAATTATATAGTGAATTAAAATAAAACATTTGTACCTGTAGAAGAGAGGCATATCCACCAAGTTGTTTGTATGAATAAAATGAAGCATCTCTGAGGTATCGATAAAGTGTGACAAGTGCAGCAGCACCCCAACAGTATCTGCCACATCTGTCCAAGTCCTCGAAGAGCGGTAAACACTTTGCCTCTACAAGAGTAAAGGTCTTATTTGTAAGAATAGTGCAGCCAAGTAACAATAGCACATACACCCTAGCAGCACAATCAAATCTCCCATCAGCTCGAAGATGGACAAACTGTGTATTCAACCACTCAAGTCTATAATAAGGGCCTCTAGATAAACGGATCTCCTCAGTTGCATCCTCTAGCGAAATACCCATCAAACGAATAGCAAGATTGATAGCATCTGAGTCAGTAATCCCTTTTACATGGCTACATAACTCCCCTCTAATAGGTATATGAAGGAGGCAAGATACATCATCAGCGTGATGGTCATCTCGCCAAACGGCATATTAAACGACGATGTCTCAGGATGCCATCTCTCAGCAAATACAGATAAAAGGTTTGTATCTATCCTCGATAAGTTGGTCCTCTGAATAGAGGATAGACCAGAATCAGATATCCATTGCTCCATCTGAGGTGGGAGCATATGTGGAACCCATCCAACAAGTAATTAATAGACATAAACATCATTTCGCGTGTGACAACTTAGATGGTTCCCATTGAGTACAATGGACGTGAAGGGTGTTAATACCTTCCCTTTGTGTAATCGACTTCTGAATCTAGGAAATGATTGTGATGACCTTTGTCATTATCCTTTTTTTAGACGGGTTTTATCTATATCTTCCCTTTCCTCTTTTGGGAATAAATCAGAATTAGGTGGCGACTCTCATGTCAGCCCAGCTCGCGGTCTTTTATCGCAAGGTCGTATTTTTCGAGGTGCGACACTTGTCACGGTTTCTTGATCTACATGTTATCCTGGATTTACTTCAAAGCTTCGTCCAAGAACAATACACAACCATTACCTAAAGGCTTTTGGTCATGCCCCTAGTATATATGCTTTCCACCATGCATCTCATACTGTAGAGTGGAGACTTCTAACTCCTAAGAGAACCAACGACTCTCAAACCCTAAACCCTTATTTTACAAAGTATTTAGATTACAAATTTACAAGTGATACAAAAGTTACAATAGTTATTTTAACCCTAGGTCTAAGTCTCCTTATATAGTCTTCTGTTGTTGGACTTTCTATCTTTGCTCCTTGATCCAGACTTTAAATCCTTAACAAATCTCGAACATATTTGTTAGTAATTTAAATCCTACAATGCAGTCCAGGACGTCTCATCTTGCTGTTAGGATATCTTCTTCGACGTCTTTATTCTGAATAGATTATTTATCTTCAATCTTCTTGTGTTTAGCCAAAATTTCTTCAAACCTCGGGTGCTTTCATAATGAAATGCATATTTTGAGGATTTAATTTTGAAATATAAGTATCTTCACTTTTCAAATATTAACATTAGATATGTTGGATATTTGACTTCACACAAGAGGGTTTGAAATGTGTGTTTCAGAAAAAATTTGTTTTGAAAACTTCTATAATTAAAATCAGAGCTAGAAAAATTTTTAGAAAAGTTTTAAATTTATGCAATGAAAATTAAAATTGCGGAAGATAAAATGTGGAAATATAATAAGCTAAGGGAATAGAGAAAGCACAAGGAGTCATAAAGGTTAGGTCGGAGGAAAAAAACTACTCCTCTCCCCAAGAATTGTTCTTGAAAGTATCTAATAAACTTAAGAGCGTTTAGTAAGTTGAACTCTCAAACCTCGTTTATACAAGGAAAATGAAGTTTGTGTCTAACTTCCAACCAAACGCGAGAGAGAAGTAGTGATTAATACTTTCAAATAAGCGGTTAGTCTTCAAGGTTCAAACCTTGGGAGCTTTTAATATTGGGATGAGCTCGCGAACCGAATCTTAGTTTTATATTGGACTAACAAAAAACCTATGAGATTTTACCACCAAGTTGATCTCAAACATAAACAAGATTTTAACACCGAGTTGAGATTTAAATGAAACATGATTTTACCGCGGGCTAACAAAGAACTTGTGAGATTTTTACCACCGAATAGATCTCAAACCTTGAAATCTTTTAAGCGGTTGGCCTTCCGAACCTCAATGAAGACTTGATCACACAATCTCCAAACCAAAGGTTTAGCTTCAAACCCAAACAAACAATCTCTAAATGGATAAAAATGTTCAACCAAGGTAAAAACAAAAACTTTCTTTGTGAACTTACAAAACTAACCTTCTAGAAAATACAGTTGCCTCACTCACAAAGCAACTTTATTGAAATATGTGAGAATGCGCCTCTATTTATAGGCTAGAGGTTGATAAAAAAGGAAAAATTTTAAGGCCAATAATGATGTGCCAGAACCTGAGAACCAGACTCAGACTCTAAAGGAGGTCAACTTCTGAGGACCAGACTCTAAAGAAAGTCAACCTCTGAAGACTCAGACTCTGGAGGAGGTTAACTTCCTCTAGAATTCCCAAACTCTGAAGTCATTCAACGCAAGGATCAAGAAGACTATGATATATCACTATCATACTTTGTGGTCAGGTAATGCATGGATTGAGAAGACTCTGATATGTCACTTTCAGACTCATAGAGCAATTTATCTTCTTCTGATCACGTGAAGATTTAATCAAAAACCTACACAGACAACAGGGATGTAACCGATAATTCCTCTTGAAGCAAAGGGATTGTAAATATATTTTCAAAGGGATTCACCATATCAAGTAATATTCCAACATCTTTGATTAAGTTTCTCCAAGACTCATTTGTGCTAAATGTTCTCTTTAACGACTTTTTTCTATCTCTCTATATAAGGAGCTGAAGACTTGAAAAAACAAAAATAACATTTGAAAATAAAAAGAGTTGTTACTATGTCAAACAAAAAACACAAGTTTAACTTAAAATTATATCTTAGAAATTCTTAAGTCTGGAAGAGTCTTATTGAGTTGTATTTTGTTTACAACTCTGATTGTGTATCAAGTGTAAGAAACAAACAATATTTTCTTTGTAAGTTATATTGTTAGAAGTCTTTTGCTTGTGTGTTTGAGCATTTGAAGTATCTTATTGTGTTCTTGAGCATTATAAGTCTCTTACTTGTGTGTTTAAGCATTAGAAGTCTCTTTCTTGTGTGCTTGAGTATTTGTAATCGATTGTGATTATAAGGAATTCCTTGGAAGTGCAAGGGACCAGACTACTCTCGTTTTGTGGAAGGAAGAAGGATAAATCTACGTGTGTTTCCCTTTCTTTGGCTTTTGAAATCTGAACTTATTTTATCTGCTGCAAACATTTAACTCAGTATCAGATTCTAGACCTTGAATTCAGAATATGGTAAGAGACATTTAGAAAAGAAAGAAAACTCTAACACAATTCAACACCCCCCCCCCCTCTCCCCTCTTTCTTGTGGTTTTTTCACCTTTATGTTAAAGAAAAGACGTTGCCTTTAAAGTGCACCTTCACAATTGTAAGGTGCTCTAAATTTGAAGTGTTATAGTTATTAAAGAATTGATCAGCATTAAAGATCCATGTTATCAGTGGGACCGTGTAGTTGAGAACGAACCATGGGTGGTATAAATTTGAGTGAGTGTTGTAAGCATGGCCTTCAAACGCATGAATGTCGTCGTTGTAGGTGTACTATAGGAGTGTTTATTTCGTGGATACAAATGTAATTTCCAGAAATGTGACATTGGAATTCACATATTCTCTTATTTGTTTCAACATTGGAATTCACATATTTCCTTATTTGTTTCAAGTTTTGATAATTTATGATGAGTACTTTTTATCTTTGGGAATATGTTTTGTTCATGAACTTCTTCATTTTTATTCTCATGTCAAAGGATTGGAATCTTACATTCTCATGAGAATGTGAAATAATCAACCATAATTTCTCATTCTCATGTTATTTTTACACATTTATTTTTTAATTTTAAATTCATAAAATTTAATTAAAATAAAACTTAAAAATATTCATGGAAACTTTTTGTCATTTGTCAAACACATTGATGGGAATAAAGTTCCTTGCAATGATATTCCTAAAAATAATATTCCCGAAATTATAATTTTAATCCATCAAACAAACACATCCTATAAGATGCAACGGTATTAGTGAAAAGGCGTAATTGATGGTTCATCTAGATGGAGATTTCATAATGTCCTGCACTGGATTATCGGGACAAAATTATCATACTCATGTGTGTTAAACACTCAGATCTGAATCTAATGTGAAACACCTTTAGATAGAAAGTCGAAAATGTGAAACTCAATCTCAAGCCTCAAATTTATATGCACCCAAAAGCGTCAATCTGGTTTTGAGATGAAACTCTAGCTATTATTAATACCATTATTTATTTTGTTACACAATGATACTTCATTCCTTGAAAAGTAAATATAAATATCATATTTTACAAAAAAGATGCTATGCTCCAAAGTGAAAATGAAAAACCGAACTTGAGCTCTAGTAATGCACTCAAACTACATTAAGTGATGACTGTAGGCTTCTCTCTCCCTGTGAATTCTTTGAGCTTTGAAACAGATAATGCTAAATCTATTAATGGTTTCAAGGCAATTTGAGCATCAACGTCATGTTTAGAAACATCCGGTTCAAACTGTTCGATATACACTCTAACGGTTGCACCAGCAGAACCCGTTCCCTGTAAACAAAACACCGTATGTAATCACTTAATATTTATTTTCATAAATTTTTCGGGTAAGTGATTAAACAGACGTCACTTACTGATAAACGATAAATAATTCTTGAACCATCGGTGAAAACAAACCGAACGCCTTGTTTTGATACTACACTTCCATCTACCTGCATATTTATATTAAATCAGAATTTGAACTATGGTTGCTTTACCTTGAGTTACCGAAACAAAATGAACATGATAAGAATTTGAAAATGGTAAGATCTTACAGGATCAGTGTATGTAAAATCATCAGCAAACTGGAGGACATAACTTCCTGCACAAGAAAACTCATTGCACTTTAAATATACTCAGGGAAAGTGTATGCTGAAAACCTCCGTAGTACCGACACCTTTGAAAAAAAGTATGTCACCAACACAACACCGACACTTGTGATTACGTTCAATTTTTTTATTTTTTTTAAATTGTTAGCGGCGTCACGTGTCAGTGTCAGTGTCGTGTCTGGTGTCCGTGATAAGAAAAGAAAGTGGTTGTAAATAACTTACCATACTTATCACCAGGCTTGCTCTTAGACAAAAGCTCTCGTAGGTACTCTATCATCTTATTCGCGCCTTCAGATTCACATTCCTATATTTATATTTGTCAAAAATCAAAAGAAAAATAAATGAAACATCACATTTAAGAAACTCCAAAGCAAAACTGAGCAACTGAAGTACAAAAGTGTGTGATACAACAAATAAAACTTCAGTTGCAGCATCGATACCAACCTCGTAGTCGTATCTAGAAAAGAAATTTCTACCATAGGTTCCCCAATGCTCCTTCACAACATCAGATACAGAGATCAATTTCTCCCCCGGTTTTGTGTCTTTGTTGCGGTGAGCAATAATAGAAAGCCAAGCTAATACAGCCCTATAATATTAAAAAGCCGAAGAAACTTAGATAATGTTTGATAGATGCTCGACGAGCTATTTCTCAATACAGAAATAAGAAACATACCAGATTCCGTCCTTCTCACGAATGTGGTCAGAACCTGTTCCAAAACTCTCTTCCCCACAAATCGACAGATTCCCAGCATCCATAAGATTCCCGAAAAATTTCCAACCAGTGGGAACCTACAACCAAAGTCCGTCTTTTGTCATTTGAGAACCATAATCTAGATTAATTCTAAAAGCAACAACAATGTAAAATCAGAATATACCTCAAAGAAAGGGAGGTTCAACTTTTCAGCAACTCTATCTAGAGCACCACTTGTCGGCATTGATCGTGCAAGACCCTGCAATTACAATACAGAACGATGACACTTCAGTTTTACAACAACGAATACTTGTGAATAATATGATATGCACAAACTTTCTACCTTGACACTGTTCTTAAAGTACGGAATCGCTTCTTTTGCATTGGCTGCAATAACGGCTACGGAGTCTGAAGGAGTTACGAAGAAACTTGTTCCCAAAATCATATTTCTATCACCATCACCTAAACAGAAGTTAAAATACATAAACATCATCAAGTAAACACAAAAAATGCAGACAAAACATTGTTTTTTTTAACAGTAAAAATCGGATATCCTCTGGGCGTAACTGCAGAGACTAATCCCTCGAGCTGGGGAGGACAGCAATGGACGGCAAAGTTCTCCCTCAAGAGAATTTAGCACTGTTGCGTGCCCAGGGCTGAGTTCAAACTCAGGACCACAGGTTAAGTTCAGACAAAACATTGTTGCCCAAGGATTTATCAACGGAAACAAGTTAAATTTCAAAAATAACTAAAATCTCGCATACCATCACTAGCGGCTCCAAAATCAGGTCCGTTTTCAGCGTACATAATGTTGACAAGATCCTTCGCATATCTGTTCAATAAACATTACAATAAAAAACAATTACCTAATGATTGAAAACACAAAGTTGAAAAAAAATACACTAAACTCACGTTAGATTAGGATCAGGATGACCGTGTCCAAAATCTTCCAAAGGTATTCCATTTGAAATTGAATCCTACATTGCATACTTAACACATGAAATCAACAACACCGTATAAACTTGTACCTGCTATGTACAAGAGTAAAAGGGGAAGAACCATACCGGACTAGCACCAAGTTTATCAACGAAAATGGGTGTTGCATAAGCACCGGCAACGGCATGCATGGCATCAAATGTAAACCTAATATAAAAAATTTAAAGAACTCAAACAGTTTCGAGACAATGTGCCAAGATTGGGATTATGGTGGAATAAAAGTTAAGGTTGTACCTAAAATCTGGCCGTGAAATAAGACTTTTGATTAGCTGAAAATCGAACACTGTCTGCACACAAAAAATGTAACAAATAAACTGAAATGAAATGAAATAAAACTCACAACACTGAGATCGAGCTTGCATGAATCATTCTATTGATTATAATGAAAAAAAAAATTATTTTGACCTCCAATAACTCCAGGTAATCAGAAACTGGGTCTATTACTTCAACACTGAAGCTTCCGAATTTTGTAACTCCAACATTTGATAAGTCAACGTCGGGAATATCAGCAATCTTTATCTCAGAAATCTGTGTCAATGGAAATTGTATGAAAAAGTTGAGAAAAATATTAAGGCAAGGAGCAAGTCAAACACTTTAAAAAGCAGAATGTAGGATCGGAATGCTAAGGCATATTTGAATGGGACACTTACAGATAGGGTGTTTCCATAAATCTTGTCGGTGATGGATTCCGGTGCTGGTTGTCCGCTACTGTAATTAAACTGAATTCAGAAGAAAATAAATTTATCAGTAACACCAACCAATAGATTTGCACATAACACAGTCTCTCAATGTTAACTACAAATTATACACCTTACAAGAAAAACCATGTATTGACTAATTGGTATTCGTTATGTACTATTAGAGTTAGAGTTTGACCCAACCATGCATTCTTGATATGGTATCAGAGCCTGGTTCCGATCCAGCGAAATGTGGTTAGGCATAACTCATCATTACACCAAATCAGACTGATACCATATTATAGTTGAGTTAAGCACGACCACATATTCTTAACATGTACATTAGATAGAAAATGACATAATCCTCTTTTAATGGATGGGAATTAATTAGGAAAGTTACCTTAATACCCCAATCATATTCAGGACCACCAGGGTTATGGCTCGCACTCATGATAAATCCACCATTTGCCTGTTGAAGTTTAAGAAAATGAGAAGAAAAGAGCAAGTTGAACGAAAATTTTATGCTATTCCTATATACCAAAATAATGCCCGAGAAAAACGAGTTTGTTTTGCTTGCCTCTCTTTTCCTTATCACAGCAGAAACGGCTGGTGTTGACAATATCCCTTCCCTGCATTAGAAAATTAAAAGTATATTCAACATAGACCTTGTTTGGATAAACAATTTAAATAAGTGTTATAGCATAACTGCCAAAGTATAAGTTACTTTTATAACACAAGATCAAATAAAGTCAAACTGTTTCCGTATAAGCAATAAGTTATTTTTATAAACTATCGTGAAGAGCTTACTAAAATAAGCTGAAAACAACTTATGAATACACCGTAAGTTGTTTCTAAAAGTCCTCACAAACAGTCTTACAAGTACTTATGTCAGCAGATAAACTTAAATAAGTAATTCCTAACAGATCGCATTGAACAATAGCTCATGCACTCATCCAAGAAAGATGTTTTATCCAATCAATGACATAAACCAAAATCAATTGAAACTTACTTCCCAACCAGAATTTTTCCAACACCATTTCCAGCAGCAATCTTGATTATTATCTACAACCCACACAAAAAAAAAAATAAGCCTATCAAATTAGACATAAAGCAATTTTCTTAACACGAGATTCAAATTCAAATGTTGCGATGACACATTCAAAAAAGTTGACCTGCGCAGCTTCTCTATTAAAGTATCGACCATCACCTCCCAACACCAACAATCCATTCTTGTAATCCTCCGGCGGCAACGAATTAAACAATGCCTACAAATCCACATAAGTGATTAACTTCCTTACAAAGCAAAAACACATTAACCATATAATCTTACACATTGCATGGGATTCTACAAACCTGAATCCAATTTGCAAGGTAATTTTCTTGCTTAAACACTTTCACCTACAAAACAATTCAGCATACATAAACAAACACAATTTCAATTTGCATGCACAAATATATCATCATCAATCATAATGTGAGCATTTTGATCAAACATAATGAACCAAAGGATTGAATACGAATAGAACAAATACCAACCTTTTTTCTTAGACCACTGGTACCAGTTTTTTGTCCTTCAATAGGTTTAGTAGGAATAGAGTTAATCTTAACCAAAAAAAAACATTCAAAAGGGTTAAATTAATTTTTCTATAAAAACACAAAAATAGAAATAAATGTGTGAATAAAAAGAAAAAGAACCTTAATGCCATTATGTTCGGCAATGGTTGTGGGAGGAGAAGAGGAAGATGAAGTGGCTCTAATAGCTGAATTACAGCGAACCCTGAAAGGAAAGTTTTGAACTTTGAAAGGAGATGGAAAATTGGATGATGAATGATGATGAATTGAAAGTGGGACATTTGAGTTTTTAGGTTTAAACGCAGAGACGATGAAGTTGTCGAGTCTGTAACATAAAGCCATGATCGAGTCAGTAACAGTGACAACTTTTTCTTCGAAGAGTCAAGAGAGAGTGTTTTTTGTTTAACTATGTGTTTGTTCTGTCCCTCTGATAGGAGTTAAGAGGTGTGGGAATTTATATGTGCCACATGTAACTGAAGACACTTATCTTGAGATTCAGCGTAATCACGTGATTTGATTTTATTTGAAGTGTTTTTTTCGATCTTTTATAGGTTTGCATGATTTTTTTTTCCTGAAAATAATGAAGTTACAGCTAGCTTTTTTTTTGGAGGAAATAAGTAACGGTTGAGAATTAAGATTCTTTTTTTATTCTACTAAACCTTTTAAAACCGAGGACGAGGTGATTATGCTAAAATATGTACAAAATTAATTTTGGACGGATTATATTGATTTGGGGCCAACTTAATTTTTTGTTTAACAAAACATTGATGAGTAGTTTTTATTTTTATTGTGCCCTTATACTACCAACTATAGAGTATAGAACATTTTACCATATACCCTTATCATTAAATTTATATCCTTACATACATAAAATTTGGACTAAAATACTCTCATATAAATAGTTAAAATCAGTAATATCTATTTTTACTTTTCATTTTCTAAAAAGTCTTCTAATTTTTTGTAATTAGTATACCTGAAGACATTGTCTAAGTCATTCGGTTTGGAAAATATTTGTGGTGTATACAGGAAGACTTCCATTAAGTCTTTCGGTTTGATTTTTTTTACAATGCGTACCGGAAGACTTGGAAGAAGTCATCCGGTTTAGTATGTAAAAACAATGTACCGGAAGTCTTTTTACAAGTCTTCCGGTTTTCAACTTTTTTTTCTAATTAATTTATTTTATTAATTTTTGTTTTAAAAAAATGTTTTTTATTAAATAAAAATGTTTTTTATTAAAAAAAGATTCTTTCGCACACGAGGAGAGATGAGAGGATACACCCCTTCACCTTCAATTTCCTTCAAACTTCTAAATTTTTAATATTGAAAAATAAATTTTTAATATTACTAAATTTTATTTGAAAATAAATAAAACTAATATATTATCTTAAATTAATATTAGTTACAGTGTTATCAATTTAATTTTTTATAAAATACAACATTTAATATTTTATTAAGTTATTGATGTAATTGATATCATGTTATATTTATTTTTTGAATTACTATAAATGACTTTTATTGAATGACATTTCTATTACTATTATATACTAATATGTTTTGCTTTTAACATAAAAAGAAATAGATATAACATGATATCAATTACATCAATAAATATAACATAATTAAAAAATAAATATAACATGATATCAATTACATCAATAAAAAATAAATATAACATGATATCAATTACATCAATAAACATATCATGATATCAATTACATCAATAAAAAATATTATATTTATTGATGTAATTGATATCATGTTATATTTATTTTTTATTGATGTTATATTTATTGATTCTACTATTTATAAATGTAATTGATATCATAATATCATGTTATAAATTACATCAATAAATATAACATAAATAAAAAATAAATATAACATGATATCAATTATATCATTAAAAAATAAATATAACATGATATCAATTACATCAATAAATATATCATGATATCAATTACATCAATAAAAAATATTATATTTATTGATGTAATTGATATCATGTTATATTTATTTTTTATTGATGTTATATTTATTGATTTTACTATTTATAAATGTAATTGATATCATAATATCATGTTATAAATTTTTTTTTAGGGGTATAGGTCTAATTTGATATATGTTATATTTATTTTTTATTGATGTAATTGATATCATGTTATATTTGTTTTTTATTTATGTTATATTTATTGATGTGATTGATATCATGTTATATCTATTTATGTTAAAAGCAAAACATATTAGTATATAATAGTAATAGAAATGTCATTCAATAAAAGACATTTATAGTAATTTAAAAAATAAATATAACATGATATCAATTACATCAATAACTTAATAAAATTTTAAATGTTGTATTTTATAAAAAAATTAAATTGATAACACTGTAACTAATATTAATTTAAGATAGTATATTAGTTTTCTTTATTTTCAAATAAAATTTAGTAATATTAAAATTTTCTTTATCAATATTAAAATTTTAGAAGTTTGGTGGAAATTGAATGTGAAGGGGTGTATCCTCCCATGCGCACCACTGAAGAAAAAAAATGTAATAAAAAAACATTTTTCTTAAACAACAATTAATAAAATAAATTAATTAAAAAAAAGGTTGAAAATCGGAAGACTTGTAAAAAGACTTCCGGTACATTATTTTCACATACTAAACCGGATGACTTCTTCCAAGTCTTCCGGTACGCATTGTCAAAAAAAAAAAAAAAAAACCGGAAGACTTAAAGGAAGTCTTCCGGTATGTACCACAAATATTTTTCAATCTGGTTTACTTAGACAATGTCTTCCGGTATACTAATTACAAAAAATTACAAACCGGAAGACTTTTTGGAAAGTGAAAAGTAAAAATGGAAATAGAAATTACTGATTTTAACTATTTATATGAGGGTATTTTAGTCCAAAAATATTTTGTGTTGGAGTATAGGTCTAATGATAGGGGTATATGGTAAAGTCTTCTACAATATACTATATTTATGACTGAACAAGAACCGAAGACCCAATTCAAATTGGAAAATATAGAATTAGGTGGGTTTAAATGAGTTTAACGGGTGTTAAAAACGGATTAAATTAGGTTTAAATGGCCAGGTTGGATAACAAAAATTGGATCGTGGGAATCTTGATCCGCCTAAATTTTCATTATAGCAAAACGGCATTGTTTCATTTTATTTGGACAATACTTCATGTCTCAATACACTTCATACACACATCAATCATTCTCTTCAGATTAAGCTCTTTCTCGGTTGAGAATTGAAACCATATTGCCTTCGTATTTCTCTTTTTCTCTCATCACTCACCACCAACCACTATTGTTATTCACCCTCATCGCCAACATTACTTCAACACGATGAACCCTCAGTCCACCACCATTGTTCTATTTTCGTTTGTCAAGTAGGTGATTTTGTTATACTTTCGTTTGACATTGTTCTTCTCTCGGCAGTGTGAAGTGAAAGTTAAAGTGAAACTGATGCAAATGTTTGTGACAGTGTTGGAGTCTTTTGGTTTTAGATCAAGTGTTAATGGTTTTATAATGTTGAGGTGTAATTATTCTTAAACCGACATAAACCTAGGATTCGTTTGTTTGATGAAAAACTCAATTTGCTAATATATAGCTTTGTTGTTAGAAGATAGTCGGATCGAACTCAAACACATTGGATGTAGATGTAGTTTTTTGACAGAGTCGAAGACTATCGAAATCTTTAGAGTGTTGTAGTCGAAGTTTGTTCATATATATTAAAGCATTCAACATGTATCTAATAGTTATTTATGTCATGTAATGAATCTTTATACAGTAGATACATATGTTAGTATTATATAAATAGGGTGTGCTCTCTTACTTTGTAAGAGAGATAGTTTATGATTCACTTGTAAACAAATATGGCTCTTTATGAAAGTGAATTAAAATCATTTTTTAACCATCTTTGTTATCTTTTCTCTCTCCCTTTTTCTTGAATCTAAAGGTTTCTTGGTTTTCAAGAAACTCTCTCGTTATCACAATATTACTTTGTTCATGGCATTGAATTTATCAACAAACTGGTGTGGTGATCGTGGATCCAGATGCCTTCAACAAAGTTTGAGATTGAGAAATTCACAGGAGAAAATAATTTTGGACTATAGCACTTGAATATGTGAGTCCTTCTTTTTCTACAAGGTATGCTATAAGCGATAAAGGGATTTGAAAACATGTATGTTTCCCTAATGGAGAGGGATAAGACGAAAATGATTGAGAAAGCCCACAATTAGGGATGACAATTGGAATCATCCTCAGCGGGTACCCTCAAAATTTACTCACAACGGGTAGGTAAAACCCCGCAAAATGGATACGGGCTCGGGCACGGGCAATTACCCATTAAAATAAGCGGGTATGGGTACCTTAGCACCCACTCCGCCTCATACTCACACAATATATATTTATGTATTTTTTATTTTTATAATTATTTATACAAGTTAATTTATCAATTTTATTAAATACGTGAGTATTAAACTTGTATGCATTTTTATATAAATATTTGTTTATTTCTTAATTAAACAATAACATTATTGGATTTTTTGTGTTATTAAAAACATACAATTATATGATAAATAATAGTTGATTAATTATTTTAATTATAAATGCGGGTAAACGAGTATGGATACGGGTACTTAGGTATCCATAGGGTATAGATACGGGTACAAATATTGATATCACGCGGGTATGGGCTCTGGTACGGGGATTTTTTTAAACTACGGATATAAGGATGGGTATTATAGTATCCTACCCATTACCATCCCTACCAGAATGTCATAATACTGAGTCTTGGTGATAAGGTTCTCAGGAAGGTCTCAAATAAGAAAGTCATAACAGTTTTCTAGATCAAACTTGAAGATTTGTACATGACCAAGTCTTTGGTCAATCGTCTCTACCAGAAACATGTTGTGTATTCATTCAAGATAAATGAAGACAAAATTATGAGTGAGCAGTTGGATATGTTCAACAAACTGATTCTTGATCTGGAAAATATTGATGTTAGCATCGGTGTTGAAGATCAAGTGTTGTTGTTGTTGTGTTCTTTATCAAGTTCTCATGCTCATTTTAAAGAAACTCTCTTTTATGGAATAGAGTCCCTAAACTTTGAAGAAGTTCAATCGTCCTTGAATTCTAAGGACTTGAATGATAGGAACGAGCAAAACTCATCTTTAGTTGGAGAAGGTTTGTCAATAAAGGAAAAAATTTCGGAGACATTATGAAAATGTATTTCCAGACTAAATTTAGTCATAAAATTGAGGTGTGGCTCAAAATCGAATGAGTTGTGTGTACGTGGGTGTATTCGAATATGCATATCTGAATTCTGAAAGTATTTTTGGTTTTTCACGAGATGCCCTGGTAAATCGAGAAATCCCCTTAATTGAAAAGTGAGGTCAAATGGATAAGTGGGGATTAAAGACTTAAATCAATATTAATTTAATGACTATTTTTTCCTTTTCTTTTAAATAGAAAGTTGTTAGTTTTATTATTCATTTTATTATTATTATTATTATTATTATTATTAAGGTTAAATATGTTATTGGTCCTTCTAAATATCTCAAAAAAATTAATCTTTCAAAATATTTTCTTCAAAAATGGTCCTTCTAAAATTTTGCATCAACATTCTTGTCCTTAATACTAAAATTGTTGTTAATTCAATCGTTTAGTAATAAATTTTCGATAAAATTGTCGTTAATTCAACCATTAAGTTGTAAAAGTCATTGCTAAGTTGTTGGAGTAACCAAAAGCATGGATAAAAAAAATTTAGAGGACCAAAAATTATTTTGAAGGTCTAGAAACAAATTTTGTAATATTTAAGAGGACCATAAACAAATTTTGAAGAAAATTTTAGTGAAGAAAATTATTGAATTATAATTTAGCATAGATAGTATAAAGATACATACAAATAAAAAATACAATAGAATTTTATAATTAAGAACTGAAATAATACTATTTCGCATCTTATTTGAATTTTCAACAACATTCAGTTTGAAGTAGGGGTGGTAAAACGGACCCGGACCATTAGGTATGTACGTTTTGTCTGTACTTTAGTGTGGTGCAAGTTAATGATTTAGGTATTTACCCTCTAATGTGTCAGTTTTGCCTCGCTTCATTTTTCTTCGCCGACTTTTATGGGTACGAGCATTTACATAAACCTTTATGTTCTTGGGTATAAAAGATGCACCGCCTGCAGACTTTTACCGCCCCGTCCTCACTTTTTTCGGGACGGGCCTAAGTTGTAGATTGGTATCCTCAACTATGACAGCCATATCCCGCACTGTTTTTTTGTAGGCTTTTGTCAGACGGGCCTAAATGGGCGGACATGTTCGTATGTCACCCCTAGTTTGGAGAATGGGTCTAGTCACATTGAAACAACTCAATTAGTAAGCAGGGACGATGTCATAGATTTTATGTTGTGTGGGAAACTTTAAACAATTATTTATATATTATATAGGTAAAAATTACACTAGAAGTCCTTTAAATTATTGTGTAATAAGTTGGTCCTTTTAAGTTTTTTTGTAACCATTTGGTTCTTTAAGTTGATTTCTACATCATTTTCCTCACATTTAAAACTGTTGTGAATCTTGTTGTGAATTACAATAAAATTCAATATCAATTTGGGGGACTGAGAATAGTAGCAACCAAAATAAATGGTCTACTACAATAATAATCCGTACACAGGTAATATAACAGAATAAGGCAAGAAACAAAATGAATGTTTGTTTACCCAGTTCGATCAAACCACCTACTCTGGGGGAGAGAGCATCTCTCCAATTCACTATACTCGGAAAGTTGTTATAAGATATTACAGATAAGTTACAAGAAAATAGCCTTCGCCTTCAGGTTTTGCCAAGAATAACCCTGAAGGCGCCCAAGAACAACCTTATTTTCTACCCAGGTTCCCAAGAACAACCCTATTTTCTACTTAAGTATTTCGCAACCTCTCCAACTCTCAATATATGAATCACTCAAACCCAAGGTGTAATCCAAGGTTTTCTTTTTGCTGAAACCTAATACCTTTAAACCTTTGCTCTCCCTTGTTAGTGCAAACTCTAAGATTGTCACACAGTAAACATATAAGAGATACATATTTATAATAACAAATACCCAGTAAACAAAGCCCAGAATATGGATCCATGGACCGAACCGGAAAAAAAAAACCTGAAAACTGAAAACATTATTCACCGTACGGACAGTACTATTCATCCGTACGGATGTCACTATTCACCGCCCTTTTTTTTCTTTCTTTTTTTTCGTCTGACTTCTAAAACTTTTGATTTTCGCTGTAAATGCAATCTCCAAAATATCTTTTCTTTCTCTTCATCAGCAAAGGTTTTAAGGCACATTTACAACAATCTCTACTTTGACTTTAAATCGTATTGATACCGATTTAACAATCAACAAAATTACTGCTCTCTACCAAGTTGAAACTTTAATCAATAACCTTGATCAAATTCAAGCAACCTTTGAATCTTGATCTCGTCAGTTGTATCCACTTATTTCCAATTACCTTTTTCTGCCTAGGTAATTTAACAAGCCTACAAGTATAATTTTTCAACCACCCTTGACTCAACTTGTTTTTAAATGTCTCCCTGAAGGTTTTTCTACTTTTATTTTGCGGTCCTTCAGCCACATTAAAAACATAATATCCAAGACTAGCATAACCCTTTCTTTGAGATGTTACAATAACCCTCTTTACCTTATCATGAGTCAAATGATAATCAGAGATCTTTGTAACTGTTCTCTCACTACTACTAGCATCCATAGTAGGAAACTCCACCTCAAATTGAGTTTTCTCTGTTACAGTTTCTATCAGTTTTCTCCTTTGGTTTTCACTATTTTTATTCTGAAGAAATTCTCTACCAACCAAGTAAGTTGTTTTAACCTCAACTCTTCCCTACAAACTCAATAACAACTCAGCAGTAACATGCATTGTTATCCCTTGATTTCTACAAAATTCATTATACTCCTCTGAAACTTTCTCAAGGCATTCATAATGACTTAAACTCAAATCTCATAGCTTTTCCTTGTCATGAAAGCCTCCACTAGTTACCGATGAATGAATAATAACATTTGAACCTTCTGAAATATAGACCACATATTTTAGACCCTTTAGCAATAATCAATTCATCATGTGAAATCTTCAACACTCCACGTTCAACTCTAGTACAATAGCCTATATCATCAAACATACTTATAGATAACAAATTTCGCTTGAGTTTTGGAACATACCTCACATTGTGAATAAG
The DNA here is from genome assembly GCA_963966055.1 of Lathyrus aphaca. NCBI lineage: Eukaryota > Viridiplantae > Streptophyta > Magnoliopsida > Fabales > Fabaceae > Lathyrus > Lathyrus aphaca. The sequence continues at coordinate 55,573,400 of OZ014520.1, forward strand.
AAGTTCATGATCATTAAACATTTTAAATCTGACCTTACCAATACCATGAACCTTGCATGTCTTATTATTACCAAGGCGAACTACTCCACCTTGCACCATCTTCAAAGTTTCAAAGTATTCTATTCTTGGACACATGTGATAAGAGAAACTCGAGTCAATGACCCAACTATCTTCAGTTTCCAAACTCGATACTGTTAGTGCTTCGACATACTCATAACTTTCCTCACCCAAGGCAACTGCAGCTTCAAGAGAATCTTCATTGGCCTTTCTTTCAGGACAATCCCTTTTAAAGTGACCGATTTTCTGACAATTAAAACATTTTACCTTTGACTTGTCAGACCTCTTTGATCTGGAAATCCCTTTACGCTCACCTTCTCCTCTTAACACATTTAAGCTTCACCAATATCTTCAATCTTCAAATCTTCCGACTTTGAAAATTCTTTGGATTTCACCGCCTTCTGGACTTCATCCAAAGTAATAGTACCTTCCTTGCCATAAAAAATAACATCATTAAAGTGCTCAAAGGATTTGGGTAATGAAATCAACAGGAGAAAAGACTTGTCCTCATCATCAATTTTCACTTCAATATTCTTAAGATCAACGATAATCTTGTGAAATTTTGTAAGTTGCTAAAATATGGATTTGTTCTCCACCATACGGAATGAATATAGTTGTCGTTTCAAATACAACCTGTGAGCCAAAGACTTTGTCATATACAATGATTCAAGTTTTGCCCACATAGCAACCGCATTTTCTCCCTAGCAACTTCTCTTAGAACTTTATCCACAAGGCACAAGATAATGGCACTCCGACCTTATCAATCATCTCGGTCTTCTGTATCTATGTAAGCCCTGCAGGAATCAATGTTTCACTCTTCAATACATTGGTACACTTCTCTTGAATTAAAATTGTTTGCATCTTAATTTTCCACAATTTGAAGTCGTTATTACCGGAAAATTTCTCGATTTGCCATCTACTAACCATGAAGCTCACTTTGTTCCACGCTCACTGAACCACTTGTTGTGAACCTTGTTGTGAATTACAACAAAATTCAATATCAATTTGTGGGGCAAAGAATAGTAACAACCAAAATAAATGGTATATAGCAATAATAATTCGTACATAGGTAATATAACAGAATAAGAGAAGAAACAAAACGAAGGTTTGTTTACCCAGTTCGATTAAAAGATCTACTCTGGAGGAGAGAACGGCTCTCCAATTCACTATACTCAGAAAGTTGTTACAAGAGATTACAAATGAGTTACAAGAAAATAGTATTCGCCTTCAAGTTCCCAAGAACAACCCTGAAGGTACCCAAGAATAACCTTATTTTCTACTCAAGTGTTTCTCAACCTCTCCAACTCTCAATATATGAATCACTCAAACCCAATGTGTAATCCAAAATTTTCTTTGTGTTGAAACCTAATACCTTTAAACTTTTTCTCTCCCTTGTTGGTGTAAACCCTAAGATTGTCACACACCAAACATATAAGAGATACATATTTATAATAGAGAATATCCAATAAATAAAGCCCAAAATCTGGATCCATGGACCGAACCGGAAAAAAAACCCGAAAACTGAAAAACACTATTCACCGTACGAACAGTATTATTCATCTGTATGGACAGTACTATTCATTCGTATGGATGACACTATTCACCGCCCGATTTTTTTCCTTTCTTTTTTTCGTCCGACTTTCTAAAACTTTCGATTTTTGTGGTAAATGCAATCTCCAAAATATGTTTTCTTTCTCTTCATCAACAAAGGTTTTAAGGCACATTTACAACAAAAACATTTAAAAATTTGTAACTGTTGCATTTCATCATTTTCATACCACTCAAAATAATTGCATCCATAATTAGCACATTCATTCTGTTAAAAAAGGTAACGATGCACACGTTTGATAACTTAAAAGGATCAAATTGTTATTAAAAAAATGACCAATTTGTTACAGAAAAATAACTTAAAAGATTTCTCGTTTAATTTTCTCTAGTGTTGTTTTGCCTATATATCATGTAATTTTTCATATAATTTCTAATAATAAATTCATAGCAAAAATATTCTTTTAACTATTTGATAGATTATTATATTTAAAATAAATATTTTTTATTAATTATTATATAAATATATATAATGATATTTAAAATTTCTTTAAAATATAGTGGGGGTACATGCCCCCTTACCATCACACCTCGCTTCGTTCTTATTAGTAAGTGTTTAAGAACATCGAATGTAATATAGGGGTGTGGGTTTAAATATCTGACATCATATTTATTAGGGCGCCATGTGAAAATATAAAATTTATCCTCAGTTTCTGAAAATGAATCTTTGGACGCACCTCATGCATATACAATTCATTTGTTTTTTAACAACATTTCAGTTTTATGATTTAAATTATTCTAAAAATACATTTCTTGAATGTCTTTGAAAATACATTTTCGGAACTCACAAAATTATATCCTATGATTACTTAATCAATTCAAACACTAAAATATTAACTAATTTCTTACAAATTATGGATGGTTATTATGCTATAGACATTTAAATATCCCGGAAAAATTTGTTGTATTAGGTGGTATAATCCAACATGGTTCTCTGAGCAAATTATATCAACATCCTATATAAGATCTAAGTGTCTTTGTGACTTCCGAAAATGTATTTCCAAAGATATTCTCAAATTGTATTTTCAAAATAAATTAAACAGAGTTGTGTGTGCATGAAGTGTGTTCGAAAATATATTTCAACAAACATTTCGAAAATGTATTTTCAGAATAAATTAAGTCATAAAATTGAGATGTAACTAAAAACAAATGAGGCATATGTTCTTAAAATGCATCCGAAAATATATCTTCAAAAACTAAGGTATATTTTTTATTTTTCATAGCCCTGCCTCTTTCAAATTGTTCTTTATTGTTGTTCAAATTTTTATGGGCTGTCTTTACCCTGCTGAGTTTTTGTTTAGTCCTTTATCTTGAAAGAAATTGTAGGAAATTCACCCAAAAACAAGTTAAATTAAAAATAAATAAAAAATAAAAACAAATATAGTCAAAATATCAGAATAGCACTCCAAGTATTGATCATCTATCATATAAATGCCAGAAATCTCAACATTCACTAACTAACTATAAGTGCCTTTCTCATGCAGTCTACAAAACATAAACCCAATCACATTGCCGGCTCTCAACCCAATCTGTGTGATCTTCCTTCTATCATCTACACAATTAAATGATGGTGTATACAGATCAGCTCTTTGAATTCTTGTTATTATCATAACTATATCACTCCCTCAATAGAACTAATAATTCGAGACAAAATATCCCCGGAAAATCTGGATCGTGTGTGTAATAGGAGCTCGTTCCTTTTCAATTCGGCACACAACAGTTCATTACTGCGGAATAAAAGAACCATTAGCTCGGAGCCACGAGTAACCCCTTGATTTCTGCTCAAGCTAATGTAGAGTTTGTGTCTGTAGCTTGTTTATTCAATTCGTTATGCATAACACTTAAAACATCATTTGGTGGACATTTGTCTGCTGGGTTCTTTGTTGATGTTTGGCAGAAGCATTCAGGCCAAGAATTAGTATAGAAAGATTCAGGAGAAACACGCTTATGAGGTTCACCAAAGTTTGTTTTCAGCATGACTTTCCTAACAGCTTCATCAAAACCGGTCATTCGTCCTTTCTCTCTATCAATGAAGATGGGGGCAAGAGCCTTTCTGTCAGGTCTGATTGTAGTCCGGAAGCCGTAATAAAGGCGATGCCCAAGGAGGTTGTTTGCAAAGTTGCTTGGACCATCATAGGTTGGCATGAAAATGTCAGAAAGAAGGCATACCATGTAATCCACAGCTGAACCTGCCAATCCCCTAGTGTTCTCAGCAAGCTCTTCGGAGTGATCTACAGAAGAATGATTCTCAAGTATAGGGAATAAACTTCGGAATGGATTCATAAATCGATCTCCGCCAAACAATTCACCAGCTGCAAGATATATCCTGGTAGAATTGTCAAAACCCAATGCACGCAAAATAAGACCAACCTGCAACTAGAAAATATCAGTCTATATCTAACTAAATCATTGGCATCATAGCTTTCAACAAATTTGTAATCATCAACATACATATTACATACTATTTTCCAGACAAAGAATCAATGAAAAGTGAATGAAAATGAAACTGATTTCTACCTCCTCGGGTGTCAACGGGCATTTTCCAATGGCTCTTCTTTCATTATAGACAAGTTTTTTAGGTGCAAAATTTTCTTCTCGATACTTCTTTAGAATCTTCTGCTCCTCGGGTGTAAATATATCAAAGCATCTACAATCACATTCACATATTTAACACAAGTGACTTAGAGAAAGAAGTTTTAAATTATAGTTTTAATTTTAAGAAATTGAGTTCATTTATTTATCCACCAAGAAAACAGATTCTACAGTTTCTTCTACTCTTGGATCAGCACTTACAGAGCATGTCAACATACTAATACAGACAGATAAAGCCAAACAATCTAAATATAACAGGAAGATATCCCCAATAACAACATAATGAACTAGCAAAATTATTCGTCATAAACATAGCTTGCACAGAGTGTACCAACAAGTTTCTGAACTTTATACTAATATTATACATTTCAATTGTACTAAAACAAGTACCAGCATGAAAGAAAAAAGTGTTAGAGGATTAGAAAATATTGAATTTGGTTAAAGCCTCCTCCTTATCCTGCTTTGAGGAGAATATTAAAAGCAAGAATAGGTTCAGAAAAAAAGGCTGATCAATTTATATCTGCAATAAAAAATATATAAAATGTGATCTATATATAGGTTCTTGGTCAATTGTCCTAAATCAACAATCTCCTTCTCATCAACAAACAGTAAACTTTGTCCAATTCTAGGTAGGGTCTCAGTTGACAACTTTTAAACTCAACCAGAAAATGGAAGTTCTCATTTCTTATATAACCTGATTTGCTCTAAACCCCTCCAGAGTCATAACTCACGACAACCCCTGTATATCTTCTTTATAGAACAAGGCCTTTAAGTTAACCCAAAAAAAGGTGATTTAAATTTATTTATATCACACATATAGCTAGAGCCGGGACCTAGGAAAACAAATAGAAACCAAGCTAGTTAACAGCATGGTTTGGAGAAATCACCACAATTTATGAAGCATCACCAATAACTCTATAGCTATGGTTCTAGAAAACAGAACTATACCATCAAGATTGCTGGTAGCTAGTAGCTACAGCTCACTAATTCAGAGCTAACTGTACCCTTGTAAGAAATAAATAACCACCAAGGATGTTGAGATATCAATATCTCTACAATAAATATCAATATCTCTAAATCTAACAAAGGAAAATAACCAACCCGAGGAAATTAAGCACATGTGCACAAAAGAGTTTCAATTTGTCAAATAATGCATTTTCACCAAGGATCCACCATAATAGAGATAAGTATAAAAAATTTGAAGAGGCCATTAGAGATGTTTAGAAACAATTAAAAAAATATTCAAAACAGATCCACGGATGTATTGAAATTTCATGCTTTTGATCTTATACTTTTTGAGAAAAGTTAGCATAAATATCCATAGCTTTGAATCAAAAGATAAGCAAACATTTAAATCTTGCTAGTGTAAAAGACATTATATTATACCAACTACAACACGTCTATATCTCAATTGATGTATGTGAACATGAAAGCATACCAGATAACTTACCCAGCAAATGACAACATATCCATCTCAAACCGAAGATGTATGGACATGAAGGCCCCTTGTGAACGTAGCTTATCAACTATTGATTCACTTAACTTCATAATATGTGGCTTGAATCTTAAAGCATGATAGTTAACCCTACACCTCAACCTTTGGTACTCGGGATCGTCAATTTCTTCAGCTAATCGGTGTGAAAAGGGAGTAAGATAGATAGCACCGTGTTCTCTCATTTTCTTGAGTGCGTCGGTAGTATACCAACTTATAGGAGCATCTCTAGGAGGGCGGAGCTGTGTCGAAAAATCATTTAAAATTTCGTACATGTTATCTTGGAAATTAAAATGATTTTAAACTACTCATCAATTGCAAAATTATTAGTCTACCTGAAATGCCTTTATTTTCTTCTTTTTGCCATTTTTCTCATTTTCTGGAATGCTTTCTACAATCTTCACATCAAACCTCAGTGTCTGGATGAAGTGCTCAACATCGTAGATACCATGGAAACCACTGCATGCAAATCAAATAAATTAATGATATGGGACCTGTTGTAGTATAGTGTGACACTAGTTCATCATAAATTTACCAATCAATGAAACTAGAATCTGTAAACCATAGAAAAGGTGCCTCTTCTTCTAAATCAGAATAAGATACTCATTAGAAACTACCAAAAGGTCCTAAACACAAAAATTTAAATTAAGAAATTTATCCCGGAAACTTTGGTGTATTTGAATTTTAGATGCTAATTGTCAAATCTAGAGCAAACACATTTCTGTCTATCTATCAGGGAAGTTTAAATAAAATTAAAAAACACCCAACTCAATAATCCATCTGATAAAGGAGCAAGCATCTCATGCTAGTTTATAGAAAATTATAAACTTGAGATGTCATGCTAAGAATGTGAAAAAGGTAGACGAATAAATGCAAAGATTTCAATTTGTTTCTTAGTAAAATGTACTAATGCTCTTTTTAACTTCTCATGCGAAGAGGGATTAGGAATTCCTTTAGACGTTAGCAGATGAATCTTTTTCCCTCCGACAGTTATCCGCACATACTGTTTCCACACAAACGTTAATCCAGCAGTACTTGCTATCAGGTGTATAATAACTTCACCATAAACTATCGGTAGCCTTTTATTAGTAGTACATTACATTTTTCTAGACAAACTAAACATAAATTTATGCAAAATTCATGTTTCCAAAATAAATAAATTATTTGTATTAGTACTTAATTTATAAAAACTAAGACACTAATGCATTCCCTAAAGGAAAAAAGAATTCATGGTATCCTAATATGTTAATAAACATCTAATATAATAACAGTAACATTAATTATTCATTAAAAAGTATTATTGATTAAATAATTAATAATCACATTCAAATTGGGCAATCAACATATATATTCAAGAAAATACAAATAGCTTACACATCTTTTACCAATTGAATCAAAATCAAAATTGATGAATAAGTTTTGCAGTTCATAAGTTGTTAAAATTTCAAGACAAATAAAGATATACCTTTCATCATGCCAAAAGGAGTTTGCATCCAACTCAGGCAGCACTAGTGTAGCATTCATAATCCGTGCAGCAAGAACAGCATTAGAGATCTACATCATTAAAATACAACTATATAAATACAATACACAGAACACAATATAATGCACTATATCACTAGATTATTCACCTAGCTTCACAAGCATACATAATTCACATAAATATTCATAGACAAATCCTAACAAAAGCACTAGATTCATTCACCTAGCTTCACAAGCATACATAATGCACTAAATCAAAAGTTAGAAAATAACAACCCATATACTCATAAAAAACCATCACATTTTACAGTGACAAGAGGAAAAGGGTACAAACTGCAGTACGCTGCTGATTTAGCCCACCATTACATCGAACACGCAAATAGCCATTACTCTTAATTGGAGGAGCTGAGAAAATAAAAACCGAACACATGATTAGAAAATCCTATAGCATCCATACTCAGATGAAAATTCTAGCATGAGAAACAGTCTGTAACTACAAGAACAGATAGATACGGTGCCAATGAGATCGCGGAGTAGACGACGGTCTCCAACCATCGGAATCAGCATTGCTCCAAAGTTCTTCTAAACGGATCTGTTCAACAATAAATAACAAAATCGCTAAATTGCAAATTCAGCATTAGAGGAAAAAAAACGCATAGATTCTAAACTGAACAAATTTGCACGAACCTCTGTGCGAAAATTGGATTGAACATTTGAGGTTCTTGATGTAGAGAAGAACAATGAGAGCGTACAGATCAAGAGTACCGCAGCAGCAATTGACAACTTCGCAGCTATTCCCTTGAATCCAGATCCTCCGGCATTCCTTCCATGCTGCCTGTGAAGTCCAGCTCTGAAATCAACGACATTTTCGAAGTTTGAAAATCGAAACCAAATCAAAATCAATTTCGAATCGCTTTAACTCTACCTCCTCATAGTGGAGATTGAATAGCTTTAGTCTTGTTATATGGATCCAGCACTTCAAGTTTAGCTTCAGAGAGGAATTAGGGAATGGAGGTTGGGGAAAACGGTTAGAAATTGGACGCCGTGTCGGAGATCTGAGAAACGGTGGTTGACGGTGGAGGAGTGGTGGTTGGAGAAGAAAGATGAGCTAAGTCACCGTTTGATGAATGAAAATAGAAATTGGCTCGGAGAGTGCGATCTGGGTAAGAATATGGGCCACATGGTGGATTTGGAAAATGGGCTTATAAAGATGAAAAGATAGAATCAAATATGGGCTGAGGATTACTATTCACCCTATTCATTTTAGTAATACACCTTGTAATTTTGTGCTTTAATTTTTTTCCAAAATATTACTACTTCCCCTCTCATTTTCATTTTTTATAGAAAGTAAACTAAACTAGGAAATATGCCTAGAGGTACATACACCTTGGTTATAATAGGCCACTTTTAAGCTTCCGTGACATTGTAATTAAGGATATTCATGATATAGTTAGATAAAAAAAGAACTAAATCAAATCATATAATAGTAAAAGATAATTTGATTCGAATTAATTATTTTACTTTATCAGAATTTAGCTAAAAATATTAGTTGGAATTTTTAATTATACAGTATAAAATCAAAAAAAAATTAAATTAAATCATTTGTTAAAGAATCAAATCTTTATAATTTTTTGAATTTTTTTTATAAAATTTTTGAACTTGTTTTAAGAAAAATTCATTTTCGGTTTCGGTTCAGTTCTAGAAATGTTTGAGTAATATGGTTCAGTTAACTACTCAAACATAATAGTTCAGTTATTTTAACTCTAGTTTAGTTCAATTCAATACCAAAATATAATGGTTCAATTATTTTAACTTCAGTTCAGTTAGATTTAGTGGTTTGATTCGACTGTTTTATTAACATACCTAACTGAAGCTACTCACGAGGAAGTTTAGGACAGCATGATATATCCTTCTAAGCATTCACAGTAACATCTTATGTATTAGTTGAATAATCTTTTGTTTAAACTTGTGCACCATGTAATTTCCTCAATAATATTTAGCCTTAATAATTTGGTTTAATGTATCTTTTGGCTCATTAACTTAATTTAAGGTTTCACTTTAGTCATTTAACTAATAAATGTTCGTATTTAGTCCCTAAAAAACTATTATATTAGTCATGTTGGTCTTTTCTGTTAAATTTTGAGAAAAAACATTGTTATGCATATGTTACAACCCAGTTGGTATTATGTAATCGGACATGGTTTTTGACATGGCTTTTTTCAAGTTATTATTTTTTGTAAAACAAATGAACTACACTGAATCCTAGTATCATTCCTTTCATTTGGCAATCAAACATGAACAGTGCGAGGAAAAGAGAATATGAAGACATCGACAAACCCTAGATTTCAGAAGACGTACATGTTTGAAGGAATATGTAATTCCTAGAAGACGTACATGTTAAAAGGAAGAAGAATTGAGATGTAGGATTACACACCTCCATTATTCATCTCCATCATCAAAAGGTATGAAATTTTGAACATGTCAAAAATGTGAACTTTTTGGTTTCTGCATCTTTATCACTGGTTCTTTCCACATTGTCTAGCTTGAAACATTAATGGATAAAAGATTTTGGTGTATTTTTCATCATGAGGGTGAGTTTATAAAATTAGGTTACAACGAGTTATGATGTGTTCGGTAATGTGACCTTAATTTCTAGAGTTATTTTGAAATGTTGAGTGGGTTAAAGTGTTAATTACTTTAAAGGATTTAAGGTACCCAAATGTGGAGATCCTATGGTATTGTGATGGAATGGACATTGGTGAGATGGTTTTATTGAAAAATGATTTAGAAACTAACAGGATGAAAAACATTACACCAATGATTGGGAATGTGCATTTATACGTCCTTCATCCACTGTCACAACCTAAAATAATTGAAAAGCCAAACTTTTTATTTGAAAATAAAGATGTAGGACCCAGTGAAAAAGAATAAGAATAGAATGTATTTGAGTTGGATGGAGAAGCCAACAGTGTGGGAAAGGCTAATATGGAAAAGGACAATTGTGAGGCAATGGATAATGTGCAAACGGAAAAAATGGAGTAAGGGACCACTGGATTGGATGAAGGGAATAATGTTGAAAAGGGAAGTTGGAGGAAGTAAATAATGTTGAAAAATATAAGTTTGAGGAAGTGAATGATGTTGAAAAAGAGAAGTTAGGGGAAGTGAATAATGATGAAAAACAAGTTGAAAGAAGAGAATAATGTTGAAATGACTAGTTTGGGGATGGGAATAATGTTGAAAAAGAAAAATTGGATGAAGACTTTAATGAGGGAAGGACCATTGATGTAGTATAAGACTTATATGAGGGAGGGATCACTAATATTGTAGAATACCTAAATTGGGGATGAACCATTTATGTAGTAGAAGACTTTATTAAGGAAAGGATAACCATTTCACCTAGGAGGATGTAGGACTAGATTGTAACTAGGAGGAAGATGTGGGAATATATTGTAACCTAAATGAAGATGTGGGACTAGCTTGTGGACATTATGTAGATATGAAACTAGGTTGTAACCAAGATGAAGATGTGGGATTAGATTGTAACCTAGAAATAGGTGATGCTAGTGAAGATAGTATTTTGGATGTAAACTTTGGAAATTTAGAGGATGATATTGGTGTTGATGAAGAGATTACAAGTGATGATGAAGAAGTATTAGAAAATTAAATTGGTAAAGATAAAGGTAAAAAAAATTAATAGGAAAGGAAACATGAGAGCTAAAGGGAAAGGGAAAAAGTAAAGGGAATGGAAAGAAAAAGGGGAAAAGAAAAGAGAAAGGCATGGTTTGAAGACCAACTTGACAAATAAAGAAAGCAAAATGTAGTGCTTAAGGGAATTGCATGATAATATGAATGAAGATTTAAGACACGATCAAATCATAGAGGATTAAGTGATATTGAATAATATATGACAGTGATGAGTTACTTAATGAGTATGACAATGATGATGAAAATAGTTCAAATTCTGCTTATTAAAACTTCAAGCTTCCAAAGAGATTGGATGATTACAAATGGGAAGTTGGAACCTATTTTTCTACAGATGAAGATTTTAAAGAGGTTATGAGAACATACACTATACACTCTAGAAAAAAAATTAAATTTAAGAAAAATGATAATAAAAGAATGAAAATGATTACAAATGCGGGTTGTCCATGAGAGGCTTATTGTGCAAAAACACCACAAGAAAAGACTTGGTAATTAAGAAAAATAGTTAACAACCTTACATATTGTAGGGATTATAAACTTATGTTCCTTACATCCAAGTAGTTAAGCAATAAGATACGAGATAACGTGACAGAGAATCAAAGCTTGAAGTTGACAGACATAGTGGAGAAGACATGTCAAAAGTGGAATGTAGGGATCAATAAGAAATTTGCATATAGAGCAAATACAATTGCTATTGATATTTTGGATTGAACATTTAGGATCAATATACAAGAATTTATGATAATGGTCATAAATGTTAAGGTCAAATATTGTGTCAACTATGAAAATTACAACTCAAGCATTTCGAAGTAGAGAGGAAAGCCTTGGACATATTTAGAGACCATTGAACTCACATTGTTAGAGAATATATATATATATATATATATATATATATATATATATATATATATATATATATATATTGTATATATATATGCTTTTAAGCTTGCAGAGATAGTTTTCTCAAGTGCAAACCCATTATTATAGTTTGATGGATGTTTCTCAAAGGATCATTATGGAAGACAAATATTATTAGCCATTGGAGGGGAACCAACTGATTAAATGTTTCCAATACCATTTGTTGTTGTATGATGGTGAAACCAAGGATTCATGGAATTGGTTTCTAAAGTTATTTACAAGTGATTAGGAGATGTCAGGTTATGCCAAGACTTACACATTCATCATTGATCAACAAAAGGTATTATTTTGATTTGCATTGCATATTATGATTTACATTGCCTATTTTAATTTCTATTGCATACTTTGATTTGTGGTAATGAGTAACGAGGATGGTTTCTAGCACTTAAGGAGTTTCTCCCAGATGTGGACCAAAGATTTTATGTAATGTATTAATTGTATTCTGATTTGCATGCATAAAATACCTTACATTGCATATTTTGATTTTATTCTTGTTCTAGACATTTATACAGTAACTTCGGGAATAAGTTTCCAAGAACTACACTTAAACAACTGATGTTGAAGGCTACAACTACATGTTAATACAATGCTTGGGAAAATGCCATGCTTGAAATAAAGGAACTTATTGAGGAGGAATTCAAGCACCCAATGAAAATTTCACCGAGACTTTGGAGCAAATCTAGGTTTATAACCAGTCCAAGATGTGATACTTTGGTGCACAATATGTTAGAGGCATTTGAATCAGTATTTCTAACACATAGGGCCAAGTTTATCGTCACTGTGATTGAAGAAATCAAAGTTTATCTTATGCTTAGGTGTAAGTCAAGTAGGCAAAAGATTGATAAGTATGAACGTAACATTATACCAAATATCAAAAGACATAACAAAGGAGTCACAAAAAATAAACAATTGGATTATGAACTAATTTGTGAATTCTAAATTTGTGAATATTATGTTGTGTTTTAAAATTGTATTATGAAGTAAATTATGAATTTTACGCATGTTAAATATGTGTTGGTGAATATGATTATGAGGTTAGGCGTATCTCATAAAATGGAGAAAAATACATTTTTACTTTGTCAAAAAGTGAATGCTTTTGTAGCAGATGAATGTTAACAGTGCTTCCATGTTGTCATGCAATTTTATGCTTCCCTTTACCAGATACTCTCCCCTTGATTCTGACAATCCCAAAATTTCATTTATGCTTATTTAGAGTCTCCCCCTGTTCTCAAGACTCACAAAATAAATTTTGAGTTTCCAGATCATATGATAGAGAAGGAATACTTCCCTATGATGACTCACCAAAGTCTGACTATAACACCGGTCTTCGTCTCATAGCCTGATTTCTATCAGAACTTGATGACTATCAGATGACATATCCAATTAATAGAGCTTGATTAGCTACAATCTTGTGGCTTGAATATGAATTTCTGATTCTGAGAATTTATCTTTTCTTATCAGATTCATAAGTGCCTGATATTCAATATCATTCTTGAAATAAAACATACTAAGAAATTATTGCATATTCAATATGTTAGAATGTCAGGATTGTGATTCAGAGTCTAGATATTGAACTTCAAAATAAATTTCCATCAATACTCCCTCTTTTGTCATAATCAAAAAGGTAAAAAAAATATCAACCAAACACAAAAAGTGGAAATTTGATGGAGTAGTATCAAAAGTGTTATAGGGTTGAAAGATAGGTGAGATTTGAACAAACAATGATGCCATCGAAATATATATCAATAAGTGTATGTTTAGTTTAAAAATTGTGAACTTAAAATATTTTCTGGTTAAAATTTTTTTTTGGACAAGTAAGGATTATTGATAGTGATTACTTAGAAAATCCAGCCTCACACAATCACAATGCTCGAGGTGTCACTTCAACGAATAAAATTTGATCAAAATATCATATGCATTTGTTTTAGTGGACACTTTTGCTTTATCGCAAGTCAAGAATACCAAAAAGATAGTATCTGACTCAACTAAGTTCCTGAAGAAAATATCTTCTGACTTGTAGAAGTATTTTTATCAGAATTTCACAACTCTCTATTTTGCTTGGAGTCAGAACCTCTTTTTACACAAAGAATCTAAACTTGTTCTGAAAGAATTTATTCTGGACAGATGCCCATCTTTAAGTTCTTCAGAATAAATAGAAATCTATCTTCAGCTAAGGGTTTTGTAAAGATATCATCCCACTGGTGTTCTGTATCTATAAATTTTAAAGATAAAATTCCCTTCTGAACATAGTCTCTGATAAAATGATGTTTAATTTCAATATGTTTAGCTCTTGAATGCAAAATATGATTCTTACTCAAACAAATAGCAGTTGTGTTATCACAATATATATGAGTATTGCCCCCATTCATCTGAAAAACCTCGAGTTGATTCTTCATCCAGAGCATTTGAGTGATGCACTATGATGTTGGGATGTATTATGCCTCTACGGTAGATAATTCTATTGTTGATTGCCTTTTGCTAGCCCAAGAGACGAGATTGATTCCCATAAACTGAAAATTTCCAAAAGTATTTTTCCTTTCAATTTTATCTCCGACATAGTCTGCATCACAGTATCCAGATAATGTATACTCTGAGGTCTTCTTATATATCATACCCAGATTTGTCGTTCCCTTAATATACCTTAGGATTCTCTTGACAACAGTCAGATGAGTTTCCCTTGGATCTGATTGGAATCAAGCACACAAGAAAATGTTGAACAAAATATCTGGTCGAGAAGCTATTAAATATATAAGAGAACTTATCATTCCACAATAGAGCTTCTTACAAACTTTAGTGCCTACTTCTTTTTTCTCCTTAATACATGTTGGGTGTACGGGGTCTTTGCAGGTTTTCTTTTTGACATCTCAAACTTCTTCAGAAGTTCTTTTGCATATTTGCTCTGATGAATATATGTTCCATCGGGACGTTGATCAATCTAGATTCCCAAAAATAATTTGAGTTCTTCCATCAGACTCATTTCGAATTCTGCCTACATCAACTCATAAAATTCTCCGCGACTAGAGCAAAGGTCTTAGTATAGCCAATCCCTTCTTGTTGAATATAACCTTATGCAACCAGTCGAGCCTTATTTTTTACTACTTCACCCTTCTCGTTTAACTTTTTTCTTAAAACCCATTTGGTTCCTATAACATGGACACCTTTAGGTTTCTGAACAAGATCTCAAACATCATTTCTGGTAAACTGATTCAATTATTCTTCCATGGCCATAATGCAATCATTGTCTTGAATAACTTCTTCTACAAAAGGTTGGTCCAATAAGAGACACCAATCGAAGAAGTGTTTCTTCAGAAGGTCTGAAAGCGGGTCTGGTTCTGACTGAAGCAGTTTTATCTCCCAGAATCAGTTCTTCAGAGTGAGAAGCTTTAATTTTGTTTTTATTCTAAGTTGGACTCATCATTGGTTCTATTGAAGGAGTCTCTGACTCTTTATTTTTTACAGCTTTGTTTTCTTCTCCCTCTTTGGATTCTAAAAACATAATATTCATATCTGCAAACTTTTTGAGTTAGCTCTGACATTTTAGGGCCAGGCTTATCATCGAATCTGACATGAATTGATTCCTCCAAAATTCGTATTTTTGTGTTATAGATTCTCTAGACTTTAGAGAATTCAGAATATCCCAACAGAAAACATTTATGTGTTTTGGAGTCAAACTTGCCAAGACTCTCTTTAGTGTTAAGCATATAACATATGCAACCAAACGTATGAAAATAAGGAATGTTGGGCTTTCTATTCTTCTATAATTCGTAGGGAGTCTTACCCATAATAGGTTTTATCGAGACTATATTTTGAATATAGCATGTTGTATTTATTGCCTCAGCCAAGAAGTGCTTTGCCATGTCAGTTTCTTAGATCATGGTACGAGCAATTTCTTGCAAAGTCATATTCTTCCTTTCCACAACCTATTTTGTTGTGGAGTTTTGGGACATTAGAAATCGTGGGAGATGCCTTCGGAATCAAACAATTACTCAAAGTATTTGTTCTCAAACTCACCACCATGATCACTTCTAACCTTGACAATTTTATATCCCTTCTCTGTTTGCACTTGAGAGCAAAAGGTAGAAAACACTGAATGAGACTCATTCTTATGTCTTAAGAATTTTACCTATGTCCATCATCTATAATCATCTACAATGACTAGTCAAACCTTCTTACCATTGATTGAGGAAATTTTCATTGGACCAAAAAGATCAATATGAAGAAGTTCTAATGGTCTTGAGGTAGAAACAACATTCTTTGCCTTAAAATCAGTTTTAGAGATTTGCCTTTCTGACAAGCCTCACAAAGAGCATTTGAAGAATACTTCAGATTTGGAAAGCCTCTAACTAAATCAACATTGTTTAGCTGAGAAATCCTTTTCATGCTAACATAGCCTAATCATTAATGCCAAAGCCATTTCTCCTCAGAAAGAAACAAAAGACACTTAAACTTTTGATCCTAAAGATTAGAAAGTATGATCTTATAAGTGTTGTTGCTTCTCTTTCCATCAAAGAGGATAGAGCCATCATTTTGACTAATGACCTTACAAGACTCTTGATTGAAAATAATTTCATATCCACCATCACTGAGTTGGCTAATTGACAATAGATTATGCATTAAACCATCAACTAGAAGAATATTAGTAATAAAAGGAAGTTCACCATTACCTATTGTTCCACAACAAATGATCTTACCTTTTGGTATCCTCTGAAACAGATAGTACCTCCAGGATTAAGTTCCAAGCTTTGGAACATATGTCTTTTTCCCGTCATATGTCGTGATCAACCATTGTCCAGGTACCATGATTGTTGTTTCAATTGTGTTGTTAAGGATATTTGTAACATATACTATCTTATCTTTAGGTACCCATATTTTGGGTCCTGTTTTGTTAGTCTTCCCAGAGTTTCTGAAAACTTTGGGTCTTCTTGCAGAACGATAAACAAAAGGATTATGAACTTTATGCTTTGGTTTGGGTTCAAATTTATGTGTAGGTGCATATGCTAACTCGGAATAGTCAAGTTTAGTACCAGAACGTACAAATTGGTCATATAGAGGTATTAACTTTAGGGGTTTTGTTTCATCAGTTTTGAAAAATTCTTTACACCATAAACCTTTGTTACCATTTTTTCTAACACCATAGATCATTGAAGCTAATTTTCTTCCTTCTATGTTTTTATCCAGAAACTGTTGGAAGGCTCTATCATACTTGTTGACGCAACTAGTATTAGAGACCTTAGAGACCAATTCTTCTTCTAGAATGAAATTTTTGTTTTTCAAAGTAATGTTAATATTTTACAGAGAAAAAATAGTTTCATCCAAAGAAAAATTGTTTTGTTTAAGCTTATCTCTTTCTTCCGAAGTTGCTACATGGATTTGTTTAAGATCTTTGTATTTACTCTGAAGTTTATGATAGCTTTCCAACATCTCAAAAAAACACAACTCTAATTCACTACAAGAAAGTTTAGAAAGTACCTCTTCTGAATCTGAGTCTAAATTTGATTTTGATTTTGATATTTCTCTATCTTATGGTTCTCTATAACCGTCAGAACTAATTGTTACAACAAAAGCAACATATGCGCGTTATTCATTAAAATCTTCTCCTTCAAAGTCAGAGTCACCCCAAGTAGACATAATTCCTCTCTTCACATTCTTCTTGAACTTTTTGTATTTCTTGAGAAGCTTTGGACATATATTTCTGAAATGGCTTGGCTCATTACATTCAAAACATGTGGCTTCCTTTTCAAAACTCTGCTTCCTCTACCCAGATGATTCAAAATGATCACTGTTTCTCCTTGACCCTCTGAACCTCTCTTGTCTGCGTTTCCAGAGCATGTTGGCCTTTATGGATATTAGAGACAACTCATCTTCTGAATCCATGTTAGAATCATTTGATTCTTCTTTAGCCTGATACACCTTAACTTTCTCAGTTTTGGACTTGAGAGCAACACATTTAACTTTCTTTTGTGGTTCATCTTGCTAAAGCTCAATCTTATGGCTTCTTAATGAACTAATAAGTTCTTCAATACTTTATCTTTATAAGGTATATGCAATGCTACAGTGGGAGGCTCTAAAATCAGTCACTGAGATAAGAAGTTTCTTAATGTTGGCTGGTTACTACAGAAGATTTATCGAAGTCCTTTCTATGTTGGCCCTTCCTTTGACTCAATTGACTTGAAAGGGTCAAGCCTTTGTATGGGAGATGTTGTGCGAAGAGAATTTCTAAGAATTGAAAAAGAGGTTGACAACAACTTCAATGTTGATATTTCCATATCCAAATGAACCTTTTGTAGTGTACTCTGGTGCATCTAAGATGGCATTGTAAAATCTACTTATGTAGAACGAACAGGTGGTACCTTATGCTTCGTGACAACTTAAAGTTCATGAGAGGAATTGCCATTCTCACAATTTAGAGTTGGTCATTGTGGCATTCTTGTTAAAGTTATGGAGGCACTATTTTTATGGTTCTAGATTCAAAGTATTCAACGATCACAAGAGTTTGAAGTATATGTTCGATCAGAAGGAACTAAATATGAGGTAGAGGATATGGTTGGAATTTTTGAAGGACTGCGGCTTTAGTTTGAACTGCCATCCCAATAAATCCAATCTTGTAGTCGATGCCTTGAGTAGGAAGTCCTTGCACATGGAAAAATTGTTGGTTAGAGAGTTGGACTTAATTAGACAATTATGAGATTTGAGTTTTGTGTGCAAGGTGACTACAGATAGTGAGAAATTGAGCATGTTAAAGCTCACCAGTGGTTTTCTTGATGGGTTCAGAAAGTCAAAAGTTGGATGTTGCCTTGGTTGATCGTGCGTCATCAGCTAATGAAGACGATGATTTTAGAGTTGACGAGAATGTGATTCTAAAGTTTTGGAACAGAGTTTGTGTACCTGCCTGATGTGCAGGAACTTAAGAAGATTATTTTGGAATAGATTCACCAAAGCGGTTTGAGTATTCATCCTTGGACTACCAAAATGTACTAAGACCTCAAGAAAATGTTTTGGTGTGGATTATCCTATTTGTTTATACACCATTAGCATATGTGAATGTATTCTCACGCCATTTCTTTTTATTGTGCATGGCTTTTACGCCCCATGTTATAGATACAGGTAACATGTAGTGTTGTTGTGTGGATGAATGGTGGTTATTGTCTTCTTCGTTATTTTCTATTTGTTTAGTACTCGTAGTGTCGCTTTGGTATTGTAACACAAGTGATGGGACTCTGTTTCTTTTATTTGGATGATTGTTCAATTATTTTTTTTGTTGCAACTAATGTTTTAATTGAGTAATTTTATTATGAGACCATGTAAAGATATTGTTTAATGTATGATATTCCGCTGAGAGTTGTTTTAAATTCATAATAGGTGTTTTATTTGAGAATGTGTGACACTCTTGGGTGAATTATACTATGAATTATTGTATTATTTTGTGATTTGAAAACTAGGATGTTACATTAATTCTTTTTTCTGCCCATCTTTTGCTAATCGTGATAGTCAAGCTACTTTTTAGTTAGCTTTTGTCTTCTTTTTTATCTCTAAATCAAACAACAGTCTGCTAGATGTGTCACCTCGCATACACAAATAGAAAGGAAAATAACTTAATAACACAGCTAAATTCAAAAATAACTCAATAAGAAATAATTAAAATACTATTTTAAATTTAAATTAAAAATAATAATATATTTATTGGGAAAAACTCAAGTTCCGCATTGGCTAAATATATAATACACAAAGGGTTTAAATAGAATGATACTCCCCACCTTACTAACTGATTTTGTAGGGTGAGTTAAGTCAAACTATAATTCTAACATGTGTTGGACGCAAGGGGTGTATTGGAAAAAACTCAAATTCCACATTGACTAAATATATAACTCACAAATGATTTAAATAGAGTGACACTCTCCACCTTACTAATTGATTTTGTCGGGTGAGTTTTAATACTATTGTACTAAAGATGTTACATTGGGTTTTTTTTCTTCATAAAAGTTTGATTAACAATAATTAAAACCGATCATATATTTTTGAATCCTTTATTTCTCCCTGTTTGGTAATTGTGTATACTCCCTAAAGTTATTCCTCTAGTATTAAATAAATTAACAAAATAGTTATGACAAATTTATCGGCTCATAACCCCTTCTTTCAATCATAATCCCCTAACGTTTTAGGTGAATTTGTAATTAAAAGAGGTTTTACGGAATGTTATTCCTATATCACAAACTAATAATTTAATATGTTTAAAATAATTATTTGATTGAATAATTAAATTAAAGTGAGTTTCAAAAGTTTGCTTATAATCATTTTCAACTTAGAATAAATTCATATATTAATTAACATATAATGACATTAAACACAAATTTAACTGAATAACTCTAAAATTGCAATTTCATAGAATAATACTCCACAATTACACGATTCAAATAGTTTGAAATAAATTCATCTAAACTGTCTAATTAAAGGGAGTTTAGCTACTCATAATACTATTATTCATAGCCAAAATATTTAAAAATATTTAAAGAAAGATATTTGAATTGGATATAAAAATCGGTCATAAACAGTGCAAAACGTGCAATCTTTCCTCTCTAAATCTTTGTTTCCATCAAAATCCAATTAAAATTATGTAAATTTTCCTTTCATAATGAGTTCAAACTCATCCAAAACGCACAACGATGCTAAATCGTGCCACGATCAAGGAATATGCCGCCATGATTTTCTAGAAGCATGCCTTCTTTTCTGCTTCCAAAATTCTTTTTTCTTTCTTCTTTTGACAACTTTCTCTTTTGTGTTAAATATTGCTAAAATTCCTTTTTAACCATGTACTTCTCCAACCATTACTACTAAAATTAATATAAGCGACGTATAAAACTCAATAATGATAGACTGTCATATATTAATAGAGGCAGTGTGCAGTAGGGATGACAATTAGACTCATCTTAAGTGGGGTATCCTCAAAATTTATTCACAACAGATAGGATAAAAATTCGCAAAATGGATATGAGCTCGGACACAGACAATTACCCAATAAAATAAGTGGGTATGGACGCAGGTACGAGTACCTTAGTACCCACTCCGCCTCATACTCACATAATATATATTTATGTATTTTTTATTTTTATAATAATTTATACAAGTTAATTTATCAATTTTATTAAATACATAACTGTTTCGGACTGGGCCTCAAGGACACTGCTGGCTCATGGCCCAACATGTCAGACAAAGACCCATCCAGTCGGCCACATCTCCCCATCACCTGCCACGTCATCCAACTGTCCACCATTATCTCCTGAAAGGTAGGGGCAGTTGGACCAAGGGCAAGACCACGTACTAGGTCTTATACGCTCCTACGCGTACCTTGGCAGTTCTTCCTTGAGCCTAGCTAATCCAGCCCAACGAAGAACTTTGGCCCAGCGCTGGGGGCTCTATAAATACCCTTTATCACTAAAGGATCAGTTATTCAAAAACACTTTCTCTCTTACCATTCTGTATCGTATGCTTACTTTGGCATCAGAGTGCCTTGCAGGTACACCCTCTCCTCGCTTGTAAGCCCCTTTACTGTTCGTGTTCGACCATTAAAAGGTCTTCCTGATCAGGTAAGATCAGTGGCGCCGTCTGTGGGAAACAACTATCCCCTTCTTCCACAACAGAAGATCAAAGCTCAAATCCATCTTTCATCCTTCCAGTATGGCCAGAGAGCACGTTGACAACCACCGCATCCCCCTTGTCGACTACACGACGGAGGATAATCTGAACTACAATGAGGATGATATCAGAGATGGGCAATCTGCTACCCTGTCGCCTGAACCCAAAGATAACGGGGCTCCACAACCTCAATCTCAAATTTCGTAGGTCGCTCCATTCCATCTCATCCTAGTGCCCGTCGAAGGAGACGTCACTATGATTGCTATGGTGAACGCCCTCAACCAGGCCAGCTCCATGCTCTACCAGCAACACGAGATGATCATGGCCCTGGAGGCTGACCGACGGGAAGATCGTCCCCAACAAAGACGAATGACATTGCACGAGAAGCAATGTCTAGAAGCTACAAAGAAATGAGGATGTTCTCCTCCACGGCGGGGAAGACGCTCTCCCGAGCCCAAGAAGAACAGATCTAGGATACGCCATGAGATCGATCGATCGATGACCTCGTCCCGACGCGAGAAGAGTCCTGGAAACAATGAGTTTTCCCCATTGAGAAGTGATGAGGAAGATCCCAATTGCCCGCTCTCACGAACAATTATGGAGGCACCACTCCCAAAGGCATGGAGAAACCCTCATACTTGGCCATCTACGATGGGACCACTGACCCTGATGATCACGTCGACAATATTAATGTTATGCTCGACTACCGCAACGACATCACCGGGCATCTCAAATGCAGACTGTTTTTAACAACTCTAGCAAATGAGCCATGGCCTGGTACAAAAGTCTGGCCCCAGAGTCCATCACATCCTGGAGAGTCATGCGATATACATTCACGAGGCACTTCACAGCCTCCCGACGTCATCCCAAAACTGAGGCAACCCTTGAAGCTATAATGAATAGGAGGAATGAGACACTACGCTCGTACATCGAGCAGTTCAACCAAGAAGCCATCGAGGTAGATACAACGGAGCACATGAAGAAATACCTCCTCGAGAGAGGACTCCTACCTGGAAGCGAACTCAGTAGAGCGGTTGGGATAGAGCCTCCTCGTACCCTGGACGAGCTCCTGCACAAAGTCCAAGCTTACATCAGATATGAAGAAAAACAGGTTGCCCACAATGCTCGGAATAATCGCAATACCGGTGAAAACGAACATCCCAACACTCCTCGTCGCAATGGGGACAAGCGGAGGGAGGAGAAACCCCGTGAGACCCGTGAAGGAAGGGGGCCCACGGGCCGTTACAGCGAATACACGTTACTAACAGCCCCCCGCGAATGCATCCTCACCAAGTGCATCAACTCCGAGTTTAAACAGGGCAGTGTAAGGTTCCCCAAACCTTCTGCACCCAAGCCCCATACCGACAAGTCCAAGTACTTCCGTTTTCATAGAATACACGGACATATGACCGAAGATTGCGTCCATCTGAAAGACGCAATTGAGATCCTGATTCCTAACGAGATCTAGGAGGTCTACTTCAATCTTCACCCCTTTTGAAGGGTCTTCTCCTAATGCAACTAGCTCGAAATCGCCATCGGGGACATGGCGAGCAGATAAGGAAAGCTTCGAGACCACCTGTGCTTGTTCTTATTCCTCGGTGAACCTGCTATCGAGGTCGATGGCGTCAACGCGAGGTAGCGCCTTAGGTTCCTCAGAACTACAGGGGAGGGTAGCTTTGGCTGGCTTCGACTTAGTAGCGATAGTGTTGAGGCCTTTGGATGCGGCTTCGTAGCACCAGCGAGCGACTTCTATATCCCCGTGGAGGGTGGCCACCTGCCCTGATGACGTGTAATATTTCATTTACATGTGCACTGTGGAGGGTACAACGATGAGCTCGACTAGAGTAGATCGCCCTAATATGCATTGGTACAGGGATGGGTAGTCGATCACGAGGAATTACACCTTAATGGACCTGATGGTTTCCCCTGTTCTGAAAGTTACGATCAGATCGACGTAGCCCCAAGGTCTGGATATTGTTCTGTTAAATCCTTGGAGATCTGACCCCAAGTATGGTGTCAGGTGCATCTCGTTTAGTTGGAAGGTTGCGAACATTTTGGAGTACACGATGTCGACGGAACTTCCTTGGTCGACCAGGATCCTTCGGACGTCGAAATTGGCCATTTGTGCATGGACGAGTAGGGGAATGCTAGCGTTAGGCGCTCTTCTGAGGAGGTCTTCTTTATAGAAAGAGATGAGAGCAGATCCTCCACGGGGAGGGTCGAGCATTGAGCTCTGGTTAGAACTGGTGCTGAAAAGTTGATCAAAACGTCGCTTCAATGACCCCACTGTAACTTTGTTGGGTCCCCCTCCTGAAATAACCATAACTGATGGGAAAGACTCCCACAAAATATATGTGGCAAAGTACGCAGGACCTGTGTATAGCTAGGGAATGTAGAAATCTTCTGGTCTGGTAATGCTAAAAGCATCCTGAAGGTTTTCTTCTGCGACAGGTGGAGCGGTTTCCTCGGCCTTTCGGGCTTCTTGTACCTCCTGTCGAGGAGCCTCTTATTCTTAGTGAACTGCTTCAGGTGGCCATCTCGAATGAGGATTTCAATGGCGTCTTTCAAGTGGATTCATTCCTCGGTGTTATGCTCGTGGGACTTATGAAAGTGACAATACTTTGTCTTATCTGTGTTCAGCTTATTTGGTAGCTGTTTAGGGAACCTAACATCAGCTTGGCGGAACTCGGAGTTGGCGCACTCAAAGAGAATCTTTTCCCTGGTCGTTGAAAGGGGCGTATAATCGTAAAACTTCCCGATTAGTCCCTTATTCTCCCGCGGTTCATGGGAGCAATCTTCCTTTCGTTTTTCTCCTCCCCAATAGGTTTTCGAGGAGTCGTCGTGCTTGGAAGGTTTGGCGTCTTTGTTACGCTTGGTGTCACGAGCAATACTAGCTGCCTTTTTTTCCTCGTATTGAATGTACACTTGTGCCTTAATGTGAAATGCATCAAGCGTGGCTGGTGTTTCAATACCTACATCCCTTCTGAAATCTTTATGGGGATGGAGTCCTCGCTCTAGAAGGTATTTCTTCATGTCGTTCGTGGTCGAAACTTGGAAAGCCTCTTTCTTGAATTTTTATAAGCTCGTAAAGGGTCGTCTTTTCCCTGGATAATTGATTCTAGAGAAGCCTCTGTCTTCGGGTGTCGTCGTGAAACGGTGAAGTGTCGGGAGAATGTTCTCACGAGTTGCCTCTAAGATGTGATGGATTTGTGGGGGAGGTTCTTGTACCAAGCCATATATCCCTTCCTCAATGTTGTAAGGAAGAGACGACACTTAATTGCTCCTCAAACGCCTCTGCAATCTAGGAGGACGTCGATGTTCTCGATGTGCTCGTCGGGATCTGTCGTCCTATCATAGGTTTCCAGGGGTGGGGCTTCTCGAGCCCTTTGGGAAGCCTGATAGACATGATTTCTTCGGACAGGGGCTACGAGGCTCGTCCTCATCACTATAGAACATGGAGACAGAGCGGGAGCGATCGTCCTTGTGCCTTCAAGGAGGGGGAGATCTTGAGTGGTTCCTTGCGCCCTCTGGAGATGGTCGTGCCCCAGTTGGAGAGTCCTCCGAGTTTTCTTCATTTACGGGGACTTGCTTTTCTGAGGAGACGAACAAGTTGTTTTCTTGATTGACCCATCCGCCTCTGGGTGGTGGTGGTCCTTCATTTGCCTGGGCGACCTGCTGTGGGATCTGCGAGGCCTCCTCGCAGGAGAGGGGGACCTGGTGTGTTTGGATCCCTCTAGAAAGTCCAGTCTTTCTCCCTGGAGCAAGAGGAGGGGGTTGATGTTGTTGGTCATCTCAACCAAAGCTGACAGTGTCAAATTCGTCCCCTCATGGATGGGAATCAGAGGGAGATCAGCGGGCGTGATCTCAGGCGGCATGGACGGTTCTAGTGACTTGGAGGTAGTGCACCCGTCTTGGAAACGATCAGACTCCCCGAGGGGAGGGTTAGGTCCATCACTTCCCGTTGCTTAATGAGGATGTTTGTGAGGACTCGAGCACTGACGATGTCGTCTTGGCGAGCCATCAAGAGAGATTGAAGATGATGTTTTTGCTTTCACAATCAGAAGATGAGAAAACGGGGCAACACATTTCCCACAGACGGCGCCACTGATCGTATCAATGATCAAATTCTTCAATGGTTGATGCTAACGTGGGTCTTGGAGTCCGTGCTCGATTGTTCAGGAAAATGGGGGATGTACCTGCTAGGTACTCCGATGCCAAAGTCAGAAACGGACAAGAGAGTAAACAAATACAAGTAAAGAGTCCAGGGAGTGAATATTTGATATTTGACCCTCTCAAGTGAGATGATTTATATAAAAAGCCATCAGTGCATGGCCAACGGTCCCTAGTTTTGGGCTTGGATCGTGGATCCCCCGAAATAGGTAACTGCCAGACGCTGATCGTCAGACGAGCAATCCTGGTCATGATAAGGGCATGTCGAGCACGTGAATACCCGGGTAGGAGACGCCTTGGTCGAATTTGGGTGACCTCTGTCGATGTCGAGCAGAGGTGGAGAACGAGTAGAGAGAACCGACCACAATCAGATGTGGTCGGCGAGCTCTGGCCGGTCAAGGGGGCATGAGTCTGGCAGGTCCCTTTGACGTTTTGGGCTATTGGGTCGCTTCATGAGCATGAGAGAATTAGGTCATACCTAGTCGTTGGGTCAGTTCAGAACAATAATTATTATAATTAATAATATATTCATTTAATCAACCACAATTATAATTAGATTAAAAAAATTGATTAAATGAATTTTATGTTAAAAAAATTGATTGATGATCAATTCCAAAACTTGGGTAATCTAAATTGTCTATTTACATATACCAAATTTTTTTGTTTATTTACAAGAAAACCTTTGTCATTCCTCTACACACTTTTCATCCATTTATTAAAGCCAATTCACTTTTATTCTTCTCATTTCATCATCATACAAAAATATTTCCTCTTCATCTTCCACTTCCCCTGCACAACACCGTTTTTCTCACTCACCTGTTTTCTATTTTCTCCTCTTTCTTTCTCCTCAAACCCTAACATTGTCGCTCCCTTTCTCCATCCTATCTTCGATCACCACTGATTCAAATAGAAAACGAAATCCATATTCATATGCCTCATCTAACGACTTTTCTAAAAAATCAATTGGTTAATAGGAATCCCAATGATTTCCTTCTACCATGATTTCCATTTTTTATAGGTTCATCGTTTTTCATTGTTCTTGATATATTGGTTTTATTTTGAATATTTTCTTACTATATGTGATGCAGATATTCTTCTTCTGAGAAAAAATCATTTAAGGGTTTTTCAGATTCTTCTATTTTTATTGTTAATCCTTTCCATGACCATGGCTAAACCAAAAGCTCTGAAACGAACCCTAGAGTCATACTCAGTCAAACACATGAACAAATCTATTAAAGGTAAAACTAATTTCTCGAAATAATTTTTGTTCAATTTTCTGTTTGTTTTTCTAATTTGCACTTTTTCTGTTATTAGCTGGGGATTGTGTGCTTATGCGTCCATCTGAACCGTCGAAACCGTCCTATGTGGCCAGGATTGAATGGATCGAAGCTGATTCACGAAGTGCTAATGTGAAAATTCATGTTGTTGGTATTATCAACCAAAAGAGTATCTTGGTGGCCGACGACAGTTTCATGGCTCTAAAGAGGTTTTTCTCTCTGATCACTTTGATGTTTAAAATATTGATACGATTGAAGCAAAGTGTATTGTTCACAATTTTAAGAGTTACACTAAGTTTGATGTTGTTGGTAATCATGATTTCTTCTATCGATTTGAGTATAATTCATCTACAGGTGCTTTCAATCTTGATAGAGTTGTCGTGTGAGTTGATCTCTTCCACAATATATATCTTTTATGATTACGTAATTTTATTCTTTTAAGTTGTATGTTTGAATATAATTTATGTGTTTAATCTTATTTTATTCGGCCGCAGCTAACAAGTAGCAATTAAATTAGGTTTAGATTTAGATTGTGTTTTGGTTGATGTCAGCATACCGGTTTTATTTGATTGATGTCCGAAGATTTTGGTTAAATTATGTTGTTATTGTAAAAAAAAAAAAAATCATTTTGTAATGGGTTGTAGAATGGAAAATGTTATTGTCCTGAAACAGATTTGATATTGAGATGTCCATAGGTTGCGTTTTCTAACTCATGCTGTTACATATAGTAAATAAAGACTTTTTTTTTTTGTCACAATGAAGAAGTTGTGGGATCTTTGTCTTGAAGTTGAAGTTGAAGAAGTCATCACATTAGACAAATTCAAAGCATTTAATGCTTTTGCTGGTAATACTTAAATATGGCCATCCAAGAGGTTCATGGAATTGCGGTGTTGTTTCTATTGGGGTGTGTTCTTGAAAAGTTAAATTGATTATTTTCATGTAATAATAAAATAAAATATTTATAATTTATACTAGGGTCCATATATATTTTATTTGAAGGTCTATATTAGATTCTTAAAATGTTTTTTTTTTATTTTAGTTTATACATGATCCTATTTTTATTTATATATTAATATGAATTTCTATTTATATATATTTTTTTATCTATAAACCTATCATTATTAAAAATTATTATATATTATTTAGGAATCACAATACTATTTATAAAGAGTTATTAAGAATCATTATTCTTTATAATCATATTTTTGTAATATATTAATAATATTTTTTTAATTATTACATCTAATTAATCTTAATAAATCACTATCAAAATTAGAAAGTAGATGACCACCAAATTTAAACTAACTACACGTAATTTAATTTATTCCAATTGTTTTGCTTTTTTGGAAACCTTTTATTTACCAATGCTGACTAAATGAAAACAAAATTAATTAAAATAATTACATCTCTTAATAAACACAAATATACGTGTTTTTTCAATGACTTATGCTTGTTCTTTACAAAGATTTTCATTTAAAAAGTGCATTAAATGACTATTGATAATGAGTGAGTATCTTGAAAATATTTTCCTGAATAAAATTTATTCATCTACAATAAACCCTACAAATAACAAGTATGCTAAAATATTAAAAATATGTTTTCTTTGCTTATTTATTAACAAATTAATTTTTATAAATAGATTTTTCTTTTAAAATAATGTAAAATTATATATTATTTTAATTTTAGCGTTATTATAAAATGTTGAATCTCAGGACCATTATCAACAAAAACTATATTATTTTAATAAGATATTATCTCTTTAATTTTCAAATCTATTTTATTTTATTAAGATATTATCTCTTTAATTTTCAAATGTCTAAAATTATATAATTAATTATATGATTATCTAATACATTTAAACTTATATGATTATTATTGATTTTACAGTTGAATAATTTATTTGTAATTTACATTTGCATCTAAATATATTTTATATTGAATTATGAAGCTTTTTTGACAATAATAATAAGTAATTATTACGATTTTATCTGTGTGATTTATGATAAATAATAAACAATATCTATTTTATTTTAGTCATCAATTACATTAATTTGAGAGAAAATCTTTATTTTCAAATGTCATAATTTCTTTTTTTTATTTTTTATTTCACTGGTCACTACGATTATTTGATACAATTAAACTTATTTGATAATTGTTCATAATTTAGATAAATTGTTCACGAGGAATTGTCATATATATATATATATATATATATATATATATATATATATATATATATATATATATATATATATATATATATATATATATATATATATATATATATATATATATATATATATATATATATATATTTTGTAGGTTTGTAAAAAATTTAAATATGATATAATAAAAAAGTTTTAAAACTGATATTTAATGAGAAGTTGTTATAAATTTTAGATATAAGTCAATTTTGGGTAGATGTAAACTATCTATGAGAGACTTCACTTTAATGTCCATCTTTTAAATATTACTCTTGCTAGTTAAAAGTTGATGTATATTATTAGTATATATTTGTAACTATGTCAATGTCAACCATTTGAAGAATGAATTAAAACTTTAAAAAGGATGGTTTGGTAGACAGAATCAAATAAATTTAATATTATTAAACATATAAATTTATTTTTATTTTCAAGATTTCATGAAATGTAGATATTCATTTATAAATGAAATTTGATGGGGAGCTGTAAAAATTATAAAAATGATATAATAAGTAGAATTTAAAATTGATATTGAAAACTATTATAAATTTTAGGTATAGCAAAATTGTCTAATATCTAAAAAAAATAATGTTATTTGAATTGGAAAAATTATTTTATTCAAATTTGTAGTTTTAAAATTAACTTATCTGAATCCAATTGAGTTTTGTTAACTCATATGGATTCACGGGTATATCTAAATGTATTCATGAGTGGTTATGTTGTAAATTATTCAGTTTAATGTCCATCTTTTAAATATTTTTCTTGCCGCAGTTAAAAGTTGGTACATATTATTTGTATATATTTATAAATATGTCAATATTAACTAATTAAATAATAA
Source organism: Lathyrus aphaca (assembly GCA_963966055.1). Taxonomy (NCBI): domain Eukaryota; kingdom Viridiplantae; phylum Streptophyta; class Magnoliopsida; order Fabales; family Fabaceae; genus Lathyrus; species Lathyrus aphaca. Next base: position 55,603,364 of record OZ014520.1, read on the forward strand.
ATTTAAATTTTACAAATGATAATTTGATAGACATGTGATATATGGGATGCGTATAATACCATTAATTTCAAATACTTTAAAATTTATATATTTATATTAGATTTTGTTTGTACGTAACGACATTTAGGACAAGCATTTAAATATCATAATCTTGAGTTAGACAAGTATCTACTAACAAAATTTAAGAATATAAAATTTTAAAGACTATCCAAGTAGTTGAAAGAAAAATAAGGATAGTATACATAATTATGTGCGGTCACAATCCATGACCCATAGGGTGATGCTATGAAACGTGGCCATATTCACATCAAACAAAAACATTGCCATCTTATTTGCAAGACCTTTATGCATTGAAACGTGTCGATACCCTAATGGATGAGCAACTATTAGATGAGATACTATGGAATAGTTGCCTAGGTTTGGAGGTAAAACAGCCAATAAGGTTGTGAAACATGTCGAACCGACTAGAGAGGTAAGTGTCATAAATATCCAAAAAAAGAGGAGAAAGTTGAGTTGATTGAGATTGACATAGTGTCCGTGAGTGATGTGATGGGAGCCACAAACATTATAGACTAACGGCATCCACAGTAACATGTTCAAAATTCTATCAATACTATTCCATCCACCTAGACATCTTCATCCCTACTAGCCTACTAGACGAGGATATGGTAAGTACCATATTAGTCTAATAGTTTCTGTCGGCTGATAGAGATGGTTTTGAGTCTTTTTTTATATTTTATTTTTAACTTGTATTATTGTTGTCCTCTATTAATTTAAATAAGTTGTTTTCAAACAAAATTGATCTTGATGTAATATTGTTGAAGCTTTTTAAAATAATATCAACATGCTGAATATGTTGATGCAACTCAAGTGAATGAAATTGTGGATTTGAATATGCACTTCCTTAAAGAAAAATTGGTCTAATTTGGTAGAAGAAAATGAAGAAGAAATAGAAGATGAAATAAAATTTGGTCAACAAGGTTTTCAAATGGTGTTATCTAAAGTCAAATAAAAAGAAATTGAGATAATTGTTAAGGCAAAGAATTCTCAAACTTTTATTTATGAAGTATTTTTATTGCTACATTAGAGGTCGTGCTAATAGACCTATTAGATTAACTCTTAATAGTCTAAATAAATATGATTGTTGTTTTCTTTTTAAATCTTAGATGAATAATTTGTCTATTTCTCTAAGATTTTTTTACTCTTTGATTTTAAAGTTCTTTGCTTTCAACAATAAACAGGATTTAGCTCACAACCTTACCTTTGTATTGATGCGTGTTTTTCGCAAGTGTACAAACACGTCAGAGTAATATAAAAGATTGTCGAATCCACAGAGACCAAGTGTCAATCTATCGTATCTATTGTTATGATGTGTATCTAAGGCAATTGAAAATAATGGTTTTAAAGGGTGCGCAATGATAAATAAAATAGTAAATTAAAATTAATTAATAAAGACAGGTTCAAATGCAATTCACATAATCAATTGATAATCAAGTACTTGTTAATATAACTACTTATGGGCAATATTTTCTACTTTGAAAATAACTAATTTAACGGGAACTGTCGCTTTCGCGTACTCAGAACCGAGTTGTACTCCCTAATCAAACCCTCATATTGTCACGGATAAAAAGGTGTGTACTGCGTTAGAGTAGTAAACCTATTTTTAAGAAATATAGTATCTTAACTAAGTTGAAAAGTATTTTGACCTGGATTTCTTAGCAAAAAGAGGTTCTCACGAACCAGACTCTAAACTTCTTAACGCGTCCGAAAATAGTTTTAAAATCTCTTTTCTTTTTAATCTAAAAACTCCTAATGAACTAGACAAGGCGCTTTTGGTTGTTTTTGAAATAGTTAAAAACAATTAAGTTAAATAGGTGTTGGACGACTTTCGATCTTACCCAACGGGACTTTAAAGAACATGAAACTTATATTGAAAGTTAAAATAGCCCTTAAGCGTTTCTACGAACAGTTGTACGGATTACCGGTTCAATTATGATCCTTACATTCTAACCCTTATAAAATTAGTTAGACATGGTAAAGTAAAAGTTCATTTTATTATTTTTCATAAAAGGTATTTAGTGCGAGTGCGGGAAAGTAAAAAGTATAAAGTGCGAGTACGGGAAAGTAAATTAAAAGTAGTGCGAGTGCGAGAAATAAACAAAAGTAGTGCGAGTGCGGGAAATAAAGAAAGTAAAGCGAGTGCGGGTAATAAATAAAGTAAAGCAATGCAGAAAGTAAATAAAATAAAGCGAGTGCGGAAAAATAAAATACGAACTGGAATTAAAATGGCGGCAAGATTAACTTCCTTCTAAAGTGCTCCAAGACTCGATCACACAGACGTATACAGACTCGATCACTCGATTGTAGTAACACCCCAATGTGAAGTGATTACTACTTTAAAGCTGATATATGCCTAAGAGATTATAAGTTTGGATGATAAAAACAAAATTCTAAAGTCCTATTTATAGGCAAACATTAAATGGAAAAAGACAAGGATGCCCCCACCACTAAAAAGTGGAGGAAAAGGTTTTAGCCTTGTGGCGCCCGCCACAGGCTCATGGCGCCCGCCATGGGTGTAATATGGTGGAGAAAGTGGGGATCGTGGGTACTTGGCAGTTGGAGAGGGTCTTGAGACGTGGTCACGTCATGGCTGACCCCATGGCGCCAACCACACTGGGTATCGTAAGTGCAAAATGCTGAATTTCTTGATTTTTATTCTTTTCAGCTCCTTTTTCGCTCCTTTTCTCGATCGAGCCCCCGATTAGATTAAAAACCTGAAAATAAAGAAAAATAAAGTAATAACATAACAAAATAGCAATAAAAACTTAGAATGCATGCGAAATCGGAGTCAGAAATACGGTGAAATTTAGTGTTATCATGTACCAAAATTCTTAATCTCATCGTGGCCCGCAGTTAAAATGTATTTGTGATCGGTATTGTTGAGATTGAGAATAAGAATTGCAGTATTGCTTCTGTTTATGCTTCAACTTCCTATATTGATAGAAGGAAGTTATGACATGATCTCTCTAAGCTTACTGTGGATCATCCTATCCATCAAAGTTTTATTGGGGATTTTAATTGCATCTCTTGTGCTTATGAGAACATAGGACTCTTTCTCCTAATAGAAATTCCACACATGATTTCAATTTTTGGTCAGACTCTAATAGTCTCATTGATCTCCCAATCAAAGGTGTTGTTTTCACTTTGTCTAACGGAAGACAAGGATAATGATTTGTTTAGAGAAGGTTGTATGGAGTCTTTTCCACTAAAGAGTGGATGATTGATTGTGCTTCTTGTATAGTATCCACTCAGACCATGTTAAGGTTAAACCATTTTCCTATTCTTTTTTATAGAATTATGTCTAATGTGGCTAGAGGTTCTTCTTTTTTACACAATCATTTGATTCGAATCATATTTTTCTTGATTTGAATCTAACTACATTTTCTAATTATTTTGTGTGCTTCATCTCAAACACATATAAATCATTTCATGTCATCATTCAAACATAACATACATCATTATGTTAAGAATTTTCAATTTTGTGTGAAAATCAATTTCCTCTATTTAGAGTGTTCAAATTCTTGCTACGAATTTCTCACATCTTCAACTTCAATTGAGTTCAAATCTTGTCAATTAAAGTTCTGAGATTGATTAAAGGAGACATGTACTTGAAACTAATCTTTCTTGAAGATCTTGTTGAGGTTTCAGGTTGTTATCAAAAAATAAGGATTGTCAATAATGATGACTAATCCCATTGAAAAGAATTAGGTTTTTCTCGCCAGCATTGTCTTAGTAGCAACTATGTGGAAGGCTATGTTATTGGAAGGTTTAAGAAACATATTTGAGTAAATATTATGTAAAAGAGTTTAGTAAGATTGCTAGATACAAGTCAAGATCAAATTAGTAGATTTATTTTCTCAGATGTAAATTGTGGATTGGTGATTGTATGAACTTTTTGAAATATTTATCAAATAACAATGAACTATGCAGGTTCCAATGGGCAACCCATTGAAGAATGCACGTAGGCCAATCGAGGATGAAAGTCGAAGCACTATAAATTTTGATGTCATATCTCTAACTCTACTCTTGAATTTATATTTATAGTTAATTTTTCCTGATCAAGAGGAACCTTCCAGTGATGAACAACTACGGTGGTGAACTGGGGGGTGTACCTGCAAGGTACTCCGATGCCAAAGTGAGAAAGAGTTTACGGAATGCAAGTACCAAAATAGTTCAGAATAGAATATAATACCCGACCCTCTGGTAAAATAGGGTATTTATAGTGTACCCCCAGCGTTAAGCCAAGATTCTTCTCATGGACTGGATTAGCTAGGCTCGAGGAGGAACTGCCAAGGACTACACATGAGCAGATAAGACTCAACACGTGGTCTTGCCCTTGGTCCAACTGCCCCAAAATATCAGGAGATAACGATGGACAGTTGGGTGAGATGGAGCACGTGGGGAGACGCTCCCCCCACGTCCCCATGTATTGGGCTATGGCTCGTGCCCGACGACTGGGCCTCTGCTCGACACACACTGTGTTGGCCCAATCCAGAATAGGAGCCCCCCAAGTTGCAACTCTGGTGTGGAGTGATGACTTAAGTGTAAGTATGTCGGGCATATGGTTCACCGGGGACAAAGCCAATGGATGTCGAAGACAATTGCCCGTGTTTATTGAAGCTTGTAAAAGGCGGTACGGGCAAGGAGACATTGGAGTTTCAATATGTCAAAGAAGATTACGCGCCCAATGGTAGTCATGCTCGAGACTTCTTTTGTGTCTTTGTGATGTTAAGGATGTACGTGCTCGTGGCTTCAATGGAAGCAACAATACTTGGATTTGTCGGTGTGGGGTTTGGGTGCTGTCGGTTTGGGGAACCTTACCCTACCCTGTTTGAATTCTGAATTGATGCATTTGGCGAGGATGCACTCGCGGGGAGCAGTCACAAATGTGGACTCGGAGAAGCGCCCAACTGGCTATCTTCCTTCGCGGACCTCATGAGGCATGCCGTCTCTCCGCTTCTCTCTAGTGCGACGAGGAGCAGTATAGTCCTCATGTTTTGAGTTTTTGGTGTCGTCCTGACTGTGATTGCTCCTAATGCTATGAGCGACTTGTTTCTCTTTGTACCTGATGTACGCTTGGGCTTTATGCAGGAGTGTATCGAGGGTGCGGGGAGGCTCGATCCCTACTGCTCAGTTGAGCTCGCTGTCAGGGAGAAGGTACTTCTTCATGTAGTCGGTTGTTTCCACCTCGACGGCCTTTTGGTTGAATCGCTCGATGTAAGAGCGTAGCGTTTCATTTTTATATATGTTGGCTTCAAGCGTAGCCTCCATTTTAAGGCGGATTCAAAAGGATGTGAAATGCCTCGTGAACTCCAATCTCATGCTTCTCCAAGAGGTGATGGATTCGGGAGCCATGCTTTTGTACCATGCCATGGCTCCCTTTCTAAGAGTCTTGGAGAATAGCCTACATTTGACTTTTCCCCTAATGTCATTACGGTAGTCTAGCATGGCATTGATGTTCTCGACGTGGTCGTCGGGATCAGTAGTCCTGTCGTACATCGCAAGGTTATGAGGCTTCTCCATTCCCATTAGGAGTGGGGTTTCTATGATGGACTGAGAAAGTGGACAACGAGGGTCGTCCTCGTCGTTCCTCAGGGGTGAGTAGTTCTCATTCCTGGGACTTTGGTCTTGATGAGGATATATCCTTGTCTGGCCGTTTGGCTACTCGGGGCACCCTCTAGATTTGTTCTTCTTGGGCTCAGGTGAGCGTCATCCCCAGCAAGGATGAGAGCACCCGCGTTTCTTGGTGGCCTCTGGTTGAGATCTCTCCAACTGAGATCTACGCCCGCGCCTGCGAGGGGAGGGGTTGCGTGATCGGCAAGGCCTCGGTCGAGGAAAGTCGGCTACACATTTTGTCTTCTACTATTGAAATATCACGAGGTTTGTCTGGTTGAGCATGTTCTCAATGGCTATAATCATGGCATCTCCTTCGACTGGTATCGGGATGGATTGGAAGGTAGCCATGAGCTGAGGCTGAGGAGCACCGTTGGCCTTTGGTTCAGGGGAGGGACTGGCAGGTTGTTCGTCCCTTTCGAAGGACTCATGAGTGATAGGTTGGTCTTCATCCTCACCGGTGGTGTGGTCGACGAGGCCACGGACATGGTTGTCACCGTGTTTGTTGGTCATGTTGGATGGTTGAAGAGACGAGGTGAAGTTTTGGTCTTCTGTTTCAAAAGATGGGGATAACTTTTATGTTCCCACAGATGGAGTCACTGATCTTTCTTGATCAAGAGGAACCTTCCAGTGATGAACATCTACGGTGGCGAACTGGGGGTTGTACATGCAAGGTACTCTGATGCTAAAGTGATAAAGAGTTTACAAAGTGCAAGTACCGAAATATTTTAAAGTATTTGAAAAACCACAATTAGCCTTCTAATTTTAAATATAAATTATTCTAATTCCAAGGTTAAAATCAATTTATTGCACCCTTACTTGATTTATAGTGATTTGACATTAATTGCGGCTGAAGTGACACACTTACAAATTTTATTGCATTTTATATTATTTTTTTAATCTAATTATAATTGTGGTTCATTAAAAGAATATATTATTAATTATAATGATGGATTTGGCTACACGGTTATTGTAATTTATATTGAAAAGCTAATTGAGTTAATTTTCATATTGGAGTTCAAACATTGAGTTTCCCTCATCTACACGATTTACCAGTAATACTATTCTCTCATCTACACGATTTAATATTTTGATGGTTTAAATTCCAATACATAACTGCCATCTGGTGAAATAAAATACCTGACCCGCTGGTGAAAAAGGATATTTATAGTGTGCCTCTGCCTCTGGGCTAAGATTCTTCTCATGGGCTAGATTAGATAGACCCAAGAAGGAATTATCAAGAACTGCGTAGGAGAAGATAAGACCCAGCACGTGGTCTTTTCCTTGGTCCAACTGCCCGTAAATATTAGGAGATAACGATGGATAATTAAGTGAGGTGGAGCACGTGGGGAGAGGCTCTCCCCACGTCCCCCTGTATTAGGCCATGGGTCGTGCCCGACGACTGGGCCTCTGCTCGACGCACATTGTGTTGGCCCAGTCCAAAACATTCATAATTTCATGTTAGGTTTTTCAATTTCAGCATATTATATCGTGTTGTTGTTGATAGAGATTAATTACGTAAAGCTTAGGTTTTGTTAGAATTGGACAACTAGTCAAGTTAGTATTCTGATTGATAAATCTAAAAATCGATTGAATTTAGTAATCCACATAGAATCAACCGTGTACACTTCTTGTGTCTACACAAATTGAGTCAACTCATACCAAACTTTTCATTGTTTGTAATCTTGGATATTTGTGAAATGAATCGTGTGCCTGCTTGATTATAATCGATTGTATAATTTTCAGTTTTGCTTTAAACCTTTCGCTCGCAACTCATTATTGAAAACACTCTAATTTTGGAAAATGACGATTGCTTTTTTAATTTAGTTCTAGAATTTTATCTACTTCCTTATTCACAACAACACTTTAGATTGGAGTTTTCTTCTTAAAGTGCTCGCATAATTAGGCTTCAATCATATGTTATGTTCTTGGATCTACATTATTCTTAATTCGGCTAATCTTTCTCTTATAATCAATGGAACAACTCACAGATTCTTCAAATGTAATAGAGATGCGAGGCAAGGTAACCTTCTCTCTCTCTCTCTCTTGTTTTTTTGGCTAAAGATGTCCTTATTAAATGTAACACCCATATATAACAACATACTTCAAAGCATATATATTATACATGAATCCAAGTTTGGATATTGAAATACAATTAAGTTCTTAGACAATAAATTACATCCATTAAATGCACTGATACAAAAGTATAAACTATGGCATAATGTACATAAGATGTTCAAAATAAAACTAAGAACTAGATCAACAATGATCTCAAAATGAACTCCACCAGCTGAAGCCATGCCATGCACAAAATATCAATTAGTAAGGATAAGTCAAACGACCTTATCCATACCCTTCTCGGAACCTGTAGTACCTGAAACAATAATCAATAATGATGGGTGAGATAACAAATCTCAGTGAGTCCTTATCTTATGGATTCTCTTGACTTAACACGGTTCTAACCCAATCCTACTCAAGTCAAAAGGAACAAGACCTTGAGTTCATAACACTCATACTCATATGGAAACAAGTTTGGAGTTAAGCAACTCGGAAGTATCACTAATTTGGAAACCACAAGGTATTCCCTATTCTCGTCCTCTCCTACGTCTAAGAGTTGACACGAGTCATGGATCCTTGTATTTACTTGGAATACGAAATGGATTCGGATCCTAGGTCTGTTAACCTTGAATCGTCACTTCACATAGCCTGTTAACCATCTCAATTCTCTACATATAAATATGTTCCATTCGTACTACACACGGGAATCAAACCTGCCAAGTAAACATGTATACATTCTAGAGGATCCCTTGGCTCATGAAACGACATCTCAGGGAAAAACGGTTCTGATTACGTGATTTCGCTCTAAAAGGGAATGCGTACGACATTCCTAAGGCTTGTTAACCTTTTCCACAAGTAACACACTCAAACGGGTTCACACATGTACCATTTAGTGTATTCTCACCACTATACCTTTACACGACTAAGGTATACATTGCATACCAAAAGTTAGGGCATCGCCATCTAGATTTAATAACCACTTAGTCTCACTACTAAGTCTCCACTAGGTAGTGTACAAGGTTTCCTCACTCACCATAGTATCTATGCCTTTATAACATTTTATTCCATAAAGCACATAATTCAAATAAACTGATTAAGTAATTAAATTCTTCGACAAAAGTAATTATTTTCCATTCTAATAGATATAATATCCTTTTAGCTTCAAATCGATATAAAATACGCATTAATCGGACATGTGAAACAAAAGTCATGGATGCTTGAAGAAAAGAAATAATTGCTTGAAAAACTGCCAGGGGCACCCGACGATCATCGTTTCGCTTGGCGGTGCCCCCATTGTCTACTGCTTCGCCCGGCGATCACAGCGGCGTAAGCCCAATCTCAGAAATTTTCAAAACATAGATTTTTGTCTCATTGCCTCCTACTTCCGCCCGGCGGTCAAGGCTTTATTGCTCGGTGCTCAAAGCGTCTCCTGGCGGTTCATACCAGAACCAGAATTTTAACTCTGCATTTTTAGGGTTCCAAATGCCCCCCAAAACTCACATCCACCACCAAAACCCCAAAGATCAGCAAAACAATTATTATCAACTGATCACGTGCATATTAAACTACATTATGCAATTTATATATTGATTTTCATCCGTTATATCTCATTGATTTGTAGATTTTGTCAAAATTAACCTAAACTTAGAACTCAAGAAAAACTTCTAAGAAAGGTCTCTAACTAGACTCACCTCTAGGGATGAAGATGATGAAAATCGGGAGATGAATGATGGATGATGAAGCTTGATGTTACAAGGTGTAACACGGTGGGAGAACTGACTTTAGTTATGTTGCGGATAGCAAGAGTCGCCACCGACTTTTATTTTATCCAAAGGAAAGGCATAAAAGAACAGGAAAGACCTTTTAAAAGATTTTTGGGTCCGGGGGGTAAGTTATGTAAAGGGAAGGTGTTAGCACCCTTTACATCCATGGTTATCCATGGGCTCTTAGTTACTTAGCTCATTTTAAAATGTTTTTGAAAATGTGAGGTGTGTGAATAGAAATTTTCATAAGAGTTTGATAATGATCCATGTATGGATGCGTAAAAAACTTGTGTTTGAAAATTGTTTGAAATTGTGAAGTGTTTGAAAAGTTTTTTGAATAGTGAGCAAGTAACTATGAGAAACCTACCCTAAAGTTTAAGTCTTTCTGTTCTTGAATCCTTTAAATGGTAAGACTATCCCTATTATTAAGGAATAGGTAGTCATTACCTTGGATGTGAGGGATAAGTAAGGGTCATAGGCAACTGTGGGGTGTATAAGCAATTTTTGGAGGGACTATCATCTTTATTCGAAAGGGACAAGATCATTACGAAGGCAACGATCGAAAAGGGACTTAATCTTTTATTTGTTAAGGGACTAGATGACTTTATTTTGAGGGGCTTTTGCTTTATACACCATACTTGACCTTTTGATTAGGCAACAATGAGAGGTATCCCTAAGGAAGTGAGATGGCGATCAAAGATCGACTTACGTGTGTGAGTGTACAATTTAATATTTTATCTTTAAATTAAGTGATCTAAATTAATTTTAAATGAACATACATGTTACACTCCCTATTTACTAACCATGGCATAAAATAAATAATAAACATTATAAAATATTACATCCAGGAGCAATTACATAATAATGATAAAAGCAGTTTAAAATAAATAAGCAAAATATTAATAAGCAAAATAAACAAGTAATTATAATTGGGTTAGTGAAAATAATAAAAATAATAAAATAATACTAAATTAAATGGGGTTAGTAATAAACATAATTAATAATAATAATAATGAAATAAATAAAAATATTATAATAATTAAAAGAAGAGATCAAAAAAGTTTTATAAACAATTATTTAAAGTTAATAAAAAAAATATTGACAATTATAAGAATTATTATAGAGTTTGAAGTTATATACAAATTATAAAATTAAATTAATTATGAAAATATTATAAACATAAAGTTATAATTATAAAATTAAATTAGTAATTTTTAACTATTTTTAAACATAATAAAACAATTATTTATATACAATAAATTAACTATAAGCAAATTATATAATACATATATACATAATTAAGATTTATAAATTATAATAGAATTAGATTTTAAATAGAAGAAAATTAGGGTTTGTCAAAATAAATTAGGGTTTTAGGAAAAATATATTTTTTAGGGTTAATTTATTTATACAAATAATTAATGAAATTATATTATAAATATATACATATTAATAAATATAAGTATAGAAAGGAAAAAAAGAAAGTTTGAAAATAAATTGTTATATTTTGACAATATGAGATTTTAAGAAAAGATTATTAATTAATTAGGTTTTATGGAATTTATATTAATTAATTTAATAAAAGAAATAACAAAACAAACAAAAACCTAAAAAATAGGACCTGGGATTTGAACCCAGGTCCTTTACCTGGCTGAAGAATGCTCAAAACCAACTGAGCCACTGCACGCAGCTGGTATGTATTCCACTTCACTTTGTTTTGTTGCATAACCTGGAAATAATCATGGTAAAAAAAGAAAACAACATAAAAGGACCTGGGGGGATTCGAACCCAGGTCCCTTACACAGCACACAAACGTTCTTTCCATCCAGCCGGGAGGGCGCTACTGGTAACATGCTCATAATAACGTATAATATATTAAGTACAATGATTAAAAGATGAAAAATAGAAAAACCACTGCAGCCAGGTTTCGAACCAGTACCCTCAAACAACACACGCGCGCTTCCTTACCACCAGGCCAATGCTGCATTTGTGAACAAAAACAGAAACAATTAAATAAAATATTATAAACAATATTTGAATTCTCCAAACGCGCGAAAAGGTCATCTTCAAATTTCCTGCGAAATCAGCTGCACTTTTTCTTACAAAGTTACCTGCGAATTTGATTTTACAGAATTTCCTAGGTTCATGTCAACGAACACGATACCTGTACAATTTTGTTAAATTGAAACCACAAATGTAATCACCACATCATTTACAGTATCATCATGTTATCATAATTCGTTTATAGTTGCTAAATCATAAGATCCCAATTTGAGCTTCAAAACCCTAATAATGGCGTCTTAGGTTTTAGGCTCTAAACCTTCAATCAAATAGTCCAGAAAGTATCTCTAGATCATAACTAACACGAATCACACAACAAAATCAGTTTATATTGGTTAGATATGTGAAATCGAAAAGCATAAAATTTTGAACAAGAATGGATTCGGTTAGAGCATTCGGCCATGGATGCAATGATAATGATGATGGAGATAGCTTATAGACCTCTCAAGGAACAAATTTACACCTTTAAATCATGCTGAATGAACCTAAATGGCAGAAACCGAATTTCAAATTTGGAGTGATTTTTGAAAGCTTGAATGTTCACTTGGAGGCAGAAAATTCGTGTCCTCTTGTTAGGGTTATCTTATGTACTTATAGTGTGATCAATTAGGTCAGAAAAACTTGATGCTTGTGTGAAAAAATTGATTGGAAAAGATTCAAAAAGATTAGGCCTTAAAAATCAAATATCCTTGTATGAACACCTTCTATTTTAGGCAAATCAACATGATTCTCTTACCACTTTGATACCAATCAACTTTATGAATTTCTAGAAGCTTAATCCTTTTTAAATCTTTGACTTTTATATTTTATTTTAATTTAAAATGATTTTTAATGAATTAAATCAAAATAAATAAAAATAAAATGATAAAAAAATCTGATTTTTATTGACTTGGGTCGTGCATGAGGTCATAGTATGGATTGGGTCATCATATGGCAAGCCCATTTAGAAAAAATTAGTTTTAAACCTCCATTTTCTTCATAAACCAACCAAAAATTTCCCAACTTTGCAAGGGCACACATCCTTCAATTTTAATGATATGAGGGTGTTCTTGGACATCTTGGAAAGCTTGAAGAGTCCTCTAACCAACCCCACTGGTTTCATGTCCATATAATTTACCATTCTCAAGTTATGCCCTTTTGAAGTTGTTGACTTTTTGTTGACTTTCAAAAGGACCTATAATGTCTTAGCTCATACCTTCCAAATGAAGCATTTTTGGGCTTGGCTTGTGAGACACAAAGTTGTAGAGAATTCAATTTCCTTCAAAATGAGCTTTGGATGGAAAATTGGTGATGAAGCATGTGAAAGTTATGGCTGGTCAAAGTTCAGTTGACTTTTCCTGAGGAAACCTTAATTTAGAAACCTTTGATTCTTGATAATCTGAGATCTCCTTGATGAATCATGATCAACCCTTGATCAAATGATGAATTTTAATTCATATAATTGATGTTGGCAAAAAATCATGAAGTTTGACTTTGGTTTGACCACAATTGACCTCAGTTTGACTTTTTAACTACTTTGACTGATTTTGACTTATCTGATCATCTGACTGAGCAAACTTTTGAGAAAAGTCTTGAAACTTGTCATGGGGGTTCCTACACACATATAAGATGTTATGAAGCTCACTTGAAGTCTTGGAAGTTCATTTAGCCTGATTAAAGTCAAAACCCTAGTTTTGGATGCACTGCTTAGGAGGTGCATTGTCTGAGGGAATTGTCAAATCTTCTGACTATTTGTGAACTTTGTGAACCTTGTGAACCATCATAAAATGTGTTGTGAACCTTGTGAACCTCATGGGAGGTCTTGTGAACCTCATAAAGTGTCTTGTTGACTTCATGAACCTCATAAAGTGTCTTGTAGACTTCATGAACCTCATGAAAGGTCTTGTAAGTATTGTGAACCTTATGGGAGGTCTTGTGAACCTTATGAACCTCTTAAAGTGTCTTGTTGACTTCATGAACCTCATGAAAGGTCTTGTGAACCTCATGGGAGGTCTTGTGAACCTTGTGAACCTCATAAAGTGTCTTGTAGACTTCATGAACCTCATGAAAGGTCTTGTAAGTATTGTGAACCTTATGGGAGGTCTTGTTAACCTTGTGAACCTCTTAGTACACAAAGCCTTGTATTGTGAGGGCAAATTTTGGGGTGCAACACAAGGATCTTCTTCTTCTCCAAGTTTTCCTCTTTTCCTTCTTTCTCCTCCATCTCTCTTCTTTCTCTTTCTTTCTTTTTATCTTTTAAAACAAAAGCAACAATACATATATGTTATACTGATATAACATATGTTGTAGTCTAATGGGTCAAAATATAGGGTATCCAAAAATGTCTCTGAGTCACTTAATTAACAAAACTTCTGAGTCAGATAATATTAACTATTTAATTTGAGTTCGTCGGTTGCTCTAATAATTTAAGTTAAAAACTCTCAGAGCACACCGGAACCCAATTAATCTTAATTAATATTATTTAAAGTGTTAGTTAAATTTATGGGGTATTACATCCTCCACTCCTTAAATCGAAATTTGTCCATGAATTTAAAAGGTTACCTTAAAAGATGTGGATAAACTTCCCGCATTTCTGATTCGAGTTCCTAAGTAGCATCTTCCAAATGCGTCACATCCCATTGTACCTTAACAAGTGGTATTTCCTTGTTCCTTAGCACTTTGGTTTCTCTTCCCACAATACGACTCAATTGTGGTTCAAAAATCAAATATGTTTTTATCTCAATAGAATATGGAAGTATTGGTTGAAGAGGATCGGGAACAAACTTCGAAGTTGAGACACATGAAAGACATCATGCATCTCTGATAGAGAGGATGGTAGGGCTAGCCTATAAGATACCTCACAAATCCTTCCTAAGATCTAATACGGTCCTACATATCTCAGACTCAACTTCCATGACTTAAACGGTCCTTTGAATCTCAATCTCGGGGTAACTTTCTAAAACACATGGTCACCTTCCTTAAATTCCAAAGGTCTCCTTCGGTTATCTGCATAACTCTTCTGACAATCCTGTGCTTGGTTTACTTTCACACGAATCATCTTAATCTTTTCAGTAGTCTCTTGAATAATTTCAGGCCCTAAAATCCTATTTTCACCAATTTCCGCCCAACACAAAGGCGTCCCACATTCCTCCCGTACAAAACCTCGTAAGGAGCCATACTGATGCTCGCATGGTAACTGTTATTGTAAGAGAACTCAATCAATGGCAAGAGTTCCTTCCAATTTCCTTTACTCTCCAACACATAAGCCCTTAACATATTTTCCATCGTTTGGATTATACGTTTCGTCTGATCGTTCGCTTGCGGGTGGTGTGACGTACTCAAATCCAACTTAGTACCCATAACTTGTTGAAAAGCTTTCTAGAATCTTGAAGTAAACTTTGAATCTCTATCTGAAATGATGTTTGAAGGAATACCATGAAGCCTCACAATTTCAGAAATAAATAACCTTGCAAGATGACTTGCCTTATAAGTTGTTTTCACGACTAAGAAATGTGCATATTTCGTTATTCAGTCCACTATCACCCAAATAGAATCATATTCACCTTGTGTACTGGGTAACCCAACTACAAAATCCATATAAATGCTATCTCATTTCCAAACTGGAATATCTAAAGGTTGCATCAGACTGCCCGATCTCTGTTCTTCAATTTTTACTTGTTGACATACTGCACATTCTGACATAAACACCACAATGTGTCTTTTCATGCTAGACCACCAATATTCTCTCTTCAAGTCTTGATACATCTTCGAAGAACAAGGATGTATCGTAAAAGTACCCTTGTGATCTTCATCTAAAAAATTTCTTTATAAAATCACATTATTCGGAACATAAACCCTTTGACCAAAAAGAATGATGCCATTTGTTGCCCGTAAGAAACCCGGTTGAAGTAATACTTCCTGCAACCTCTCATCCAACATCTGTCCTTGTTGAATCTCATCCCTTAAATTAGAATTGACATTCAAATTTCCCATAATCACACCATCAGGAGTCCAAACAAACTGAAGGTTAAGATCTCGAAACCTTTCCAATAAAGTATACTCTAGTATCATTAACTCCACATTATGAATTGCTTTTCGGCTCAAGGCATCCGCCACTTTATTTGCCTTCCCTGGGTGATATTTTAGTTCTAAGTCATAATCCTTCAAGTACTCCACCTATCTTCTTTGTCTCATGTTCAATTCCTTTTGATCAAATAAATATTTCAATCTTTTGTGGTCACTGAACATTTCAAAACGCACACCATACATATAGTGTTGCCACACTTTCAATGTAAAAACTACTGCAACTAACTCCAAATCGTGAGTTGGATAATTCTTTTCATGAACTTTTAATTGTCGAGAAGTTAAAGCCACCACTTGACCATCTTGCATTAATACGCCACATAATCCCATTTTCAATGCATTACAGTACACTTGATACGACTTGTTGAGATCGAGAATAATCAAAACAAGAGCGATTGTCAATCTTTCCTTCAAGCTCTTAAAACTTTGTTCGCAACCAGAATCCCATTCGCAAGAAAATCCCTTTCGAGTAATTTTTATCATCGGTAGTGCCAACTGAGAAAATCCTTTAATAAACCTTCTATAGTAATCAGCCAAACCCAAAAAACTTATGACTTCTGAAGCATTCTTCGGTCTCTCCCAATTAATCACTGCTTCAACTTTCGACGAGTCCACTGCCACGCCTCCTTGAGATATAACGTGACCAATAAATCTCACTTCTGACATCCAAAACTCACACTTGTTTAACTTAGCAAAAAGTTGTTTCTCTTGCAACACTAATAAAACAATTCTTAGATGCTCTTCGTGCTCTTACAAAGTACGAGAATTAATAAGAATGTCGTCTATAAAGATTACAACGAATTGATCTAAGTAAGCTTGAAAAAGCCTATTCATATAGTCCATGAAAACAACTGGAGCATTCATCACACCAAAAGGCATTACTAATAATTCGTAATGACTATAACGGGTCCTAAATGTGGTCTTTGGTACATCCACACTCTTCACCCGAATTTGATGATAACCCGACCGTAAATCAATCTTCGAGAATACATAGGCTCCTTTTAATTGATCTAACAGATCGTCTATCCTTGGTAAGGGGGTATTTGTTCTTGATGGTTACCTTGTTCAATTGACGATAGTCGATGCACAAACGCATACCACTATCATTCTTCTTTACGAGTAGCACTGGAGCTCTCCACTATGATACACTAGGTTTAACAAAATGCTTAGCCATCAACTCTTCTAATTTATCCTTTAATTCCTTTAACTCCAACAGTGCCATCCGTTATGGGGAAACGGATATACGAGTCGTTCCCGGTACCAGGTCAATTGAGAATTCTACTTCCCTTTCCAGAGGAAGAGAAGTAACATCCTCGAGAAAGAATTCCGGAAATTCACAAATAATTGGAATATTCATTACTTACTGAACACTACCAGGTTCCTCAGTTAAAACTAAAAGAATATATTTATCCTTCTCAAACAAGAAGTTTATCATTCCAACTGTACCTTCCATGATTGTTGTCGACAAATCCTTTGGAGAAGCTTCGACAGATGGAATAATGATTAGATTTTCTTCGCACCTGATAAACACTGAATTAGCAGAGATCCAATCCATTCCCAAAACAACATCCATTTTCTTAAGCGATAAACAAATAAGGTCAACCTGAAAAACTCTACCATTCACGGATAAAACACAATTTTCACACATCAATGGTGTCTCAACCATTTCATCTATGGCGGTAGTGACCACCATAGGAGGAGATAAGGGAATTGCTTGCAACCTAAGTCGCTTCATGCAACACACATACACAAAAGAGTGTGTTGCTCCACAATCAAACAATACAAAGCAAGGATGCCCATTAACTAAACACGTACTAGTAATTAAGGAATTATCACCTTTAGTTTTCCAAGCATCCAGTGTTTAGAATCTACCAGTGCTCTTTGCTTGGACCTGGTTGGTTTCTCCCCTGTGGACAATCTCAAGCCATGTGTCCTACTTTCTGACATTAATAACACCTCATTCCATCCAAGCTACACCTCCCCTAATGAACTTTACCATAAGTGTGACAAGCAGGAGGTGAATTAGTTCTAGAACTCTGCATTTGTTTTCCCTTGAATGGTTATGGTCGAGGCCTATACTGTTGGCTTGATCTTCCACGATCATTCTGGTTCATCTTGTTAGAATCCCCTTCAGCATGAACTCTCTTCAAACTACTATCGGTCACATAGCACTGCCTCAGCAGTTCAGAATATGTAGCAAACTCTCATTGTGATACATTGTGAGAGATATTAGCCCTTAAACCAAAAATAAACTAGTCCACCTTCCATTTCTCATCTGGAGCATACATATCCTGCCTAGAGTAAGCAGACATGTTTTCAAACTTTTTAGAATAACTGGTCACAATCATGCTACCTTGCCTTAATTGTTGGAATTACAACTCCTTCTGAGTCCTTAAAGAACTTGGAAAGTACTTCTCCATGAAAGTACCCTTAAACTGATCCCACTCCTAAGGAATGTCATGGATAGTCATCAAAGATGATGCACTTTTCCACCACCTCATGGCTAGACCCTTTAGCATGTGAGAAGCGAACTCTACCTTGCTTTCCTCATTACAAGGAATGATCATGAAGATATGTTCCATACCAGCTATCCACTCATGATCATTAACTAGATCCAAGTTACCAAGAAACTCTGGAGGATTCATACGAATGAAGTCCCGAAACGTTCCACCCGCATTCTCAGCCACAACCACTGGAGTGTTAGCACTTCCGTTCAGATTATGTATCATCAGCTCCATAAACTGATTCTGCTGTTGTTGCATATGCTGCATGAATTGGGGCCATGGAACACCATCGACGCTACCAGAAGAGTCAGTTCTAGGTTGGGATTTACCACGTCCACCATGATTGCTTCTGCGTCCGTCCTTCATGTTCCTCTATGTCATATAGACAGGATTAAGTTGATCTGAATTAAAACCATAAATTATAACATATAAGACCAAGGGCGACATAACACATATGAAGCAGAAAGATACACTAAAAGTATTTCACGGCTAGGTCGAGGATACGACCTGCTCTGATACCAATAGTAACACCCATATATAACAACATACTTCAAAGCATATATATTATACATGAATCCAAGTTTGGATATTGAAATACAATTAAGTTCTTACATAACATATTACATCCGTTAAATTCCCTAATACAAAAGTCTAAACTAAGGCATAATATACATTAGATCAACAATGATATCAAAACAAACTCCACCAGCGGAAGCCATGCCATGCACAAAATATTAATTAGTAAGGATAAGTCAAATGACATTATCCTTACCCTTCTCAGAACCTGTAGTACCTGAAACAATAATCAACAATGAGGGGATGAGATAACAAATCTCAGTGAGTCCCTATCTTATGGATTCTCTTGGCTTAACACGGTTCTAACCCAATACTACTGAAGTCAAAAGGAACAAGACCGTGAGTTCACAACACTCACACTCATATGAAAACATGTATGGAGTTAAACAACTCAGAAGTATCACTAATCCGACAACCACGAGGTATCCCCTATTCCCATCCTCTCCTACGTCTAAGTGTCGGCACGAGTCATGTATCCTTGTATTTACTTTGCATATGAAATGGATTTGGATCCTAGGCTTGTTAACCTTGAATCATCACTTCATATGGCCTATTAACCATCTTAAGTCTCTACATATAAATATGTTCCATTCGTACTACACGCGGGAATTAAACCTGCCAAGTAACCATGCGTACATTCCAGAGGAGCCCTTGGCTCATGAAACGACATCTTAGGGAAAAACAGTTCCGATTACGTGATTTCACTCAAAAAGGAAATGTATATGACATTCCTAAGGTCTGTTAACCTTTTCCACAAGTAACATACCCAAACGGGTTCACACATGTTCCATATTGTGTATTGTCACCACTATACCTTTACACGACTAAGGTATACAATAAATACCAAAAGTTTGGGCATTTCCATCTAGATTTAATAACCAATTAGTCTCACTACTAAGTCTCCACTAGTTAGTGTACAAGGTTTCCTCACTCACCCTAGTCTTTATGCCTTTATAACATTTTATTCCATAAAGCACATAATTCAAATAAACCGATTAAATAATTAAATTCTTCGACAAAAGTAATTATTTTCCATTCCAATAGATAAAATATCCTTTTAGCTTCGAATTGATATAACATATGCATTAATCGAACATGCGAAACAAAAGTTATGGATGCTTGAAGAAAAGAAATAATTGCTTGAAAAATTGCCAGGGGCGCCCGACGATCATCGTTTCGCTCGGCGGTGCCCCCAGCGCATGCTGCTTCGCCCGACGAACGCAACGATGCAAGCCCCATCTCAGAAATTTTCAAAACAGAGTTTTTTCTTTCAGCGCCTCCTACTTCCTCCCGGCAGTCAAGGCTTTATCGCCCGACGCTCAAAGCACTACCCGACGGTTCGCACTAGAACCAGAATTTTAACTCTGTGTTCTTAGGGTTCCAAACGCCCAAAAAAACTCACATCCACCACCAAAACCCTAAATATCAACAAAACAAGTATTATCAACTGATCACATGCATATTACAACTACACTATGCATTTTATATCGATTTTCATCCGTTAGATCTCATTGATTTGTAGATTTTGTCATAATTAACCTAAACTTAGAACTCAAGAAAAACTTCTAAGAAAAGTATCTAACTAGAATCACCTCTAGGGATGAAGATGATGAAGATTGGGAGATGAATGATGGATGATGAAGCTTGATGTTACAATGATCTTCTTCTTCTCCAAGTTTTCCTCTTTTCCTTCTTTCTCCTCCCTCTCTCTTCTTTCTCTTTCTTTCTTTCTATCTTTTAAAACATAAGCAACAATACATATATGTTATACTGATATAATATATGTTGTAGTCTGATGGGTCCAAATAGAGGGTATTCAAAAATTTCTATGAGTCACTTAATTAATAAAACTTCTGAGTCAGATAATATTAACTATTTCATTCGAGTCTGTCGGTTGCTCTAATTATTTAAGTTAAAAACTCTCAGAGCACATCGGAACCCAATTAATCTTAATTAATATTATTCAAAGTGTTAGTTAAAATTACGGGGTATTGCAGTAAAAGTCTTTCTTTGCTCGTACATGATGGAAAGCTTGATCTTGTGGTCGGGGCAAGACAATTTAAAGTTCCTTCTCACACTTTGTATGTTTGTGATATTTTCATTTTCTACAAAGGGAAGTTCTCTAATATTACAAATCTCAATTATGTCTTCTTCAGATATTCTATTGCTTCTGGTCAAACCTTCAGTCACTCAAAATCTATCATTTACTCTAGTTCAATTTCAGATGTTAGACTTGATCACTTTGTGTATAGAACTAGTTTTCCAAAAGGTAATTTCCTTATTATTTACTTAGGTATATCCATTTTCAAAGGCAAGGTGAAATCACGTCATTTACAACCTATTTCAAATACAATCATTGCCAAGCTCTTATGCTGGAAAGGTTTTCTTCTCTCTATTGTAGGGACGGTTGCCTTGTTAAATCGGTGATACCCAGTATGCTCATCCATTATTTTTCTATGTATGCCTTGCATATTGTTACTCTCAAAAGAATTGAAACAACTATTAGGAATTTCATTTGGCGCGGTGATATTAAAAAGAGGAAATTAGTTATTGTTTCCTAAAAAATCCTTTGCAATCATATTCCTCATAGGGGTATTGGTATCATGTCACTCATCCGTTTAAATGAAGCTAACAACCTTAAACTTTGTTGGGAGTTTATGTCTAATGGATAACATTGGGATAATCTGTTGAGGCTAGAGTGAAGATATCCATTGTGAAAACTATAGAGGGATTAAACTTATGACTCATACCATGAAGTTATCAGAAAGAGTGATTGAACGAAAACTAAGAAAAAAGACTCAAGTCATTGAGAATCAATTTGGTTTTATGATTGGAAGGTCAACCATGGAAGCGATCTATCTACTACGACGTGTGGTGGAGCAGTATAAGATGGACCAACAAGACATGCACTTAATTTTTATTGACTTAGAGAATGTGTATGATAGAGTGCATAGAGAGATTTTGTGGGAAACCTTAGAGAAGAAAGAGGATAAAATTGCATATATTCGAGCTATCCAAATTATGTATGAAGAGGTATCAACTAGCGTGCAAACACAAAGGGGAGAGACAAACGATTTCCCATTAAAATATATTTGCATCAAGGTTCAACTTTAAGCCCCTATCTTCTTACCTTAATTTTGGATTTACTCACGGAACACATCTAAGAGCTAGTAGTGAGACGCATGCTTTTTGCAGATAATATAATCCTACTTGGATAGTTGAATGAGTATTTTAACGATAGGTTGGAGACAAGCATTAAAAACACATGATTTTTGCCTAAATTGTAGTAAAATAGAGTATATGGAATGAGTGTTCAACAAAAGAAGAAGCGTTTCTAACCTAGAGGCGAAAGTTGAAGAGCATATCATCCCTCAAGTCTTACTGTTTAAATATTTTTGGTATGTCATTCAAAATGATGGAGAAATAGAAAAGGGGTGTAAACCATTTAATTCAGACTGGGTGACTGAAATGGAGGAGGGCTTTAGGGATTCTATGTGACGCAAAGGTATCGCTCAAGCTAAATGGAAAAATGTATGGGACTGCGGTAAGGCTTGCAATGTTGTATGGGATAAAATGTTGGGCACTTAAGAATCAACACGAGAATAAAGTAAGTTTAGCTGAGAGGAGGATGTTGCGATGTGTGGTAAGATTAGAAATGATATGATTAGAAATAAAAATATTATAGAGAATGTTGGGGTAACACCTATAGTTGAGAAGCTTGTGGAAAATAAATTTAGGTGATTTGGATATGTAGAGAGAATATCAGTAGATTTTGTGGTAAGGAGAGTGGATAAAATGAAGATAAGTCAAACAACTAGAGGAAGAGGAAACCCTAAAAAACTATAAGAGAAATTATCGAGAAAGATCTCGAGTTTAACAATTTAGATAAAAACATAATTTTGAAAAGAATATTATGACGAAAATTAATTCATATAACTAATCCACGAAACAAAGATTGATTGTTCATTAAAAAAATAATATTAATATATAAATAGATATACACCGTATAAAAAAAATCAATTTTACACAAAAATTTCCTATATATAATTCATACATAAAACTATTACTATAATCATGAAGTTAGTTTTTTAATTTTGGGTTAATAGTCATTTACCCCTTGCAATATAGGCGATTTTTGATTTATCCCCTTTAAAAAAATAATTTTGAATTACCCCCTGAATTTTTTGGGTACCCTTAAACGTATAAACACCAGGGGGTAAATACAAAAAATGTATTTTCAAGGGGGGTAATTTTTCCACCTGTAGGGCAAAAGACTTAGAATTTTAAAATTATAAGGGGGTAATCCAAAATTATTTTTTTAAAGGGGATAAATCAAAACACGTCTATATTGAATGGGATAAATAACTATTAATCCTTTAATTATATATATATATATATATATATATATATATATATATATATATATATATATATATATATATATATATATATATATAGAGAGAGAGAGAGAGAGAGAGAGAGAGAGAGAGAGAGAGAGAGAGAGAATCATACTAATACACATTCATGTAGGCATGCATTAGCAACATACACTTCGGTGTATTTTTGTGTGAGGCTTATCAATTTTGGGTGTGTATTAGTATTATATATATATATATATATATATATATATATATATATATATATATATATATATATATATATATATATATATATATATATATATATATATATATAGGGAGCATATCTAGTGAGAATGACATTTTTATGTGAGAACATGAGAATGAATCTGAACCATTAGATTTTAAAATTAATGGTTGAGATTATGTTTCATTTATTTCTCTCTCCATCATTATTAAAATAAATGAATTAAATTAAAATATTATAATAAATGACAAATAATCTCAACCATTAATTTTAAAATCTAATGGTTCAGATTCATTCTCATGTTCTCACATAAAAATGTCATTCTCACTAGATATGCTCCCTATATATATATATATATATATATATATATATATATATATATATATATATATATATATATATATATATATATATATATATATATATATATATATATATATATATATATATATATAAATTGTTATGCACTGTTAGTGTAAATTTTTTTACCCAATCAGTGTATCACATTCACTCAAAAAGATTATTTTTTAAATAATTAAAATCAAAGTCAAATTGTAATTAAAATTTAACGATCACGATTAACTGACAGTGTAAAACTGTTTTATACTGTCGGTGTATACCAATTATATATATATATATATATATATATATATATATATATATATATATATATATATATATATATATATATATATATATATATAGATGTGAATGACATAAATAAGTTAATTTACAGTTTTCTTTTTTTACCCTAAACACACGTTTAAATACATTTTACTCACATTAAAGTAGTTTTGTTTCTACATGCGATGTTTCCCTATCAGGATACTTATTTATATATCTGTCGTTTTCTGCAGTTGAAGAGTGAGAGAGAGAAAGAGAGAGAGAGGATGGGAAGAGGGAAGGTTGTTCTGGAGAGAATACAGAACAAGATCAATCGACAAGTTACATTCTCAAAAAGAAGAAGTGGTTTGCTCAAGAAAGCATTCGAACTTTCTGTGCTTTGTGATGCGGAAGTTGCTCTCATCATCTTCTCCAGCCTTGGCAAGCTTTTTCAATACAGTTCCACTGAGTTAGTCACTCTTTTTAACTAAATATCTTATCTATATATTAAACTACTCCTTCTGAGATTTTTTTCTTCATATATTATATTGATATTCTAATCAGCTTGAACAAAATCATTGAGAAGTATCGTCAATGTTGCTTCAACAATATGTCTGAAAATGGTGACTTGGAAGAAAATGAGTCACAGGTAATTCCTCTTCTTTTTCTCATGTTAACAAACTTTACTACGATATCTGTAGCACCGATATTTCTGAAGAAAAAAAAATGTCATTCCCAAACTGGTAATTACGCTTGTGATTAAGTTAAACTTTTTTAAAATTATTAGACTTATCAGTGTCGATCTCATGTTTCTGGTATCTGGTGTATGTGTTTCATAGATGATCATTTTCATGAAATAGTGTTTATTTATCTTAATTGTGCATTGCAGGGCTTATATGAGGAGCTTTTGATGCTAAGAGTTAAGCATGAATCTCTTGCCCAGACTCAAAGGTATTATTATTTCTGATCAAACAATTTTATTTTTTTTATGTTTATAGGTGGAATTTAAACTAGTTTATATTGTTTTGATGTTTTTTTTTGTCATAAAGGAATTTTTTGGGAGAAGAACTCAGTACACTAAACATAAAAGATTTGCAGAATATAGAAAAACAACTAGAGAGAACGCTTGCACAAGCCCGAAAGCACCAAGTACTTAATTTTACTACATTCTCATTCATCTTCATAAACTCCGGTAGAAAATTGAAAATGAAATACACTCATTTAATGAATCGATAACGTGTTTTGCCTTTTAATTGCAGATGCAGAAACTGATGACACGAGTTGATGAATTACGCCAAGAGGTATACAATTATAGAATTATATTTGGGTTCGAACTCGTACTCCTGCATCATGGATGCAGTCAGATGTTTTCTGCAAAGCTATCAACTGAGAGACATAATTCTTATTGTTTATGTATCGGCAGGTTCACAAGGTGGAGGAGGTTAACAAACATTTAGAATCCAAGGTATGTCAATATAGTGTAGGGAATGCTCTATGTAAGATTAAGATTAGAACCTTTTATTTTTTATATGACCCTTTTATCTATTTGTATGCAATTGATTAGTTTTTAAACTGTTACACCAGGAAAGAGGTTTAAGCACCAGTGTTTGTGATGATTCTACTGATTTAACCATCTCCAACAACAACAATATCGTTACCAATTTGCATGATCCACAAACCAATGAGTTTGAATATTGGTGTGTATTTTTTCCATCTTTCACATAAACTTGCACTTATAATAGTAGACATCTTTGGTATCCAACATGTATTCGAGTCTCCACTGACACGACACCGACACATGTAGTTACATTCAATTATGTCTGTGTCGGTGTTTAATAATGTGCAAAGATACAATGAATATGCAAAAACTTTTATTAAATATCTATACACACATTATGTTACAGTCAGCTTAGGCACCAACAAGCTGCTTCAAAGGGACAGGCAATAGATACAAGGATTGACAGGGGCCAAAGCAGTTGCAACAAGAACAATGGATGGATGAATATTTGAATTTTTCATTTACCAAAGGCTTGTGATCTCTGAAATATGTCTCAAATAATCACTAATTTATGAGAGCCTATTTGGTTTAATTTATAATAGGGACTTTTTCTTTTTCTTCTCAGCATGACAATGTGGCTTCAAATGCATTATGCATATGTAGCTAGACAGGTAATCCAATGTAATAATTGGTTGTACATATTAACCTTTTTCTGTCTATTTATAATTATTTTTTCAAAAATTTTTTTTTTTTATTTTAAATTAGCAACGATTTTAAGGTTAATTGAATATTTATTAGTCGATAGTTAATTAGACGAGTACAAACACATTGAAACCTAATTCAACCAAAATCTTTTTCGAATATATTAAAATTTATCATGGCCACCAAGACTTATACTCGGTCAAAATAAATTTTACACTAAGTCAAAACACATTAGGAAGGAATAATTGGACTTTATGACCATGTTAGTGTTAATAGCACCACTAATCCAAGAAGACGAAGATTGAGCAACCACATTCTGGCTAAGGATTAAAAGGGTCCGATTTTAGAAAGGTTTAGAAATTTAATTACGAATAGAAAAAATATATTTAAGGAATCATAAGAGTTCGATTTTAGAGAGTTTAAGGTGAATTTTAGAGTTAAGTGAAAGTGAAAGTAAAGGCTATCATTATGAGATTGTTCATCATCATTGTAAGTCTTATTAGTTGCTTTCTAATGGTAAAAATCATGAATCCCTTAATGATGATCAGTGCCCTTTGATTAGGTTTCCTATAGAGGATTCTACCATAAACATATGATTTAATTTAATTCTCCATGGGTAGTTTGTAATGAATTTCTGATATTAATTATATACTTTTATTTGAACTTAATGCTTTCTGTCATCTACAATTTGAACTTAATGCTTTCTCTCATCTACAAAATTGAGAGAATCGATGTGGATGACAATGAGAATTAGTGGTAATTTGCCTATTGGATTGGTAAACTATGAGATTCTAATGATCATTCATGTTACGATTGAAAAAATATTGACCACTAGTATAATTTCACACACTATAAAATCTTTGTCTTAGAGATTGAAGACTTCTAACATCTAGGGAGTTGCTTTTACGAACTAAGTATTTCTTATGATTGTAGGATTAATTATTAATCCATTAAAACTATGTAAATTAAAAATTGACTTAAATAAAATATATCTTAATGCGATGACTATTTAGATTAATAAATAATTAAGTAAATGAGGTTTTTATTTTGAATTTCAAAATAAAATTTAAAACCCTCTTCTCTCTCTTTGTGACTATTGGGACATGATTGTTGGGATGAGATATGACTGTTGGAATGTGATGCCTATAAATAAACACCATTAAGAAAGAAACAACAATTTTTCTCATTCCTTCTCATTTTTCTAACATCTAGGGAGTTACTTTAACGAAGTGAGTATTTCTTGTGATTGTAGGATTAATTTATTAATCAATTAAAACTGACTCATGTAAATTAAAGATTGACTTAAATAAAAGATACCTTAATGCGATGATTGTTTAGATTAATAAATAATTAAGTAAATGTGATTTTTATTTTGCATTTCAAAATAAAATTTAAAACTCTCTTCTCTCTCTCTTTATGACTATTGGAACATGATTGTTGGGATGAGATATGACTATTGGAATGTGATGCCTATAAATAGACATCATTAAGAAAGAAACAACAACTTTTCTCATTCCTTCTCATTTTTCTCACAAATATACAAAAGTGTCTTCATCATCAAAGACACACAAACGGAAGAAGGAAAAGAGGAGAGAACAATCCAGATCAAGATTGAAATCAC
This sequence comes from Lathyrus aphaca, assembly GCA_963966055.1. NCBI lineage: Eukaryota > Viridiplantae > Streptophyta > Magnoliopsida > Fabales > Fabaceae > Lathyrus > Lathyrus aphaca. Next base: position 55,631,090 of record OZ014520.1, read on the forward strand.
ATAAAGTGGATATTATGGAGACCTGTGGAGAATGTTCTTCACCTAAAGAATTTCTTCATGTATGACACTTGTGAATTCAATTAAGGAAATGTTTCTTCTTTGTTTTCTTATCCATATTATGTTGTATACATTATTGTTAATATGTGATGAGAAATGTGTCTTTGAAGAGGCATGAAAGACACATTATTGTATCTCTTAAGATTATTTGAATATGATTGATTCATGATACATGGAAGAAATCAAGTTGATGAATAATTTCTGACCCCCATGATCTGACCATTCTACTTTATTAAAGATAATGATTTGGTGCTTTCAATGAATGATGCACAATTACATTATAAGATTGAAACATCAAGTTATTACATGAGTCGAGTGGGAAATTGTATGATTAATTTATTAATTCATTAAAAAGACTATTGTAAATTAAAGATTGAATTAAATAAAAGATACCTTAATATGATAATTGTTTAGGTTGATGGATAATTAAGTAAATGGGGTTTTTATTTTGAATTTCAAAATAAAATTTAAATCCCTTTTCTCTCTCTTCATGACTATTGGGACATCACTGTTGGGATGAGATATGACTGTTATAATGAGATGCCTATAAATACACACCATTAAGAAAGAAACAACAAATTTTCTCATTCCTTCTCATTTTTCTCACAAATATACAAAAGTGTCTTCATCATCAAAGATACATAAAAAGAAGAAGTAAGAGAGGAAAGAATAATTCTGATCAAGAATTAAGAACTCACTACTACAGAAAACTCATTTAACAACGGTTGGAAACTACATATAATGACGCAGATCAAGACGTTGTTATGTAGAGTGTTGATATAAGTACGCTACTTATAATCACGAACCTAGGACCGTTGTATTTTGAAAAACACATTGTATATTACAATGGTTAGGTATAACAACCGTTGTAATATATACCAAATATCACAACAGTAATAAGTTTCCACCGTTGTGGAGCGTACCCTTAGTTTATTAGATACAAATGTATAATATTTGTTTTATCATACGTCTAATTAAAGAATTACAACCATTAAAATTGGTAAAGAACTATATAATCTGAAAATTAAACTGTTCTTGAAAACCAACTTTAACACACCACTATTTTCTGAATTGCATGCGTCTCATCGTGCATATTTTATGTTCTTTAATAATATTATGGTTCAATGGTCGGTTTCCTTCAATCCATCAATATCTTTTATTATAGTTTACCTCATCATCGTCACTTATCATCGCGATTTTATCATCATAACAATCACGATGATAAGTGACGACGATGAGGTATAGTAGAATTGGATATTAATGAATTGAAGCAAACAAATCATTGAACCATATATTTGTGTTAAGGAACATAAAATGTGTTGAATGAGATGCAAACTATTCGGAAAAAATTAATTGATATAAGTTGGTTTTCAAATACCTCTTAATTTTCAGATTATACGTTTCTATGTCAATTAAATGATTGAATTTTCAATAAAAGGATAGTGAAACAAACAATATACATAATATATACTAAACTAAATTTCATATGCAATATCAAAATGAATTCATATATATATATATATATATATATATATATATATATATATATATATATATATATATATATATATATATACCTTATCAACTCAAACTATATGATTTCTACCACCATCATCATCACCATGTATCATCTTTACTAAACATCTTCAGTTATTTCAAATAAAATAAAATTAGTTAGTATTCAAAACAAAACCAGTAAAAGGGAAAGTTAAACAAACAAGATACATTGCTTTCATATGTACTATTACAATGAAGTTCACCTAACTTGTAAAGCATCCTGAGTTTGAAAAACATCTTGTTCGTGAAGCAATGATGAAAAAAGTATAAGGTGGATGAAGTTTCCATTATAGCTTCTTACTTATAATTTTTTCATTGCTACATAAACAATATGTCATATATCTAAAGTGTGATTTTTGTTAATGCATTGAAGACAAATCTGAAAAAATGATAACAATCAACAAAAACAACATGAAGCAAACGAGATAATGGAAACTATCTAAACAAATAATCAACAAAAACAACATGAAACAACAAATATTGAAGTAGAAAAATACCTTATTTTCCATATCTACACAAACAATATGTACTTTAAGCTTGCTACCGTCAGCATCATCACCATGTTCATCTAGTTTGTGAAATGATGAAGAAGAAATATAAGGAGGAATAAGCTTAAACAACAACTTTATACTTCTATATTTCTTTTCAATGTTTCTAAAACTAGACGAAGTTTGATGCCTAAGATGGAAGAAGAGGAATAATAAATATGCAACAAAAGAGATCATGAGAAATACATACAATAGATGGAAGAAGAAGAATACATTAATGTATGATAGAAAAGTGCTAGGATTTCACTGTGAAGGAAACGACGATACAATCAAGAAGGGAAAGTTATTAATTCGCTTATATGGGTAAATATTTCACAACGGTTATCGCAAAAACCGTAATGATAAGTATATATTTATTATAAATGTATCACATCGGTTAAACATGAGAACCGTAACAATAGCCCTTTTATTTGGTACAAGGTTCGACTCCTGGCATCAACATTTTTCAATTTTACATAATATATTACAATAGTTATAACAAGAAATCGTTGTAATATTACAACCTTTACTCTTCCCAAAAGAGAGGAACGTTCATCCCAAGTATAATGATGATTTATGATTTTATCCATTTTTAAAAAATATCGTTCGGTAATATCAATCATTACAATTTATCATCATTGCAAGCACCAAACTATCAAAATTTTCATCTTCAACCTCATCTATAAATAGACAGTTTAACATTTCTTCATAATATATTTTTTGTAACAATGAGTTCAACCAATGATAATGCTAACACAAACATCACAAATGAGGTCACAAATGAACAACGTCAGCGGCCAAATGAGGAGGTTCAACCAACTGAAAATTTGGTTGTCAGGGATACGTTAAGGGCGAGGAAGGCCAAAAAGAAGAAGAAGAAGTCATAGTAATAAAATGATCGAACCCATAGAGACCAAATATCAATCTTATCGTTACCTATTGCCAAAATGTAAATCTAATGCTAATTAATAATAATAATAATATTTGATGCAAAAGAATTAAAATAAGCTGGTATGAAAAATCAATTAAGACAGAGACCAGAATATGACTCACATCGACCAACAATACTCGCAAAATAGTAGTAATAATTAATTAAATTGGGATAATATTTTTTAATAATAAAAAGAACTAATTTAAAGGAACAGTGTGCTTTCGTGCAGTCAGAACCGAGTTTTAACCTAAAATTTATATTGTCGCTTTCGTGTGTTCAGCGTGTTAAAGTGCAAAACTTCTATTTTTGAAAATTAATTACTTTCAATTAATCAAAAGTTGTTTAACGTGAAAAATAAGTTTAAAGGTATTATTGCCTTTCGCTCGTCTAATACCAGATTTTGAGTGCATAAACGCCAGACTATCTCGAACTGATAAATCTTTTAACTGGACCGAGCTCAAGAATCGTTTTTGAAGTTTTTTTTCTTCTGGTTATTCTTCACGAGCCCAAAAGGAGAGCTTTTCTTTAATGGCGAAGCTCACATACCAAACATAGACTTCTTCTAATCCCCAAAACATACAAATAGCATTTACAATGGTTTAGCTCCTAACCAAAATAATTAATTCCTAAGAAAGAATGATTTACTCAAGAGAAAATATCACTCTTCGTAAATTTACTATAAAGCCCTCACCCAAAACAAAATCCTCACTAAACTCAAGAACACTCTCAAAACACTTTGGCTAAATTATATGATAAAATTTGAAATAATTTAGCGAAATTATGAGAGAATAAAAGTAAGGTGTTTCTTGTTTTTCTATATGATTTGAAACGGCGAAAAGGCTTTCTATTTATATGCCAAGAGATGGTGTAAAAATGGAAAAATACGTGTATCTTTTAATTGCCCTAATCGATTAGACATTTGCAATAATCGATCATTTATACCCAACATGGAAGTTTTGGATGATATTTTTTACCAATCATTAAGAGATTGGCATAATCAATTATGGGCTTGATTCACCTTCATCTTCATCTAATCAATTATGTCTTTTTTATAATAGATGACAGTTCAAAAACTTATCCTAATCAATTTACCAGTTTCTAATTCAACCGGCTAGCCTAAAACAATTTATGGTTATTTTGATTAAAAATTGAGATGCTTCTCAAGCTTTTAAAGTGTGTGTGTGTGTGTGTGTGTGTGTGTGTGTGTGTGTGTGTGTGTGTGCGTGTGATTTAGCCATACTACTTAAAAAAACACCATTGTGTCTTTACAATATATTGATCACTCAAACAAACACGATTAGACGAGCTTTCACACTTCCACTCTTTCTCACTTTAAAGCTTAAAGTCTTTGAATTATCTTTGACATTATTTCACACAATATTCTTGAGTATTGTGGATGAGGCTGGAGATATGTCCACATTTGTTCCTATCATTTGAGATGTTTAAACCATACTTCTTCACTTGAGTTTGATGTAGAGGAATAACTTGATCTTGACCAACCACCTTGTGCATCTTTGACATGTAGTAAATTTAGTAGTTGCTTGTTTTCAAGTGTTGTTGTCTTCAAAACCACATCAGGTATTGTCATCATCAAAACTATGCAGCCATCAAAATTCAGTAGTGACTTGTATCTTGATTATTATACATGTTAGCACATAGTTCAAAACTTTTCTCAACGTTGATTCTCAACATATTATTTTTCTTATTTAGTGCTCTTTTTAATTTTGAATAAATTTGAGAATATATATGGTTCTTTAATTTGATTGTTGCTTGAGTTAAGCGTTGGAATAAGAGTGGTTGTAGTCAGTTGTATTATTTGAGCATGATAATTTCATAACATTGTAAACTTAGTGTTGTAAAAATTGATACCGGAATAACAAAATATAATCGAGTTCTTTAGGTTCAAGAAACTCACAAGGGTTAGGGTTTATGGAAAACACAAGGATAACAACAAGAATTTGGTTATAAACTGTGATTCTTTCCTTTTTCTATCAAACAAGATTATAAGTATACAAGAATAACAAATAACATCTCTCTCTATCTCTTGAATTAGGATTTAATATTCGTATTTTTTTATTATTCAAGATGAGAGACTAGCATGCTATTTATAAGAAAACTAACACACTAACCTAATGGGCCTTTACCCACTACAAGCCACCTTAGAGTACAAGCTAACTTAAACTAGTCGGCTTACAAACAAGGTTGAATTCAACATGCTAACAAACCTAGAAATATTGACTAATGCATGTTAGAACAACTTCGACTACAACACACATTACTTCCGACAACACGATGCAAATAGACTTTGATATCATGCTTAATTCATGTCGAACCAGAAGCTACCCTTCGACCATACTAGAGTTTGAACCACACAAATATCCATCTTTAAACAAACTCTAATACAATAAAGGAACAAACTAGCTTTCTTCATGCAACTTTATCAACTATATATAGTGTAAAAACTTGAAACTAGGCAATGTGTTAGTGATCATATCTCCTCGCTCGATTACCTCTATGACGAAATGTAGCCTCGCATCAATGTGCTTGGTTCTCTCATGATAAAAATAATTCTTCAACAAGTGTATTGCACGTTGACTATCAGATTTAACAGTGATAAATCGACCTTGAAGTTTCAACTCCTTTGCAAAACCTTCAAGCCATAATGCTTCCTTCACAGCTTCAGTTATGGCGATATATTCCGCTTCAATGGTTGATAAGGCAACAACCTTCTAAAATGTTACTTTCCAACTTATTGTTATGCCAAACATAGTGAACATATATCCAGAAATATATTTTTTGGAATCCATACAACCTGCATAATCAGAGTCGACATACCCTTCGATTACTACTTTACTATCTTCACCCAAGGCTCCACCATAAATTAGGACTTTGTTCAGAGACCCATTTATGTACCTTAGAATCCACTTCAATACTTGTCACTAAGCCTTTCCAGGATTTGCCATGTAGCTGCTTACAAGACTTACTGCATATGTTTTGTCGGGTCTAGTACAGACCATAACATACATAATGGAGCTTACTATATTAGAATATGGAATGGTATTCATATAAGCCCTTTTGGCATCATTACCGGGACAATGATCTATACTTACCTTGAATTCAAGGTTTGTAGGAGTCACAACACGCTTTGAATTTGACATACCAAACTTTTCGAGTATCTTCCGTAGGTATGCCTATTGAGATAAGCATAATTTTGATTGCTTTCTATCTCTTTGGATGTCAATACCAAGAATCCTGGAAGCAGATCCAAAATCCTTCATGTCGAACTTTTTATTGAGTTCAACCTTCACCCTCATCACATTTTTGATATTGTTCCTTGATATTAGAATATTATCCATACAAAGCAACAAAATATAAATGAATTACCAGGTCGAAATCTGATGTAAACATAGTGGTCGAACTGACTTCTAATGAAACTTATGTTTGCCATGAACTTGTCGAATCTCCTATTCCACTGTCGAGGATATTGTTCCAGTCCATATAAAGATCTCTTCAGCTTGCACACATAATCTTCCATACCATTTGAAATTTTGGTATATCAGATACTCGAAGATGTCCTAACAAGATTTTAGAACACTTGATCTCTGCCTAGTAGGACAACTAGAACAACAAAAATAGAAACAAAAGTATATAACACATAGAAAATCGTTGAAGTGCGCCAATGTATCAAACTTTGCAATGCTTGTTGGAGATGAAGCTGATTACCTTGAAAGACCCTCATCAGAATCCTAATACTTCCTCTCCTCGCTATAATCCCAGTGTAAGGTGTGCATATTACTCCAACTGTCCTGGACATGACACTAATAACTGTTGTGCATTGAGGAATAAGATTCAAGACTTGGTTGACAAAGGAGTCCTCGAGGTTACACCAGAAGACCAGATTGAATTCTCCTATCGTCCATCAAACATCAAAGTTGCCAGACATCCGAAGTGATGTTTAGAGGAGGAGGCTTTGAGAATGTTTGAATTTTCATTTATAATTTCTTTTCTTGACTTAAACACTTACTATTATGTCATACTTTTGTTTTCACGATAATGCATTGCATATGTTTGTCTTGAATTAATCCGTTCGTTTCACTATATTTAAACTATGCTTCTTACTTCTCTTTTGTGATATTTAACTCTTGTTAAAGTTGTAAGCCTTTAGAGGGAGGATGACGAAGATGATACCATAATTTCATATAGTATGCCTTTGAACAGACTATGCTGACGATGTGCAGGCATTATTTCAATTCCTAAATAGTGGTGATATAAGGAAGTTAATCTCTAGTCAACCCTTTTGAGCCTATGAAGTATGAGTTTTAATTCTCACGCAAATTAAAACCCTTAATCATAACCTGGGGAGGGTAGTTCCTCGGTTAACTCACTTATGCCAGTTGTCATTTTTGTACACAACTAATGATGGTTCCTTGTAATCATTAAGTCTGACAGTCAATATCTAGCAAAAGAAAAGCTCAATAAGTCAAAACCTATGAAGGAGACTTAGTAAGAAATTGAGACATCCCGCTGACTGTAATCTTGAAATAAACACTTCAGGCCAAAGAAAGGGATGACAAAGTCAAAAGAAAAAAAGGTCACTACAAATCCTCAACAAAAAAAAAAAGATGGCTGACTTTTCAAATAAACTTCTAGTTTCTGAACCATCGCAAATGTCAATGTTACAATTCCAAACTCCTTTGGAGACTCAATGCATAAGTTAACTGAACATAGGACTTAAGAACATCACGAAGGATGGGTTGAGTACAAATAAAATTTGAGCCTTTATCCATTGTTTCTTAAACCGTGAATCTGACCACGTTACAACCCTTTAAAAGTCCTAACTGAAGCATGGTTAGTTCGAAAGCGTACTGCTAAAAAAATGTATCTTGACTCCTTTAGGGCTTATTATAAATATTGAGTTAACATCACAGTTTTTACAAATATTATTTTGCTAAAATAAGTTTTTTTCAAAACGTCAAGACAGGCATAAGCGTTGCATTTTGAATATCATTGTTTGCATATAACTAAGTGTTTCACGGCAGAGAAGCTTACATGATGAACATTCAATAAACCAAAGTCATTCCGACAGACAAAGTTGTTTCCTAGGCCCGACTCAGTTGAATCAGAGCCAATGTATAAAAGGGGCATGATCACTATCTTCCAATCAAAGGGGCATACCATGTTATTGTCCAATTAATCTGGGGAAGTCAGGTCAAGATTCAACGATGCTTAATAGACAAGGGCATGTCTCCTCATATGAATTGCCAGAGGTAACATTACCGAGTTCACAATGTCAGAGGCATATTATTATAGGGCATCTATCCTATTTCTCTTGACGCAACTCTTTTCAAATACTTCTATTCTGGGACAAATCATCCTCACTAGGAGCAACGCTCTTTTTTTAAATCTAATCAGATCAAATTCAGTTGCAAGCTCCTTAACCATTACTCGGGCGTACACAATCCACCGCAGTCTGAAAACACATTCCTCTCCTTACATTACCTTGATATTGGGTTTCAGCAAAATCCATTATGGAAATTAATTGTCTGTTCCAATAGTATCAGATGGTGTCAGTATCATGTCTTTGGATTCAGTCATGATAATTCCTAGAAAATTACTCGGGGAAGTCGAGAATATCAGAAGTTCAGAATCCATTGGTTATTTTGAATGAATATATGGTTTTGAATATGATTGATGTTTACCAAAATATATATACATATAAAATTACAATAATAATCATTTACCAAGGACTCTTGGAGGTTGTAATCCCTAGCAGATCTCGTGTCCAATAGTTCTCCACAGGCTCATCCCCACAGAGTAATCTTTACGGATTTATTTCAGCGAAGTATTCCAAGCAGCCTTTTTCCTTAAAGCACATGTACTTCCAACCCTACAAAGTTCCAAGCATATTTCTCTCAAGCCTGATATCTTGACCGGATAAGTCTCCCAGGGGAATGTCCGTCTCTTTTATCTCAAGTCAGGGTATTTAGGAATATAATCTTTCAATAAAAGTATGACGAACCAAAGTCGAAAGATTCCAAGTATAATGTTCAGAAACAAGACGAGAACGATGCCTTCATATTCTCCAACAACAAATAGGGATTTATTTTCCCCAGCTATTTTGTAACACGAATCTACTAATGTGCTTCAACTACATAATTCATCCAAACACCATTTACAACATATTATGGCATACACATCCATAATGCATACAACATTCTCATTTACATTAAGAACGTCACGCCATGCATTACATACATCAAATGACCTTGCATAAAACTAACTTTTCCTTTTCAAGATAGTTTGTAATCACATGAACATTGTTGACTCCTAGAGACAGTATAGAGACGATCGAAACAAAGATCTAGTTTTGATACTTAGTTCAGGATACTTTCTAGAGACAGTTCAGAGACGATCGAAACGAAGATCTAGTTCTGATACTTAGTTCAGGATATTTTCCAAAGATAGTTCATAAACGATCAAGAAAAAGATCTAGTTCTGATACTTGGTTCTAACATTTTCCAGAGACAGTTCAAAGATGATCAAAATGAATATCTAGTTATGTTACTTAGTTCAGGATACTTTCCAAAGGTAGTTCAGATACGATCGAAACAGAGATCTAGTTCTGACACCTAGTTCAAGACATTTTCCCAGAGACAGTACAGTGATGATCAAGATGAAGATTTAGTTCTGATATTTTCCCGAGACAATTCAGAGACGATCAAGACGAAGATCTAGTTCTGATACTTAGTTTAGGATATATTTTTTTCCAGAGACAGTTCAGAGACGATCAAGACGAAGATCTAGTTCTGATACTTAGTTCAAGGTACTCTCCAGAGACAGTTCAGAGACGATCGAGACGAAAATCTAGTTCTGATAATTAGTTCAAGATATTTTTTCCAGAGATAGTACAGAGACAGTCGAAACGAAGATCTAGTTCTGATACTTAGTTCGGGACATTTTCCAGAGACAATTCAGAGACGATCAAGATGAAGATCTAGTTCTAATACTTAGTTTTGACATTTTCCAGAGACAGTCCAGAGACGATCGAAACGAAGATCTAGTTCCGATACTTAGTTCGGGATATTTTACAGAGACGGTTTAGAGATGGTCGAAACGAAGATCTAGTTCTAATACTTAGTTCAGTAACAACATTCAGATATAGTCAAACATAGACACATCCTGATACTCCTATCAACATACACTTTGGATGAAATCTATAAGCCCATCTCCAGTTACTCCGAATGGCATCTTTAAGTCCATTCAAGCAATAAAATCAACCAACAATATTACTTTATGCACCGGCGAGTGCAAATTTTTGGGCTTAAGTGTTCAATCCTCTTCCACCTTCAGGCCACGAATGACGTACATGCCAATCTAACTCCTCAGGTTTCAGAAAATTAAACATGGGGCAGCTGTTGTACCCCAAAATTTTCCCTCACATCTTCAAAATAATATGTCTCAAGAGGTCTCCTAATGGTCACAAGATTCTTAATTGCTCAAAGGGATTCAAGGTTTCATCAGACAAAGCCTCCTCCTAAGCAATGGATCTTAAATTAGGGTTTTGAGTTTACCAAGGTAAATTGGACTTCCAAAGCCTCAAGTGGACTTCATGGTATCCCATATACTTCAGAGAATCCTTATGTCAAGTTTCAAGGCTTACCCTACAAGTTTGGTCAGTCAGATGCTCAGATGATCAAAAATCAGTTAACTTAATCAAAAAGTCAATTGTGGTCAACATACAGTCAAACCTCAAGACTTTTGGTCAACATCAAGATTATGAGGTAAAATATATCATTTGATCAAGGGTTGACCATGATTCATTAAGGAAACCTCAAATTCATCAAGAACTAGAAATTACTAAATTAGGGTTTACGTAGGAAAAGTCAACTGTAGTTTGACTAGCCATAACTTTCACATGCTTCATCAAAAATTTCCCATCCAAATTTCATTTTAAAGGAAATTCAATTACCTACAACTTTGTATCTCACAAGCTAAGGACATAAATGTTTCATTTGAGAGATATGAGCCAAGACATTACAGGTCCTTTTAAAAGTCAACATTTTCAAAAGCTCATAACTTCAACATGGAAGATCAAATGGACATGGGACCAAAAGGAGTAGTTAGAGGACACTATAAGATTTCTAAAAAGTCCAAGAATACATACATGGGATAAAAATTGAGAGTTATGCATTGTTGGAGTTGGGTAAATTTAAGGAGGTGTATAAAGCAAGTAATGACCAAAACTCAAGTTTTTTTCCAAATGGGTCCATATTTTTCTAACCCAAACTTAATCATAAGATAATTCACGACCCATAAGTTATCATATCTGATTTTGTTATATTTATTTTATATTATATTGGATTTAATTTATTTAAAATCAATTTTAATTAAAATAAATATTGAAAAATCAAATATTTGATCTTAGGATTATTTTGGGATCAGATTTTGATGTTTATGATCATAATTTGGATCCCAAATTCGTGCAAACTAAAAGAGAATGCCATAACACGAAATTTTCACCAAAATAGAAAGTCATTTTCTTCATTCCAAAGCAACCTCAAATCCATCACAAAAGCCCATTTTTTAACATAATTCACTCTCCTATAAACATACAACAAGGTCAGATGCACAAGGAACGAAATTTTGGGCTAAAGAATCCTTGTCAAACTTCAAAATTCAAAGAAAAAGTGAAATTTGGTTTCCCGCTTAAAGCCAATTTCAAGGAGTTTTAAAGGTGGCATTACATTCCTAAGGATCTTAAGAACATGTATCCATCATCATCATCATCATCAAAAACATCTTAAATCGCCCAAATCGAGTTCGTTTTTTACTTGTTTTTTGTTTGTTTTCGATTTCAATTATATACGCATTCTAACTTGAATTAGATTGTGTATTATGGTTTGTATTGATGTTTAGAATATTTCTGGATTGGTTAATTTGATTTTTAGTGCAGGTATAACCATACGCCATTGTTAGGGTTTATAGTTTCGATTTTGGGAACTCCTATTAGACGCGATTTCAGGATATATTGATGGCTCTAATGGACTCATAAGATGATTTATAGTTGATCTATACCCCTTAATGTCATTTATTTTGCATGTTTTGATGTTTTCAATTTGCAGGTTATTCAGTGACGGACAAAACTGTCACTAAAAGGTTGTATCGACGAAGCTTAAACCGTAGGTATAAGATATGGACGTATGAGGAAGAAGTAGCTCGTTGGCGCGTTTCTGGTTTTTAAATTTTGTTTTATAATATATTTGTTGTTTTCTGTTTGTTAACCATGCAAGTAAAATGGCCCAGTGGTGAAGCGCGCGTGTATGGAAGCTGAAGACCTGAGTTCGATCACATGATCTTCCCCCTTATTTTTGGCCTTTTATTTTCTTTCTTAGATTTATTTATTTTATATTTTCTTATTTATTTAATATCAAATAAGTTAATTAGGATTAAAATTCATCACTTTTCTAATTAAACCTCTTTTAAAACTAATCACCAAATTAAAATTCAATTATCCTTTTTTATATTTTTCTTGTAAGTAATAAGCAGAATAGTTTTTTTATTTATTAAATTGATTAATGAAATCATTAAAAAAACCTTTTTTTTTATAATTCAATTTATTAATTCTTAATAAAATTTCTTTTAATTAATTAGGGTTTAACCAAACTTAATTTTTTTATCTAACCCTAATTTATCTAATCATTTGACATAATTCTAAACAATTAACACTTTTTTGACACAAAATTATCTTTAATATTAAAATTTTAATTAATTTTAATTAATTAGTTAATTTCTTTCTTATTAAAATTAATCACCAATTTTTTTTATTAATTTAGATTTTAAGACTTTAAAAAACAGTTTTATAATTCTCTTTATCTTGATATTTAATTTTATTAGAGAAAATTGTATAGGATGTGTGACTTATGTAATAGCGTAGATTTATTTTCTCGCATTTTATTATTATTATGTATCTGCTCCTGGATTGTAATAGTTTAATTAGGGTTTAATTTTCCGCACTTTTACTTTCCGCACTCCCTTAATTTCAAACATGTATCCCCCCATGATGTAATAGTCTAGATTTACTTTCCGCTTTTAAATTTCGTAAATTATTAATTGCGTGGTTAGTAAACGTAAGGTGTGAAAAGACTTGTATGCGAATAAAATTGGACTTAGATAACCCTAATTTCTAAGACTAAAATAACTATAATTAATACACTTCTCACACACTCACCCCTAGGGTTTCTCCTCTTGTTGCCTTACAAAATGGTCAAGTCCCTCGAACGTAGGGGTATCTTAGCAAGGTTGCCTGCGAATAAAAATCATTAAGTCCCTTCGATATAAAGAGCATAGTCCCTCGTTGTCCCTTCGAGTTGCCTACGAATAAATGATCTCGTCCTCGATGACCCTACAGAAAAATGATGATAATCCCCTCGAATTGCTAAGATACCCTTACATGTTGCCTTCTATGACCATACGATGACCATACGTCTGTCCCTTCAAATCCAAGGATAAAACTACTTACTGACTAATAGTAAGGACAGTTCTATCCCTAAAGAAATGAAATAACAAGAAAGACCTTACAAATTAGAGTAAATAGTTCTTAAGTGCTTGCTCACCATCTTTCAAAATACTTCCCACACCTCACATTTTCAAATATTTACAAATAGTAAACACTTTGTATACATTCGTACGAGAATCATTACAAAGTTAAAACTTCTAAAATATTTTTCTAATCACACACTACACTATTTTTCAAACAAAGTAAAGTGAGCTAAGCAGTTAAGAGCCCATGGATAACCATGGATACAAAGGGTGCTAACACATTCCCTTTGTATAACTTACCCCTCGAACTCAAATCTTTTTTCAAAGATCTTTCCTGTTCTTTTATGCCTTTCTTTATTGGATAAAATAAAAGTCGGTGGCGACTCTTTCTATCTGCAACATAGTTTTTGTAAACAAAAACGACCAAGCCAGTTATCCCACCGTGTTACAATATCGAATAACAAAGTTAGGATATCTTGTCTGACATCTTCATAATAACTAAAATAAGACATCTTGTCCAACATCTTCAAACAATTTGTTTTACCAAAATCAATGCCAACTCACAGGAGCATTCAATTTCCCCCTTTGGCAGATTTTGGCTAAAATAAACACAGGGGCATACATATCAGATAGTAGTAGAAAAATAAATAGCCACAACTAATCACAAGAGTTAAGGACCACTCCCCCTCAACACATGCAACATCATCTACTAATACTACTCCCTTTTTTTTAGCCAGAATATGGCAAAGGGAGCTAAGTCATTAGAGATCACATACTTTGATGTTGAAGTAGTGATCTTAAACTAGATTAATTGTTATTATTCTTCTGATACATAGACACAAAGTCTGTTTCTTAAGGCTTCAAAGTGGACAACATCCAATGCTTCGGTGAAAATGTCAGCCAGTTGGTTATAAGGGTAACATGTTCCAAATTTACCACTTTTTCTTCCACAAGATTTCTAATAAAGTGATGTCTGATATCAATATGCTTGGTTCTGATGTGTTGAATAGGATTTTTCGAAATATTAATAGCACTTATGTTGTCACAAAACACTGTCATGACATCATGTAGAACATTATATTCATTCAACATTTACTTCATCCAAATTAACTGAGAACATCTACTTCCTGCTGCTATATACGCAGCTTCAATAGTTGATAAAGAGACATTGTTTTGTTTCTTACTAAACCATGATATCATATTTTTTCCTAGAAAGAAGCAACCTTCAAATGTGATTTTTATGTCATCTGCACATCCAGCCCAATCAACATCACAATAACTTAGCAGCTCGTAATTTGAGTCGTGAGAGTATAAGAGCTCGTAGTTCCACGTTCCATTTACATACTTCAAAATTCTCTTGATATGATTAATATGACTCACTTTTTGACCAGCTTGATATCTAGCACAAACTCCCACAATAAAAGTGATATCCAGCTTTTGAGATAGAAGCGGATTTGACCTTCGAACCCCAACCAAGTCGTATTGTTGGAAGAAAAACCAAAGTGTTAAAGAACAAAGAGATACCACTTGTTAAAGTGCAATGGGATGAGACGCATCCGGGTAATGCTACGTGGGAATTGGAATCGAAAATGCAGGAATCATATCCTTACCTATTCAGGTAATCTTTTAAATTCGAGGGCGGATTTCTATTTAAGGAGGGGATGTAATACCCCATAATTTATTTAATGCTCTGAATAATATTATTTGGTAATAATATTTCTCCGGATTACTCTAAGAAAATTTTGATAGTATTAAATAGAGTTATCAATGGGATTTTATTCTATTAACTAATATTAGCTGACTTAGAGGTTTTATAAAATATCAGATTAAGAGACATTTTTGGATACTTCCTAATTGGACTCGTCGGTAGGGAAATGTTATATTTTTTCTTTAAGACATAAGTCTTTTTATTTTGGATAGAAATAGAAATAGAAGAAGAGAGAAAGGAAGATAAGAAAGAAGAAGAGAAAGTCTTGAAGAGGAAGAAGAAGAAGACTCCTAATCTTGTGCTTCCACCCACCCAATCTCCATTCAATCTTCTCCAATCTTCTTGCTAGATGTGGGTTCATAGCTAGACACTTTCCTCTTGGTTTTGATAAAGTTTTAGGGTTTAAGAGTTTTAGGTTAAATTTATGAAATCCTAAGAATTGATAGTTTAATCGGTTAGAAATCGGTATAAATGCTAATGTATGTTGCCTATAGGTATAGGAACATGTTTGATATGTTGTATTGATGTTTGAATGAAATTGAATTGAGTTTTGAACCTACTATCATGAATTTTCACGTTACTGTTGTTGTCTGTGTTTGGTTAACCGGTTAACGGCTTGGTTAACCGGTTAACGCGTTCAAAATTTGCACAGAGGCCCCTGGTTTGATTTGGTTAACCAGTTAACGGATTGGTTAACCGGTTAACACTGTAAGTTTGTGAAAAATGACTTAATCCCAAAACTTTGAAAATTCATAATTTTTTACTCGGTTATCCGATTTGAGCGTTCTTTATATCAAAGGAAAGCAAAAATTATGTACTTTCACATGATGCCGAGAAATATTATTTTCATTCTACTTTTACCCGACTTTTCGATTATATAGTAAAAATGCTAAGTTAGGGAGTTGTTAGCTTAAGGTAATAAAATGGTAAGAACTTGTGAGGTAGCTAGGTTACCCTATGTTGTTACGGAACTGTTTTAGGGACTTGACAATGCTTAGGCGTTGATACTTGGAGGGTGTTTTCGGGCTATATAGTTGTTGAAAGTTGGAAGATTACTTCCTTGTGTTATGTTTTAATTGTGAAATCGAATCCCTTAATGGATGTTGTGACTCGTACTCGTCCTGGTGTGGCTGGCCGAGGAAAGTATCCATTAGGATAAGTAATGAGTGACCCGTACTCGTCCTTGCGTGGCTGGGCGGGGAAAGTTACTTTGTGGTAAGGTGTCGTGACCTGTTGTTGCACCCCAAAATTTGCCCTCACCAAGACAGGACATTGTGTACTAAGTTGTTCTAAGAGGCTCACAAGGTTCACAATTAGTCAGAAAGTTTGACAATTCCCTCAGACAATGCATCTTCCTAAGCAATGCATCTTAAACTAGGGTTTTGACTTTCATCAGGCTAAATGGACTTCCAAGGCTTCAAGTGAGCTTCATATCATCCTATATGTCTTCAAGAATCCCTATTTCAAGTTTCAAGGCTTTCCCAAAAGGTTTGCTCGCTCAGATGATCAGATAGGCTAAAATCAGTCAAAGCAGTTAAAAAGTCAAATTGAGTTCAACTGTGGTCAAACCAAAGTCAAACTTCATGATTTTTTGCCAACATCAAGTATATGAAGTAAAATTCATCATATGATCAAGGGTTGATCATGATTCATCAAGGAGATTTCAGATCATCAAGAATCAGGAGTTTCTAAATTAGGGTTTTTATAGGAAAAGTCAACTGAACTTTGACCAGCCATAACTTTCACATGCTTCATCAAAAAGTTTCCATTCAAAGCTCATTATGAAGTAAATTGAATTCTCTACAACTTTTTGTCTCACAAGCCAAGCCCAAAAATTCTTCATTTGGAAGGTATGAGCTATGACATTATAGGTCATCTTAAAAGTCAACAAAAAGTCAACAACTTCCAAAGAGCATAACTTGAGAATGGTAAACGATATGGACATGAGACCAAAGAGGTTAGTTAGAGGACTATTTAAGCTTTCCAAAATGTCCAATAACACCTTCATAGCATTAAAATTGAGCGATTTGTGCCTTTGCAAAGTTGGGAAATTTTTGAGAGGCATATTGAGCAAATGGGGTCTTAAAACCAATTCTTTCCACATGGGCTTGCAATTTTGTGATCCAATCTTTACCATGACATCATGCACGACCCAATTCTCATTTATTCATATTTTTATAATTTATTTTATATTTATTTTTATTTTATTCATTAAAAATCAATTTAAATCAAAATAAAATATGAAAACTCAATATTTAGATTTGATTCTTGTTCTAGAAGCTCATAAATAACATTAAGATGGTTTGATACACTTCCAAATTCGTGCACACCCTTTGGAGTATGAAAATATGTGATTTTTTGTCAAATTTATGATTGATCTTTCTTCACACTCAAGTCATTCAAAAGCCCAAACAATCCACTATTTTTTTGACCTAATTTGACTCTACTACATAAGCATAAGAGAACCACTGCAAGAGGGGACGGAAAAATTGGGAGGAAGAGGCACTTTCATATTCAAGAAATTTTCAAGAAATGTGAGATTTGGTTTTGAACTTAGAGGCTATTTCCAGGCCTTTTCAAGGTTGAAACCTCTTCTATGATGATCATTAAACACATCTCAACCCCCAATAGCATCTGAATCGCCCTAATGAACCTTAACCGAATTGCTTTTTTCTCACTTATGCATTTTTTCGAATCCGTAAATATAATTATTAATAATTGAATTTGACGTTTGTTTTGTGTTTATTACAATGCATAGATACTTTCTGGATGGTTTAATTGAATGTTAGGTACAAGAAACAAGATCTGCCATTGTTAGGGTTCCACCTTCGAGTTTGGGGCTTTGAGATTCAGGCCGTTTAAGAATATTCTAAGGACATAACTGAGTCGTGTGGATCATGGGTTTCGATTTATATAATTTTTATGGATTAATCATGTGTGTTTCTTAAGTTGTTCGAATACAGGCTTGTAGTGACACTCAGAAAACCGTCGCTAAAGGCCTTCATCCTGAGGTTGAAGATGATGGCGCCAAAATCTGTTTTGAAAAATGCATTTATTTTATATATTTTTGTTTATGGCATAACTCTTAATTGCGCAGGTGGCTTGGTGGTAAAGTATCAGTGTTGGAATCATAGGGACCTGGGTTCGATCCCAGGCTCCCTTATTTTTTGGCTGAACGTTTTCTTTCCTTTTTGTTTTGTTATTATTTGTTTTTTTTCTCTATTTACTTTATTATTTAATAATTAACATATTAGGTTAAATAGAAATTAATTACAATTAAGATTAATTAAGATAATCACTTTATTTTTCTTAAATAAATTAATAAAAATAATAATTACTTTTTAAAAAAGAAAAGAAAATTTCATTGATAAATCTTTAGTTTTCTTTTAAATCAATTAGTTGGTTTTTATATTATATATTTGTATATAACTTTTATTATTTATGTTTTTGTAAACAAAAACCTAGTTAACATCTTTTATAATTCTAATTAAAAAAATTTAATTATTTCTCTAATAATAATCTTGTATATAATTAGTCCATTATATTTTAATTAATTACTAATTATTAATTATACCATACTTTTCTTAATAAATTTATTTTACCGCTTTTTTTTTAAATTCTTAACCTAATTTTATACTAACCCTAAAATGAATACTAATCCCATTATTTATTTATTTATTTATATAATTTTGCTTTATTATTTTTGTTTATATTTAATTCTTGCTTTATTTAAATTATTAGAGAAACAATGTATAGGTTTAATATTATTGTAATTTATTTTTCCGCTTATTATTTTGTATCTGCTAAAGCCTTGTAATAGCTTAGAAATTTATTTTCCGTCTTTATTTTATTATTATTTAACTGCCATGGTTAGTAAATAGGGAGTGTGAAAATTAATTGTAATTAACTTGGATTTAGAAAATTAATTAAAAAGATTAAATACTTGAAAATAAACACTCACACACGTAAGTCGATCTTTGATCGCCATCTCACACTTTCTAGGGTTACTCCTCATGTTGCCTACTTCTAAGGTCAAGTAAGGTGTCTTAAAGCAAAGTCCCTTCATTAATATCATCAAGTCCCTTTAAGTTTATAAGATCAAGTCCCTTCGAGGTTGCCTACGATAAATGATCTTGTCCCTTCGAATAAAAGATGATAAGTCCCTACGAATTGCTAAAGACACCTTGCAGTTGCCTAAATTCAAATGTCCCTTCATATGTCCCTTATCACATCCAAGGTAATGACTACCTATTCCTTAATAATAGGGATAGTCTTACCATTGAAAGAACACATAAGAACAGTAAAGACTTAACATAGGGTAGGTTCCTCTTAAGTACTTGCTCACTTCTTCAAAATACTTCATTACACTTCACATTTCAAACAAATTTTCAAAACAAAGTCTTTATATACATCCATACGAGGATCATTATAAAGTACTTAGAAAATTTTTAATCACACACTACACCTTTCTCAAAACAATTTAAAGTGAGCTAAGTAACTAAGAGCCCATGGATAACCATGAATATAAAGGGTGTTAACACCTTCCCTTTGTATAACCTACCCCCCGAACTCAAAATCTTTTTAAGGTCTTTCTTGTTCTTTTATGTCCTTTCCTTTTGGATAAAATAAAAGTCGGTGGCGACTCTGGCTATCCGCAACATTTATAGAAAAGTCAGTTCTCCCATCGTGTTACACATGTACTCGTCCTGGTGTGGCTAGGCGGGGAAAGTACCTTAGATATATTGTGAGTGACCCGTGCTCTTCCTTGTGTGAATGGGCGGGGAAAGTTATTTATGCATTGAGGATCGAGTGGCCCGTGCTCGTCTGTTACGGCTATGGCTGGGCGAGGAAAGATGCCTCCTAGCACCTTGTGTGTGCTCCATTGTATTACTTTGATGTCTCTAGTATGTGAACTCGAAGTCTAGGTTTTCCCTGACTTGAGTATTGTTTAGTTCAAACCTTTTAGAGCCGAGAGAACTCTAAGATAGGGAACTCACTGAGATGTTTTATCTCACCCCATGTTGATGTTGTTATTTCAGGTACTTCAGGTTCCGCAAAGGGTAAGGATAAGGCTACTTGATTATCCTTTATTTTTTGATGGCTTCTTCCGTTGTGGACTTTTGAGATCCTCGGATCTAGTTCTTAGATTTTGTATTTTTGTGAACACCTTGTACTATTTATAGCCTTTTTGCCTTAGTACTTGTTGTAGTGGCTATATTTATGCAGTGTGTACTTAAGAACTTGTTGTATTTCAATACCAAACTTAAATTTATATATGAAGAATATGCTTTGATGTATGTCTTTTATATATGGGTATTACAGTTGGTATCAGAGCAGGTCGTATCCTCAACCTAACCTTGGAATATTATAAGAGTTTCTTTTCGTTCTTACACATTAACTTACGGTAGGACTAAATGTTATGTTTATGGTATTGAGCCTGATCAAATTAATCTTGTTTTGATGGCATTTAGGAATATAGCTGGTAGGCGTGGAACTCGTGCTTAACCCAGTGTCACTCCTCCCGGTAGCGATCAGGCAGGTGGTGAAGGGAATTCTCCTATGTTCTAATTCATGCAACAGATGCAGCAGCAATAACATCAGTTTATGCAAGAAATGATGCATCAAATGAATGGGGGCCTTCATCCTCATGTGGTTGCTCCTGAAGCTAGAAGTGAGACATTCCGAGACTTTTACCGCATGAACCCTCAGGAGTTTCATGGAGGATTGGACCCGGTTAAGGCTCACGAATGGGTGACCAAAATGGAGAGGATTTTCCAGATTGTGAATTGTAGTGAAGAAGACAAGGTGACTTTCGCGTCACATTTACTAAAAGGTCATGCTGCAAGGTGGTGGGAGAGTGCTTCCAATTTGATGATGGTACAAGGAATCCCGAGAGTGTGGCAATAATTTAAGACAATCTTTATGGAGAAATACTTTCCGAGTTCCTTGAGAACCCAAAAAGAATTTGAATTCCAACAGCTTAAACAAGGGAGTATGATTGTGGCCAGTTATACTGAGAAGTTCAAGGACATGGTTGCTTACTCTAGGCAGGCTGTGTATGCTCCAGATGAAAGATGGAAGATTGACCAGTTCTTGTTTGGTTTGAGGGCTGAAATCTCTCATAGTGTCTCTCAAAGGGAGTTCTCTACCTATTCCGAGTTGTTAAGGCAGTGCTATGTCGCCGAGCATACTTTGAAGAAAGTGCAAACACTCCACCCACGTGTAGGTTGTGTAACCAGCATCATTTTGGTAGGTGACATGGTGGAGGATTAAGGTGTTACAATTGTGATGGCGTGGGCCATATGTCGAGGGATTGTACCAAGCCAGAGAATCAAGTTCAAGCGAGATTTTACACTATGGATGCTAGAAAGACCAAATCCGACAACTCCCTCATTGCGGGTACTTGTCTTGTCAACAATCATCATTGTCTTGTTTTATTTGATTGTGAGGCTACGCATTCTTTTGTATCTACTAATTGTGTGAAGCGACTCGGGTTGCGAGTATTTCCTTTGTTTCCTCCGATGGTGGTTACTACAGCTATGGATGTAACTGTTGAGACGCCCCTTAGGTGTGAGAATTATACTTTGTTTGTGGATGGTAGAATTTTTCAGATTGATATCATTTGTCTTCCTCTTAAGAAAGTTGATGTCATTCTAGGAATGGACTGGTTATCTGCGAATTCTGTGTTTATTGGGTGCGAGGAAAAGCTGATCCTTATTTCATCCGTCGAAGCGCCTCCGAAATATGTTTTGACAACGATCTTAGAAGGTACGGTTGGAATGGTAAAATTTTTGTTTGAACAAAAGGAGTTTGTTCTGCTTGTCCTTACTAAAGAGGAGAGTAATGACCAACAAGTTTTGAATATTCTGATAGTTTTTGAATTTCCTAATGTCTTCCCCGAGGATGTCACTTCCTTACCTCCGGTGAGGGAAGTTGAATTCTTAGTTGACCTGATATTTGGAACGAATCCTATATATGTTTCCCCTTATCATATGGCACCGCTCGAGTTGAAAGAATTGAAGGATCAATTAGAGGATTAGATGACAAGGAATTTTATAAGACCAAGTGTTTCACCGTAGGGAGCTCCTGTTTTGTTGGTAAAGAAGAAGGATGGCAGTATGCGGTTATGCATAGATTATCGTAAGTTGAACAAGGTTATGATCAAGAATAAATACCCCTTACCAAGGATAGACGATCTTCTAGATAAATTTAAAGGAGCCTGCGTGTTCTCAAAGATTGATCTGAGATCGGGCTATCACCAGATTCGTGTGAAGAGTTCTGATGTTCCGAAGACTGCGTTCAGAACCAGTTACGGTCATTACGAATTCTTAGTGATGCCTTTCGGTGTGACCAATGCTCTAACTGTTTTTATGGACTACATGAATC
Organism: Lathyrus aphaca; assembly: GCA_963966055.1. Taxonomy (NCBI): domain Eukaryota; kingdom Viridiplantae; phylum Streptophyta; class Magnoliopsida; order Fabales; family Fabaceae; genus Lathyrus; species Lathyrus aphaca. The sequence goes on from OZ014520.1 coordinate 55,653,795, forward strand.
GGATATTTCAGAATTATTTGGATCAATTTGTGGTGATCTTTATCGATGACAATCTTATCTATTCTCGTACTCCGCAAGAGCACAGAGAGCATTTGAGGATTGTCCTATCGATACTGCAAGAGAAGCAGCTATTTGCCAAGTTTAGCAAGTGTGAATTCTGGATGTCAGAAGTCAAGTTTCTTGGACATGTTATATCTCAGGGAGGTGTAGCAGTGGATCCATCGAAGATTGAGGTCGTGATTAATTAGGAGAGACCGAAGAATGTTTAAGAAGTGAGAAGTTTCTTAGGTTTGGCAGGTTACTACAAAAGGTTCATTAAAGTTTTTTCTCAGATGGCGTTACCATTAACTAAACTTACGAGAAAGGACTTCGCCTACGAATGGGATTCTAGTTGTGAGCAAAGTTTCGTGTGATTGAAGGAGAAATTAACAACTGCTCCAGTTTTGATCATTCCCGATCCTAACAAATCTCACGAAGTGTTTTGTGATGCTTCCAAGATGGGTTTAGGAGGTGTTCTGATGCAAGATGGTCAAGTAGTATTTTATGCTTATAGACAATTGAGAGTCCATGAAAAGAATTATCCAACTCATGATTTATAACTGGCGGCCGTGGTGTTTACTTTGAAAGTGTGGCGGCATTATCTGTATGGTGTGGGTTTTGAGATGTTTAGTGATCATAAGAGTTTGAAGTACCTCTTTGATCAAAAGGAACTGAATATGAGACAGAGGAGATGGATGGAGTATTTGAAAGATTATGACCTTGAATTGAAGTACCATCCAGGTAAAGAAAATAAAGTGGAGGATGCCTTGAGTAGAAAAGTGATTCATAATGCTGAGTTGATGGTGTTGGAGTATGAACTGTTGGAAAAGTTTCGAGACCTTAATCTTCAGTTTGTCTGGACTCTGAATGGTGTGATAATGGGAAATTTGAATATCAATTCTACCTTGAGGGATGAAATTCAACAAGCACAAGTTCTTGCTGAGAAGTTGCAAGGAATGTTACTTGAACCGGGTTTCGTAAGGGCGTTGGATGGGGTTATCCTGTTCAACCAGAGGATTTGCGTTCCGAATGATGGCATGTTGAAAAGAAAGATTTTAGAGGTATCCCATAAAGGTTCTTTTACGATACATTCGGGCTCTTCGAAGATGTATCAAGACTTGAAGAAAGAGTATTGGTGGTCCAGAATGAAAAAGGATATCGCGGTGTTTGTATCTGAATGTGCGGTGTGTCAACAAATGACGATTGAACACCAAGGACCGGGCGGCTTGTTGCAACCTTTGGACATCCCAATTTGGAAGTGGGATAGTATTTCTATGGACTTTGCAGTAGGTTTACCAAGTACTCAAGGTGGTTTTGACTCTATTTGGGTAATTGTGGATCGGTTAACAAAATCTGCACATTTCTTAGCCGTTAAGACTACGTACAAGGCAAGTCACCTGGCGAGGTTGTTTATTGCTGAGATTGTGAGATTGCATGGGGTTCCATCTAGTATTGTGTCAGATAGAGATCCGAAGTTCACTTATAGATTTTGGAAAGTGTTCCAACATGCCATGGGTACAAATTTGCATTTGAGTACTTCTAATCATCCTCAAACGAATGGTCAGACGGAACGTACGATTTAAACGATGAAAGATATGTTAAGGGCGTGTGTTTTGGAAAATAAAGGAAATTGGAAGGAACTTTTTCCGTTGATAGAATTCTCTTACAATAATAGTTACCATGCGAGTATCGGAATGGCTCCATATGAGGCTTTATATGGAAGGAAGTGTAGAACACCATTGTGTTGGTCGGAAGTGGGTGAAGATAGGATTTTGGGACCCGAAGTTATTCAAAAGACTACGAAAAAGATTCAGATGATTCGAGAAAAGATTAAACAAGCCCAAGATCTTCAGAAGAGTTATGCTGACAATCAAAGGAGACCCTTAGAATTTGATGAAGGTGATCATGTGTATTTGAAAGTCACTCTGAGATTGAGATTGAAAGTACCGTTTAAGTCGCGTAAGTTAAGTCCGAGATACGTAGGACCGTATCAGATCTTAGAAAGGATTCGTGAAGTTGCTTACAGATTGACCTTACCACCCTCTCTATCTGAAATGCGTGATGTTTTCCATGTATCTCAACTTCGTAGGTTCGTTCTCGATCCTCTTCAGCCTATTTTGTCGAATTCTATCGAGATAGAAGCGAATTTGACCTTCGAACCCCAACCAAGCCGTATTGTTGGAAGAAAAACCAAAGTGTTAAAGAACAAAGAGATACCACTTGTTAAAGTGCAATGGGATGAGACGCATCCGGGTGATGCTACGTGGGAATTGGAATCGAAAATGCAGGAATCATATCCTTACCTATTCAGGTAATCTTTTAAATTTGAGGGCGAATTTCTATTTAAGGGGGGGATGTAATACCCCGTAATTTATTTAATGCTCTGAATAATATTATTTGGTAATAATATTTCTCCGGATTACTCTAAGAAAATTTTGATAGTATTAAATAGAGTTATCAACGGAATTTTATTCTATTAACTAATATTAGCTAACTCAGAGGTTTTATAAAATATCGGATTAAGAGACATTTTTGGATACTTCCTAATTGGACTCGTCGGTAGGGAAATGTTATATTTTTTCTTTAAGATATAAGTCTTTTATTTTGGATAGAAATAGAAATAGAAGAAGAGAGAAAGGAAGAGAAGAAAGAAGAAGAGAAAGTCTTGAAGAGGAAGAAGAAGAAGACTCATAATCTTGTGCTTCCACCCACCCAATCTCCATTCAATCTTCTCCAATCTTTTTGCTAAAGGTGGGTTCATAGCTAGACACTTTTCCTCTTGGTTTTGATAAAGTTTTAGGGTTTAAGAGTTTTAGGTTAAATTTATGAAACCCTAAGAATTGATAGTTTAATCGGTTAGAAATCGGTATAAATGCTAATGTATGTTGCCTATAGGTATAGGAACATGTTTGATATGTTGTATTGATGTTTGAATGAAATTGAATTGAGTTTTGAACCTACTATCATGAATTTTCACGTTATTGTTGTTGTCTGTGTTTGGTTAACCGGTTAACGGCTTGGTTAACCGGTTAACGCGTTCAAAATTTGCACAGAGGCCCCTGGTTTGATTTGGTTAACCAGTTAACGGATTGGTTAACCGGTTAACACTGTAAGTTTGTGAAAAATGACTTAATTCCAAAACTTTGAAAATTCATAACTTTTTACTCGGTTATCCGATTTGAGCGTTCTTTATATCGATGGAAAGCAAAAATTATGTACTTTCACATGATGCTGAGAAATATTTTTTTCATCCGACTTTTACCCAACTTTTCGATTATATAGTAAAAATGCTAAGTTAGGGAGTTGTTAGCTTAAGGTAATAAAATGGTAAGAACTTGTGAGGTAGCTAGGTTACCCTATGTTGTTACATAATCGTTTTAGGGACTTGACAATGCTTAGGCGTCGATACTTGGAGGGTGTTTTCGGGCTATGTAGTTGTTGAAAGTTGGAAGTTTACTTCCTTATGTTATGTTTTAATTGTGAAATTGAATCCCTTAATGGATGCCGTAACCCGTACGCGTCCTGGTGTGCATGGGCGGGGAAAGTATCCATTAGGATAAGTAATGAGTGACCCGTACTCGTCCTTGCGTAGCTGGGCAGGGAAAGTTACTTTGTGGTAAGGTGTCGTGACGCGTACTCGTCCTGGTATGGATGGGTGGGGAAAGTACATTAGATAGATAGTGAGTGACTCGTGCTCGTCCTTGTGTGGCTGGGCGGGGAAAGTTATCTATGCATTGAGGATCGAGTGACCCGTGCTTGTCTGCTACGACTATGGCTGGGCGAGGAAAGATGCCTCCTAGCACCTTGTGTGTGCTCCGTTGTATTACTTTGATGTCTCTAGTATGTGAACTTGAAGTCTAGGTTTTCCCTTACTTGAGTATTGTTTAGTTCAAACCTTTTAGAGCCAAGAGAACTCTAAGATAAGAAACTCACTGAGATGTTTTATCTCACCCCATGTTGATGTTGTTATTTCAGGTACTTCGGGTTCCGCAAAGGGTAAGGATATGGCAACTTTATTATCCTTGCTTGTTTGATAGCTTCTTCCGTTGTGGACTTTTGAGATCCTCGGATCTAGTTCTTAGATTTTGTATTTTTGTGAACACCTTGTACTATTTATAGCCTTTTTGTCTTAGTACTTGTTGTAGTGGCTATATTTATGCAGTGTGTACTTAAGAACTTGTTGTATTTCAATACCAAACTTAAATTTATATATGAAGAATATGCTTTGATGCATGTCTTTTATATATGGGTATTACAGTTGTTCTACATACACATCCTCATGTAGAAACCCATTCAGAAAAGCTTTCTTGACATCCATTTGAAAGAACTTGAATTTAAGCAAGCATGATACTCCCAGTAACAATCTGATGGATTCAAGTTTTGCAATTGGTGAAAATGTCTCATCAAAATATAAACCCGTAATTTTATTAAATCCTCACGGCACCTGTTTAGCTTTATTTATAGTGATAACATCATGCTCATCAGACTTATTTTTGAACACCAATTTAGTCCCAATAATGTTTGATCCTTCTAGCCTAGCCAATTGTTCCTAGATTTCATGTCTTTTGAACTCACTCAGCTCTTCTTGCATTGCATTGATCCAATACTCATATGTCAATAATTCTTTAACATTTTTAGAGTCATATATTTGAGACAAAACATGCACTGACAACAAGTTCTTTTGAACTGGTCATACGTCCACCATTTGGATCACCAATTATAAGTTCTTTTGGATGATCTTTTTAATTCTAATGGAGGGTCCTTTGTTGATTCTTTTGATTTCTGGATCCTCATTTGTCACAAAAGGAACATCGGTGTTCTCTGATGAGTCTTCAGGAGTGTCAGAAGATGTCTCAATATCTTAAGTGACATCTCTTGTCTCATAATACAAAGGAAATAACACTCTCATATCATCTGTAGAAATTGGTTCAGATGGATGATCATCTACTACCACATTGATGGATTCTATCACAACTTTAGTTCTTGGATTAAAACTCGACATGCCTTACTATCTGTAGTAATAGGTTCAGATGGATGATAATCTACTACCACATTGATGGATTCTATCACAACTTTAGTTCTTGGATTAAAAACCCGACATGCCTTACCATTTCCCTTCGTTGTTCTCTGTCATTCAAAATATAACATCGACTTCCAAATACATGGAAGTATTTCACTGTTGGTTTTCTTCCTTTCTATAGTTAATACAAGGTGGAAGATGTCTCAGTCCGAATAATGACCCTATTAAGGATATAACAAGCAGTATTATTGGCTTCAGCCAACAAGAAGTATGGCAGTTTCTTTGCATGAAGAATAAAACGAGCACATTCATGTATAGTCCTATTCTTTCTTTCAACCACACCATTTTGTTGTGGGGTGATTAATGAAGAGAACTCATGGTTAACTCCCTGTGTATAACATAACTCATATAATTTCCTATTTTCAAACTCTTAGCCATGATCACTCCTAATTCTGACTAAGTCATTTCCTTTTTCTCTTTGAAGTTTGTGACACGGTTCCTTAAAAACATCAAAGGTATCCGATTTTTATTTAAGAAAGCTTACCAATGTATATCTTGAGAAGTCATCTACAATCACATATGCATGTATTTTTCCACCTATAGGCTCTCTACTTGCATTGGTCCCATCAGATCCATATGCAACAATTCTAATATTTTGAAAGAGGTCTGATGTTGTAGCATCTTGTGTGATGTCCTTATTTTCTTACCTATCTGACATTCACTGTAAACTCTCCCTTCCTTAATCTTTAAATTGGGAATTCCTCTTATAGATTCCTTGGATATGACCTCTTTCATATCCTTCAAGTGAAGATGACCAAGTCTTTGATGCCATATTTTCACTTCATCTTCTTTGGACATTAAGCAAGTAGGTATATATTTTGCATCAGGAGAGATCCATAAGTAGCAGTTGTCTTTGGATCTCTCTCATTTCATGCCTGTCTCTCTTTCATCATTAATAACAATACATTCATCCTTGTTGAAGTCAACTTTGAGTCCCTGATAACACAATTGGCTTATATTGATTAAGTTAGCAATTAATCCTTGTACAAACATCACCTTGTCAAGTTTTGTTTGACCATCATAGTCAAGTTTTCCAATACCTTTTACTTGACCTCTGGATCCATCACCAAAGGTGACATAACCTGTAGACTGTTGTTTGATATCCACAAGAAATTTCTTCTCACCTGTCATATATCTAAAACATCCACTGTCGAAATACTAGTCTTCTTTAGCAGAAGCCCTTAGAGAGGTGTGTGCTATGAATACCACACTTTCATTTATGTGTCCTAGCTTACCACAGTGATGACATCTCCAACTCTTGTACTTTTTCTTTGTTGCCTTCTGTTGATGTCATTGGTAATGTTCTGACATCTGACTTGGTTTTCTTCTATTTCGTCTTTTCTTTTGTGTTACTGCAGATGATTTTTCAGATTTCTTCTTATAAGTTGATCAGTATAACCAAGTCCCCGATTATTATGCACATGTCTACCGGATTGCAGTATCTCATCAAGTGAGCTTAAACCACTATTCAATATCTTTATTGTCTTAATCATATTGTTGAGTTTAGAGTTGGCTAGAGAAACTTCTTCCTTAAGGTAAGAGATTACTGATCGGTAAAATAGCAAGTGTACTATTTTATCGATGTAGTAATAAAAAAGGATTTTCCCAATGTCGATCTCTTGAGGACTGCGCAGGAAAAATAAGTTTCTTAACAGATTCAATTGAAGAAAAAGTCCTTGAGTTTTTTTAAGATTAACTTTTGAGATTACAATTAACAAAGTAAAAGTACTTAATAAAATAAGTTGTTATGACAAATATGAGAATAACACTAGGGAAGGTGTATGAAAACCCTTATAATGACACACAAATTATTATAAGCAATTTCCCCACAAGGCTAAATCATTACCGCCTTATTAAAATAGTTTTCCAAAATTCCTTTAAAAAAACCCTTTGGTATTCCCTCTATACCCCAATTCCTTGGTTGTATAGAAAGAATACCAAGCTTTTATAATACCAAAAGTTTTACGGTTAAATTATGGCATCCCAATTCCTTGGTGATGTCTAGTAAAATAATGTTGTTTAAAAAGTGTTAACAATGGTATTCCTACCTACGATTAATATTATATCAAAAAACTTATTTTCCAAATTGGGTTTTGCATTATGAACGATCAAACAACATAATGATTATGAGAAAGCAGTGAAATTATTATAACAAAATGTTCAATGTCATTACAAAGATAATCAGGGACACCCCCTAGCATTGGGGTTTAGCCTCTCATATTCATAATAACAATTACAAAACTATAAAAATAAGGAAAAGACATTACACTTGTAATAGGTTTCAGTTGATCTTCAATGGCTTCCGCCGTTCCAAGATCGCCTTTCTCCTAAAACGCGTGCGTACAATCTCCAGAGCAGAAAGTAAAAATTAATCGTAAAATCCAAAGTGTTTCTTTCCTTCCCAAAAACTAACCTAAATAATTCCAGATCACTTAACAGCAGTAGAAAATACCCAAAATACCCCCAGGAGTCAGTTAACATCAAAAACCATCAAAATCAGTCGTAATAGTGCCTTGGCCAACACGGGTCGTGTCATGGGACACGGGCACCCGTGTTGGCCCTCTGCCATCATAAAAATTGACTTTTGGTGCCAGACCTCCTGACACGGGCCGTGTCATGGGACACGGGCACCCGTGTCAGCCCTCTGGAATTTTCAATCGGACTTGTTTCGATCATAACTTTTGATTCGTAAGTCTGTTTTGGTTCCCGTTCGAAGCGTCAGAAAGCTAATGAAGAGAACTATAACATAGTACAGATAAGAGACTTGGTTGCCCAATATTTCTCCATGCTTGTTGAATTTTAGGTCCAGGCATCTTTTACTTCCTTCCAAAAACTCTTATGAATTCCCGAAACTTCCATTTTCTTCACACAAGCTCTTTGGACTTTTCCACTCAGACCTGACACCATATAAAACTACCAAACCAAAGCATAAAATTCAACATAATTGAAATAAAACAACAAATCATAAAATGCAAGAAAAAAGTACGACAAGTAAAATTGACTTGAAAAACAATGAAAATACAAAACAAAGTGTTACCGATTTGGCGGATTCATGTCGAATAATTGAAAGAAAACTAATAGAAATGGTGACCAATCAATTACCTCAAGATGTTTCTCCCTTTCTTCATCTAGACTATTGATCAAATAACGTTGATCTTCTTCAAATTGACATAACTTGCTATTTCTGCTATGCATCCTTTTCCAGGATGCAACCAACTTATTCAGTTGAGACTTTTAATATCAAAATTCTCATCAGAGTCATATGCTCCAGTGAGTTCAACATCGCGTCCTCCTTCACTAGATGAGTCTTCTTCTGACCAAGTAGAAGTCGAACCCTTTTTTTCTCATTTAAGATAGGTGGGACACTCAGGTTTAGTGTGTCCAACTCCATTACATTCAAAACATCTCAACTCTCTTCCTTTGAACTCATGTTCTCTGTATTGAGGCTCTCTTCCTTGGAACTCACGTTCTCTATATTGAGGTATTCTCTCAAAATTTCATCTTTTGCTGTCATATGTATGAGACTCGGCATCTGCCCTTGACTTTTTACCCACTTTTTGCAGTAGATCGTTGTACTGTTTTCTCAGCATACCAACAATTTTAGTTAACTCTTCATTTGTTTTAACTTCACTTTCATTCTGATTTGAGACCAATGCAACACTTGTCTTGTCATTTTTCTCTTTCTCATCAGCCCTTTCATTCATGATCAATTCATAACTTTGCAGAGAGTTTATGAGTTCATCTACCTGCATTGTATCAATGTTGTGTGCCTCTTCAATGGTTGTAGCCATGATCTCAAATGTCATGGGTAATGATCTCAGGCTCTTCTTGACCATCTTTGCATCAAATATTTTTTCTTCTAGATCACTTGATGAGTTTGCAATGTCCATGAGGTTCATATAGAATTCATGAACACTTTCATCCTCAAGTTTTTAAACTTTGTGGTGAGAAAGTGAAGTCTATAGGCCTTGACCATAGAATTTCCTTCATAGGACTTTCTCGGGATTTCCCAGGCTTCTTTAGCAGTTGTACAATTTTTAATCAGTCTAAAAATGCTTTTATCAATACAATTGAATATATCATTCATACCTTTAGAGTTTCCAACATCATTTTTATCATCTTTCTCATCCTAGTCAGCCTCTGATTTTACGACCTTAGTTTTTATTCCCGAGTGTTGTACCCCAAAATCCCCCCCCCCCACAATCAAATCAATGTGTCCTTAGAGTTATCTCAAGGTTCACAAGGTTCACAAAGTTCACAATGGGTCAGAAAGTTTGAGAGTTATCTCAGACAAATCATCCTCCTAAGCAATGGATCCACAACTAGGGTTTTGAGTTTATCTGAGCTAAATGGACTTCCAGGGCCTCAACTGAGCTTCATAACATCCCACATGTATTCAAGAATCCCCATGTCAAGTTTCAAGACTTTCCCAATAAGTTTGACCAGTCAAATGATCAGATATGCAAAAATCAGTCAAAGTGGTTGAAAAGTCAAATTGAGGTCAACTGTGGTCAAATTAAAGTCAAACTTCAATATTTTTTGCCAACATCAAGATTATGAAGTAAAATTCATCATTTGATCAAGGTTTGATCATGAATCATCAAGGAGATCTCAAATCATCAAGAATCAGGAAGTTTCTAAATTAGGATTTCCTAGGAAAAGTCAACTGAACTTTGACCAGCCATAACTTTCACATGCTTCATCAAAAATTTCCCATCCAAAGCTCATTGTGAAGGAAATTGAATTCTCTACAACTTTGTGGATCACAAGCCAAGCCTAAAAATGCTTCATTTGGAAGGTATGAGCTAAAACATTACAGGTCATTTCAAATGTCAACAAAAAGTAAACTTTTTCCAAAGAGCATAATTTGAAAATGGTAAAGTATATTGACATGAGACCAATAAGGTTTGTTAAAGGACTCTTTAAGCTTTCCAAAATGTCTAAGAACACTTTCATAGATTTAAAATTGAGGGATTTATGCCTTGTCAAATTTGGGAGATTTTCAAGGGGTGTATGAAGAATATAAGGTCTTAAATCCAATTTTTTTTTCCAAATGGGTCTATCATTTTGCAACCCAATCTTAACAATAACATCAAGCACGACCCAATTCAAATAATTTCTGATTTCTATAATTTATTTATTATTTATTTGGATTTTATTCATTTAAATTCATTTTAAATAAAATATAAAATATAAAAATACAAATATTTGATTTGATTCTTCTTCTAGAAGCTCCTAAATGACATTCAAGATGATTAGATACTATTCAATTTCATACACACCCAATTTAGAAGCATATCATTTGATTATTTTTTTTCACATTTAAGATGGAAGATTTCTTCACACTCAAGTAATCATTATCCATGAACAAAAGCCCAATAATTTGACCTAATTTCATTCATTATATATGTACAAACAACAACACAAGCAAAGGGACGATTTGACAACTGCCTAGAACAAGAACCAATCTCAAAAATTTCCAAGAAAACTCAAATCCAGTTTCTCATATTTTGTGGTTTTTCAGGTGATTTGAAGGTGGGAATAGATTCCTGAGGTTATTTAGAACATGATTCAATAATAAACATCATCAAAAGCATTACATAACCCCTTAACCGATCCTTATTTTCTTCTTGCTTATGAGTTTTTTCGATTCCATATGTACACTTGTTTTAAATTGTATTTGCTAATTGTTTATTGTTTGTGGTAAAACAAGGAACGGTTCTGGGTGGTTAGATTGGAGTTCCATGGCCAAATGCCCGAAACACCATTATTAGGGTTTAAACCTTTCAAATTTAGGTTTTTCGGTTAAAGGCAATGTTAACTCAAGTTGATGGATTCTTTGGATTCATAGAAACATTTGTAATTGATTAATGTATTTAAAATAAATTTATGTTGTGTATTGTTGATTTTATTAGATGTAGGATTTCTGGTGACGAAAAAAATCGTCGTTATAGGCTATATCGACGGGTTTGCTGTAGCTAGAACCTGAATGGACAGACGGAGGTTGAAGATGAAGATTGGCGCGCTCAGGATTTTTGAAATTTCGTTATCGCTTATGTTTTTTTTTTTTTGCTTCACAGTTTAAACCAAAGTGCGTGCTAGCTCAGTTGGTGGGAGGTGCAGTCTGGGAATGTAATGGACCTGGGTTCGTTCCCTGGTTCCAACATTTTTTTACGTTTTATTTTTGTTTGCAGGTTAAAATATAATGGTTTTGGCCCATAGAATTAACACCAGCGCGCGCTGGCCCTGTTGGTTTTGTGATATGTTGTTGAGGTAAGGGACCTGGGTTCAATTCTGAGGTCCTATCTTTTTGAGAAATTTCCTTATATTTTTCTTATTTTCTAGTTTTTTGATTTAATTAACTTTATTTTAATAATTAATTAACTTATTTAATTTAAACCAATGATAAAAATAACTCTTTCTTAATTAAAATTTTATTATTGCTTTAAAAAAAGGAGAAACATTTTTTTTTATAATAACTTTATCTTAAGATGTTCTTTTTTTTATATAATAATAATTTTGTAAATAAATTAATTAAGTTTTAACTAATTATTTAAAACCCTTTTTTTTTTTAATTTTATCAAACCCTTATTTTCTCTAAACCTAAATATTAACCCTAATTATTTTATTGTTAATATTGCTTTATTATCTTTTATTTATATTTAACTCTTGCTTTATTTATTTTATTAGAAACAATGTATAGGTTTAATATTATTGTAATTTATTTTCCGCCTATTATATTTTGTATTTGCCTCATAGCCATGTAATAGCTTAGGAATTTATTTTTTGCTTTTATTTTCGTAAATATAAATTGTGTGGTTAGTAATTAGGGAGTGAAAACTAATTGAATAATAATATGTACTTAGATAATTAATTAAATAAGATAAATATTTGAAATAAATCATTCACACACGTAAGTCGATCTAAGATTGTCATCTACACTTCCTAGAGTTACCCCTCTTGGTTGTCTTTAATATGGTTAAGTCCCTCGAATATAGGGGTGTCTTAAGCAAAGTCCCTTCATGTATAAATCATCAAGTCCCTACAGATTTAAAAGATCAAGTCCCTTCGAGGTTGCCTACGGAATAATGATTTTGTCCCTTCGAATAAATGATGATAGTCCCTACGAATTGCTAAAACACCCCTTAATTTGCCTTCATTGACCATACGATGACCCTACGTCCGTCCCTTAAACAAATCCAAGGAAATGACTACCTATTCCTTAATAACAGGGACAATCTTACCCTTGAAAGGACATATAAGAACATGGATGACTTAGTATAGGGCAGGTACCTCATAGTTACTTGCTCACTCTTCAAAAATACTTTTCACACCTCACAATATTTTCAAACATTTTCAAACAAAGGCTTTGTATACATCCATACGAGGATCATTACAAAGTACTTAGAAATTTTTTCTAATCACACACTACACTTTTAAAAAACATTTAAGTGAACTAAGTAACTAAGAGTCCATTGATAACCATGTATATAAAGGGTGCTAACACCTTCCCTTTATATAACCTACCCCCCGAACTCAAGTCTTTTCAAAAAGGTCTTTCCTGATCTTTTATGTCCCTTCCTTATGGATAAAATAAAAGTCGGTGGCGACTCTTGCTATCTGCAACATTTATAGAAAGTCAGTTCTCCCACCGTGTTACAGAACTGGTGACTCTGCTAGGGAGTTACTAAGTAAAAGAGGGGTACCCTTAGGAATTAGATCACTTAATTGTTTGCTTTGTTTACTTTATATTATCTTTTGGGCTTTTGTGTGAAAGATCCTAACCCGGATCTAATGTACCCTAGGTAAATGGAAATAGACTAAGGAAATTGTATGACGTATACCGATATGGTTGATCTGGTGGTCATAGTTAGTGTGACTTCTTGGTTGGTGCTTATGTTCCTTAAGTAAGTTAAGGATAATATGGGGCTGCCATATGTTGTCAATACACTAACTGACCTTTAGAACCTTAGTCATCCCATCTTGGCTTTTAGAAAGTAGTGACATATCTGACTTTGGTGAAGTATGAAGTTGGTTGATACTCGATGATACGCTCATTGAGATCCTAAACTTAGAGGGTTTTGGTTGGCAAGAAAGTTGCCTACTAAACAACCACCCTTGGGAAGGATCAGTGATATTGAGATCCCTTAGAACCCGGTTACATTTATAGGACATGATGAACCATCTAAACTTCAATGAAAGGTACTTACCTTTAAACCTCATGCAAGCCTCTAAACCTAGGTCTATTGTGTGACTTGTTTGTGTGTGCCACATGTTTGTGATTGAGCATAACATCATGACATCATAAGCATATCATTTCACTAACCATTTTAATGACCAAAGGATTTATCTTTGTTCTTTGTTGCAGGTCATGGCTTTTGCTCGTGGGAACACTATCCGGATCAACTTTGTAGGGATACCTTCCAAGCTTAAGGAATTAGTCTCTCAAGTTTCTAAAAACTCCAAATTCATCAAGAAGCATGGTCACCTACTAAATCTAGTCACTTCAGGGTTCAATGAAGACATGATGAGTGTCCTATTTCAGTTCTTTGATCCTAAACATCATTGCTTCACTTTCCCCGACTATCATCTTGTTCCTATAATTGAGGAGTTCTCCAAACTACTGGGTATACCTATCCTTGACCAGAGACCCTTCACAGGCTTAGAGAAGGAGCCTAAACCTGAAGTCATTGTTGCAGCCCTACATCTGAAGAAATCAGACATTGTCCTAGAAACGAGAAGCGGAGTTAAGGGTATTCTTGCTAAGGTATTGATGGAGAAAGCTCAAGTGTTCTTGAAGGCTATGCGATATGATGCTTTTGAGGAGATCCTAGCCCTATTGATCTATGGCTTAGTGTTGTTCCCTAATCTAGACCAGTTCATAGACGTACACGCCATCAACATATTTCTGACTCACAACCCAATGCCTACATTACTTGGAGACATCTTACATTCTCTTCACACTCGTACTACGAAGGCGAGAGGAATTCTGATGTGATGCATACCTTTATTGGCTAGGTGGTTTATTTCTCACCTTCCTCGATCAATGATGAAGAATGAACAAGGGTTAAGGTGGTCTAAGAGGATTATGTCACTTTCTCATTCAAATATTCATTGGTGCTCTTGATCTATGGAGAATGTTACAATCATTGATCATTGTGGGGAGTTCCCTAATATGCCACTCCTTGGCATAATAGGGGGCATTACCTACAACCCTTCTTTAGCTCTACATCAGTTTGGTTATGCTCAGAGTAATGGTCCTCATGACATGCCTATTCAGGGTATTGTGTTCGATTACGATAACGATCTTCAAGGTTACCGTCAAAGGTTTATACGAGCTTGGAACAAGGTGAACAAGATTGATAGCAAGACTTTGGAGCCAAAGTATTCTATTCCTATGGAGCCTTATCTCAGATGGGTGTGATCTCGTGCTCAAACTCTTATGATGCAATATCCTGCTATTTTACCAGTTACTATGAAGCCTGTTGCTAAAGGAGATGTTCCTTATACCATCCTTCATCCAGACATGCCTACTGATTTGGAAGAGTTGCAGAAATCCTGGATTCAGCTGCGGGAGCAAAGGGATACTTTTGAGACTCATTTCAGAACTAGTCAAGAAAGAATTCTAGAGCTGACAAGGCAACTTCACGAGGAACGGAACCTCAACTCATACCTCAACCCAAAGAGGAAGCGTCCATGGGAGACTTAAAACCCCATATATTTATTTTTTCACTTTATTGTTATTTCCTTTCATTGTAAGCCCAAGGGGAAAATTTATATTAAACATTTACTAATAAAATTTTGTTTTTGTTTTGTTTAAACAAATTTGAATCTTGCGGTCCTTGAAAACACTGCATAAACATATACATACCATATCATTACATCACAGGTTTCTTATAAACAGGTTTCTCAATCTTCATGCTGTTTATTTCAACAAAAATGGCTCTCGAACAAACTGTCAAGGATCAATAGGCTCAGAATGCTCAGTTCCAAGAAGTGATCTAGAATTTGCCCAAGGGGCAAGAAGAGTTGAAAGCACTCCTCTCTGAAAATCCTGAAGATAACAAGAATGGTTAGTTGGAACAATTGCAAGCTGAGATGGCAGAAATGAGGATACAGATGAATGGCCAGGTGGCTCTTATCAAAAGTTTAGCTCATAGGCAATAAGAGCTAAGAACCTTTGTTCACAAACTTCAAGGTAACAGAACTAGAAATCTAATCATCAGTCAATCCCCGACGAAACAAGCTTACTTGGTTGAAAAGAGGACGAGGATAAGAGAAGGAAAGAGACAGGCTGCCACTATTTGTTCTTCAATTGAAGAAAAAAAGACCTTGTAAGATTAATCCATTTCGACACAAGGAATATAAAAGACAGTTTATCAAATTCAGCACTCCAATGTCGCAAACTTTGCAATTCTTGTTGGAGATGAAGCTAATTTCCTTGGAAAATCCTCCTCAAAATCTTAATACTTCCTTTTCTCGCTATAATCCCAAGGCAAGGTGTATTTATCATTCCAATTGTCCTGGACATAACACTAATAGTTGTTGGGCATTGAAGAATAAGACTCAAAACCTGATTGATGAAGGAATCCTTGAGGTTACATCAGAAGGTCAAATTGAATTCTCTTATCATCCATCAAACATCGAAACTTCCAGACAAATCACCCGAGGGAGCAAGAAAGAAAGCTCACCAACCCCTGCTGAAGTTTGGGACACCTTGGGACAACATAATGGCAAATTTGATTTCATGATAAAATATATTGCTCCTGAAAGTTCACAGATTGCAATTAAAGACATTCAGCCAACTGGATGGGACATCATTTGATTTATTTAGTTGTAATTTCCTTTGTTTGCTCAAGCACTTACTATTATGTCGAACTTTGTTTTAATTAATGCATTGCGTATGTTTGTCTTGAATTAATCCATTCGTTTCACTATATTTAAAAATATGCTTTTTACTTCTATTTTGTGATATTTAACTCTTGATAAAGCTGTAAGCCTTTCGAGGGAGGATGACGAAAACAATACTATAATCTTATGCAATATGCTTTTGAACAGACTATGTTGACGATGTACAGACATTGTGTCAATTCATAACCAGTGGAGATATAAGGAAGTTAATCCCTAGTTAACCCTTTTGAGCCAAAGAAGTAGGAGTTTTTCTTTCTCAAGCAAGTTAAAACCCTTATTCATAACCTGGGGCAGGGTAGTTACTCAGTTAACTCAATTATGCCAAATATATGTGTTGTATACAACTAATGATGGTTCCCTGTAATCATTAAGCCTGGAAGTTAATATCTAGCAAAAGAAAAGCTCCCTAAGTCAAAACCTATGAAGGAGACTTAGTAAAAAATTGAGAAATCCCGCTGACTGTAATCTTGAAATGAACAATTCAGGTAAAAAGAAGGGATAACAAAGTCAAAATAAAAAAGAGATCACTACAAAACCTCAACAAAAAAACAAAGAAAGAGGACTTAAATTTCAAACAAATTTCTGGTTTTTGAACCATTACAAATGACAGTGTTACAATTCTAAATTCCTTCGAAGCTTCAACGCATAAGTTAACCGAACATAGGACTGAAGAACATCACGATGAATGGGTTGGGTACAAATAAATTTGAGCCTTTTATCCTTTGTTTCTTAAACCGTGAACCATACCACGTTACAACCCTTTAAAAGTCCTAACTGAAGCATGGTTAGTTCGAAAGTGTACTGCTACAAAAAGGTATCCTGACTCCTTTAGGGCTTATTATAAACTTGAGTTAATATCACAGTTTTTACAAACATTGTTTTTCTAAAATAAATCTTTTTCAAAACTTCAAGACAGACATAAGCATTGCATTTTTTAATATCATTGTTTGCATATAACTGAGTGTTTGACAAACAGAGAAACTTACAGGATGAATGTTTAATAAACCAAAGTCCTTCTGATAAACAAAGTTGCTTCCTGGATCAAAGCCAATATATACAAAGAGGCATTGTCACTATCTTCCACTAAAAGGGGCATGCCATGTTATTGTCCAATTCATTTGGGGCAATCAGGCCAAGGTTCAACTATGCTTAAGTAGCCAGGGGAGTTCTCTTCATCTATCTGAATTACCAAAGGTAACATTACAGAGTTCACGATGCCAGGGGCATATTATTGTGGGGCATTCTGCTTATTTCCCTTGAGGTAACTCATTTCAGATACTTCCATTATGGGACAATTCATCCTCAACCAAGGGGAAACACTCTATTTCCAAATCTAATACCCAGAGCGTATATGGTCCATCACAATTTGAAAGCACGTTCCTCTCATTGTATTACCTTGATATTGGATTCTCAGCAGAAGCCGTGTTGGAAATTAACTGTCTATGCCAGTAGTATCAGTTGGTGTCAGTATCATGTCTTCGAATCCAGCCATGAGAATTTCTGGGAAATTATTCAGGAAAGTTAAGAGCCTTAGAAGTTCTAAATCCAATTGGTTATACACTCTCAAAGTTGAAACAATTATGTTTTTGAGTTCAGGTTTATGTTTCCCTCTTTATTCAAGGAAGAAATGTTTTCCGAATTCAGGTTTACTTTTCCCCTTTGACTAAAGCAAGAAACGTCTATTGATTATGTTTGAATGTATCTATGCTTTTGAATATGATTGATGTTTACCATAAATGCATAAAATACAATAATAGCATTTACTAAGAACGAACAGAGGTAGGAATTCAACGAATCTTCACTGGTTCATCCCCACAGATTAATCTTTACAAATATTCTTACGAAATACTTCAAGTAATATCTTATACTTCTAACTCTACGAAGTCTTCAAACGGTTTCATATCCTCCGAAGAATTGATATTTGACCGAATAAGTCTCCCGAATCTATGTCCATCTCTTTTATCCTTAGTCAGGATATCCAGGAACTAAATCCTTCAACAAGAAGTACGAAGAACAAAAAACGGGAGATTCTAAGTACGATGTTCTTAAACAAGAAGGGAACGAAGTCTTCATACTCCTTTACAATAAATTGGGATTTATTTTCCCCAGCTAGCAGTTGTTCTACGAGGCTACTTATACGCTTCAACTACATAATTCATTCGTACATACATCATATCATATCATATCATATCATACACATTCTCATAAAATATTATCTTACAGAATGTTATATACATCATGATATTTGCACCGAACTAACCTTGTTTTATAGGTTAATTCTCCAACAGACAAACTTCATCAACAACTTTACACCTTGGGTCGTCGTTTATCTACCCAAAGGTTATCTCATTATCTTGGGACGTTGTCTATCTTCCCAAAGACTATCTTGGGACCTTGGGTCGTCGTTTATCTACCCAAAGGTTATCTCATTATTTTGGGACGTCGTTTATCTTCCCGAAGGCTATCTTGAGACGTCATTTATCTTCTCAAAAGCCATACCGTTACCTTGGGCCGTCGTTTATCTACCCAAAGGTTATCTCATTATCTTGGGACGTTGTTTATCTTCCCGAAGTCTATTTTGGGATGTTGTTTATCTTCTGAAAAGACATATCATTACCTTGGGCCGTCGTTTATCTACCCAAAGGTTATCTCATTATCTTGGGACGTCGTTTATCTTCCCGAAGGCTATCTTGAGACATTTTTTATCTTCTCAAAAGCCATACCGTTACCTTGGGCCGTCGTTTATCTACCCAAAGGTTATCTCATTATCTTGGGACGCCGTTTATCTTCCCGAAGGCTATCTTGGACGTTGTTTATCTTCTCAAAATCCATATCCTACCTTGGGCCGCCGTTTATCTACCCAAAGGTTAGCTCATTATTATGGGACGTTGTTTATCTTCCCGAAGGCTATTTTGGGACGTTGTTTATCTTCTCAAAAGCCATACCGTTATTTTGGGACATTGTTTATCTTCCCGAAGGCTATTTTGGGACGTTGTTTATCTTCTCAAAAGCCATACCGTTACCTTGGGCTGTCGTTTATCTACCCAAAGGTTATCTCATTATCTTGGGACATTGTTTATCTTCCCGAAGGCTATCTTGGGTCGTCGTTTATCTTCTCAAAAGCCATACCGTTACCTTGGGCCGTTGTTTATCTACCCAAAGGTTATATCATTATCCCGGGACGTTGTTTATCTTCCCGGAGGCTATCTTGGGACGTTGTTTATCTTCTCAAAATCCATATCATTACCTTGGGCTGTTGTTTATCTACCCAAATGTTATCTCATTATCTTGGGACGTTGTCTATCTTCCCGAAAGCTATCTTGGGACATCGTTTATCTTCTCAAAAGCCATATCATTACCTTGGGCTGTCGTTTATCTACCCAAAGGTTATCTCATTATCTTGGGATGTCGTTTATCTTCCCAAAGGCTATCTTGAGACGTCGTTTATCTTCTCAAAAGTCGTATTGTTACCTTGGGCCGTCGTTTATCTACCCAAAGGTTATCTCATTATCTTGGGACGTCGTTTATCTTCCCAAAGGCTATCTTGAGACGTCGTTTATCTTCTCAAAAGTCGTTTATTACCATGGGTCGTCGTTTATCTACCCAAAGGTTATCTCATTATCTTGGGACGTCGTTTATCTTCCCGAAGGCTATCTTGAGACGTCATTTATCTTCTCAAAAGCCATACCGTTACCTTGGGCCATCGTTTATCTACCCATAGGTTATCTCATTATCTTGGGACGTCGTTTATCTTCCCGAAGTCTATCTTGGGACGTTGTTTATCTTCTGAAAAGCCATATCATTACCTTGGGCCGTCGTTTATCAACCCAAAGGTTATCTCATTATCTTGGGACGTCGTTTATCTTCCCGAAGGCTATCTTGGGACATTGTTTATCTTCTCCAAAGCCATACCGTTACCTTGGGCCGTCGTTTATCTACCCAAAGGTTATCTCATTATCTTGGGACGTCGTTTATCTTCCCGAAGGCTATCTTGAACGTTGTTTATCTTCTCAAAATCCATATCATTACCTTGGGCCACCGTTTATCTACCCAAAGGTTAGCTCATTATTTTGGGACGTTGTTTATCTTCCCGAAGGCTATTTTGGGACGTTGTTTATCTTCTCAAAAGCCATACCGTTATTTTGGGACGTTGTTTATCTTCCCGAAGGATATTTTGGGACGTTGTTTATCTTCTCAAAAGCCATACCGTTACCTTGGGCCGTCGTTTATCTACCCAAAGGTTATCTCATTATCTTGGGACGTTGTTTATCTTCCCGAAGGCTATCTTGGGACGTCGTTTATCTTCTAAAAAACCATACCGTTACCTTGGGCTGTTGTTTATCTACCCAAAGGTTATCTCATTATCCTGGGACGTTGTTTATCTTCCCGAAGGCTATCTTGGTACGTTGTTTATCTTCTCAAAAGTCATATCATTACCTTGGGCTGTCGTTTATCCACCCAAAGGTTATCTCATTATCTTGGGACATTGTCTATCTTCCCGAAGGATATCTTGGGACACCGTTTATCTTCTCAAAAGCCATATCATTACCTTGGGCTGTCGTTTATCTACCCAAAGGTTATCTCATTATCTTGGGACGTCGTTTATCTTCCCAAAGGCTATCTTGAGACGTCGTTTATCTTCTCAAAAGCCGTATTGTTACCTTGGGCCGTCCTTTATCTACCCAAAGGTTATCTCATTATCTTGGGACGTTGTTTATCTTCCCAAAGGCTATATGATAAAAGTATTTTATTATTTTAAACAAAATCTTTTTTATAAAATGTTAAAAATTTCTCTGTATTGTTTTAAAAAAAATACTATATGAAATTTTCCTTTTCATCCCTTCCAAACTTCCAAACTAAACCTTAAAAGTATAAGATTGAAGTAAAAAATGAATGAATTGGTTTAAGATGATTTTAATTAATAGATTCCACAAAAATATCAATGATAAGTCGCATCATTGAAAATGCTCTTCGATTCATTACATCCATTTTAATTATTTAAATAAATTTTAGGTTCAAATGCACTTTTGGTCCCCCTATTTTGAAGTTTTTTTTTTATAAATTTGATTCTCTTATTTTAAAAATCAGCTTTTTGGTCCCTAAAGTTTATCTCACTTGGGATTTCTATGGTTCTCCTCTACTTGGTTGACTCATTAATGACATTGCACATGAGTTGGTCTTCCACATGATGTTTTTTTAATAGTTTAATATACAATCATTTTTTTTATTATTTAAAAATATTTTAAAATTACATAATAAAGTTAAATTATTATTTATTATTGTATTTATTAATATACAATCATTTTTTTATTATTTAAAAATCTTTTAAAATTAAATAATAAATTTAAATTATTTTATATTATTGTATTTATTAATCATATTCATCTTTCATCTCTCAGTTGTTTTTCATCTTTCATTATTGTACCAACACTGCCATACAATCATCCAAACAGAAAAAAAAATTTCATTATTTATGTGACGAATTCCTTGACTCAGACAAGCACCGTTCATCCTTCCCATCATTTAGAAGAAAGAAAACAATGAAATTGTGATTTAGAAGAAAGAAAAATTAAAAGAAAGAAAACAAATTGAAAAACTCACACAAATTTCATCACCCAACTCTCACTTATAAGATCCACTCACTTTTCCCTCCATTTTCATGTTTTTTGTCATTGTGGTATCATTTGTGCCATTTTAATTTGTAATCTGGTTGTATTTGTGCATAATCATGTGAAACTCAGATTTAGGTTTAATTTAGGGATGAAATCGATATGGACTTAGGATTAATTTTTGCTTGTTTTAATGGTATATTCATGATGAGGATGTGAATTTAGGTTAGTTTATGTGTTCAGGTTTTTTAGATTTGAGTAACAATTATGAAAACTGAATTTGTTCATGAACACTTTCATGTTGTTCATAAAGAACACCTTCATGGGTTGAAATGATTTACATTATTTTTTTATTATTAAATAAAAAAGAAATACAACCTCAGATTATTAAATAAACAAAAATAGTTACATGAATCCGCAGTGGCGTTGCCACATTATTAGTGACACTGTCATGTAATAAAAAATTGAGGGGAACCATGAAAATCCCAAGTGAGACAAACTTTAGGGAACAAAAAGTTGATTTTTAAAATTTGAGGACTAAATTTTAAAAAAATTCAAAATAGGGGGACCAAAAGTACATTTAAGCCTAAATTTTATTAATTTTTTAATATCATTTCACATTTTTTCAATTATTTAAATCACTCATCTATATTTTTTGAATTTTCACATAAATCTTTAATTTTTTTTAAATGATTCTATTAGATATCACAATATACCTTAAATATAGTTAAATATTATTTTTAATTCACTTTAAAGAACAAAAAAGAAGAACGATAGCAACTACTAAAGAACGACCAAAAATGCTAAATATCAATTACTTTCTGACAGAGTTTCTTTAGTTTATGTGTAGGAATGATGTAAACACATTGACAAATAACATTTTTTGGTGTCAAATAACATTTAACTCAGGCTCTCAGTACACTCAAACCTCTAAAATAAATATTTAACAACATTTCACAACACTCTAATACAAGAATATACGAGAATAAAGAAAGTCAAATACAAGTTTAAAGTGCTTTTGACTGATGCATCTTGGAATGAAGAACTTGAATCCTATATATATATCATTGGACTCCCAATTCCTTCACAAAATTAAGTGATGTGAGACTTCAAAGAACTTGTATTATATATATATATATATATATATATATATATATATATATATATATATATATATATATATATATATATATATCCTTGGACTCCCTCTTCATTCACAAAATTAAACGATATGAGACTTATTCAACATGTATATTTTCAATCAACCCCGACAATCTTCGCGCCTTGATTGAAAATAATACATAAACTTTCATTGTCTTTACCGACAATCATACTCCACCATAAAGAGTATAGTCACTTTGTCATACCCTAAATTTTAACCAGAAATTTTCAGATTTCGCATTTCATCTAACGCATTTTATTGCAGTATAGGTTATCAGTCATTTTTGTTTTTCTGATCTGTTAATCATAAATCATGCATTTTCTTTTTGTTTCACCGTTCAACGTCTTTTTATTTTATTTTATAATTTGTATTATTGTTTAATTATTTTTGTTTACTTTATAAAATAATTTCATTAGAATTTGTTTAACTTTATTGGTAATCTTAGAACTTTAAATTTAATGTGTAGACTTAAAAATTTTATTGTTTTAAACTTAGAATATTCTTTTAATTAGTTATTATTCATTTAAATTTTTTTTTTTTAATTTAAGTATGATTTTAAATTTTTGTTTTAAATTTTTTATTACTCAATTTAAATTTAATTTAAATTCATAATTTTATTAGTTAGTTTTGTTACTCTTTTATATATTTATTCAAATTTAATGTATTAATTACTGTTTTTATTATTCTTGTTTAATTTTAATTAAATTTAGTATTTAATTGTTTTAATAGTATGTAGTTCATATGTAATGGATTTACAAAACTTGATTCACACAATCCCCACAGCCTGCTGTCCTACGCCAACTGTATCTTGCCACTAGACCTTGACCACATCAACATCTTACCAT
This sequence comes from Lathyrus aphaca, assembly GCA_963966055.1. Taxonomy (NCBI): domain Eukaryota; kingdom Viridiplantae; phylum Streptophyta; class Magnoliopsida; order Fabales; family Fabaceae; genus Lathyrus; species Lathyrus aphaca. The sequence continues at coordinate 55,677,441 of OZ014520.1, forward strand.
TACCCTCCAAACTCCTTCCTGCAACAATGTCAGACCCTGCAATACATAGCCCTGCTTCACAGCCAAATTTGCATCAAAATAGAATCAATACTTGCTGCAAAAAATAGCCCATTCAAGCAATACCACAAATGTAAACAAAACCTGAAACTTACACAAATTGGTGAAAAATCAATACCTGCATAAGAAAGGGGTTTTTGACCATACACCGAGATACCAAAAAAGAGACAGAGAAAAAAGCTTTTTGGGGGGGGGGGGGGGTCAGCCACAGCAGAAGAAAAACAACAGAACCTCCCTCCAAAAAAGGATTCAAACCTCCACCTGGAAAAGAAGAGACGGGCCCTCAACCTACAAAACTTGGTCCGCCCTTTCCTTCATAAAGGGAGGATCCTTCATCATCTCAGGAGAGGAACAAAAAACCAATTCATCAAAAACATCCTGCTTCAACCTTTCGGTCTTCAAACAACCTGAAAAAAAAACCAGCAAAGCCGAACCTGTTTAAAACAACCAAAGAAAAAACCAAAAATCTGCTAACAAACACATACAACAGCCCATATCACAACCAGAAAAATAACTCAAAAAAACCTTCACCCTCCGCCGACACCACCCGCAAACCCTTCACAGAAACCGGAACCATCACCACCACTTCCTTCGAAACCGAAAATCCAGAATCCGCAAACTCGACCACCTCCGACGAAAATGTAAAAATCGAACACAACCAACCCTCACCTAAAACTGAATCTGAAGCCATTCCCACCTCTTCTTCCTCCAAGAACTGAGTACGTCACCACTCGCCTTTAAACGAACTTAGCAACAACTCACCGTCAATCTCGCGGACTCAAAACCCCCTTTACCGCGAAAACGAAACCTCACCGCGGACATCCCTCAACAACCTCAAACAACACAACTAAAACTGAAACAGAAGATGAACTGAGCCACAACCATAGCCGCCGGCCACCCAATTCATTCACCACCACGACACCGCCGCGACACCACCGCAAACCAACGGAAAAATCGAGAAAAGTGACGAAAGTTGGAAGGAGATTCGCCGGCGATTATTGCGAGATTGAGAGAGATGGAATGGAAACCGCCGGAGGATCGCAGATCTGAGTTCAAAAAAATTGAAAAAACTGACGGTGGGTTTTGAAATGTGAAGGGGAAGGCTCATTCTTCTATTCTGGTTATTTGTTAAGTTTATGACATTTTCATTTTATTTATTTTTTAGAAAAACCTAATAGTTTTATTTTCCTTTTTCTTATTCTATTTATTTATTTTTAATTAACCTTAGATTTGTTTCTTGTTTATGATTAATTTGGGTCCATCCCATTTTTGCTATCAGCATGCATACCAGGCGCAGGTTCTTGTTGACTTATTCTTCTATATTTTCTTTATGATCATAACCTTTTTATTATATTGTTTTTTTATTTTGCTTTTACAATATTGAAATTTATTGATTGTTGTTATTTGGACTTAGGCAAACCACTACAGGCTGAACATAATACACCCTTGCTTTTTATTTACTATGTTTGTTTTCTTTTCTCCTTTAAAACATGTATATATTATTATAGATTATTTGTGTATAGTTTCTTTTTTCTTTAAAATATTATTAGGAAATATCAAAATAATTAATGCTATATTTATTAGGTTTTTATTTAGTGATAATGTTAGTTTAAATATCTAGGATTCTATTCTTAAATTCTCACCCATTTTTATTTCTATTATTTTTATTACTAGTTTAGTTAATGATTTTTTTTTATTTTTTTATTTATTTTAGAATTGGGATTTTTATATAATTTTAAATTCTAACGGTTCCGATTAATTCATACACCGCACACACGCTTTCTCTTGGGCAAATTACAACGAGACCCTTTATTTCATTGCATTCTCGTGTAAAATCATTATTGTATCCCTCTCCCGTTTTTGGATGTTTTTCCGCCTTTATTTTACCGGTTTCGATTTATCATTATTAGAAACATTTAGAAATTAGGATTCAAATCCACTTTATTTAATCAATTAAAATATTCGTACGCCGACATTGGCACACACGTAAGTCGGTCACAAGTGACTGCCATCTGCACGACTTTTGCGTATCTTAATTAATTAACACGAAAAAGGAACCCCAGAGTCTAGCATTCTGCACGTTCTGGATTGAACCGCAAATGGGCTAGCCCCACGCGTTGGTTCAATCACCATTCGTATAAAAATAATTCAATTCATCTTAATTAATTTATGGAAAAAAGGAACTCCGGAGTCTAGCATTCCGCACGTTCTGGATTGAACCGCAAATGGGCTAGCCCCACGCGTTGGTTCAATCACCATTCGTATAAAAATAATTCAATTCATCTTAATTAATTTATGGAAAAAAGGAATTCTGGAGTCTAGCATTCCGCACGTTCTGGATTGAACCGCAAATGGGCTAGCCCCACGCGTTGGCTCAATCACCATTCGTATAAAAAATAATCCAATTCATTTAAATTAATTTATGGAAAAAGGAACTCCGGAGTCTAGCATTCCGCACGTTCTGGATTGAACCGCAAATGGGCTAGCCTCACGCGTTGGTTCAATCACCATTCGTATAAAAACAATCCAACAATCTTAAAGGATCAGGCATGATTCATCTTCATAGGAAAGTTGTTCCTCCTATCCCCACAAACACAAACAAAATCTTACTAAACAATTACTTTCAAAGGAAGAACGTGGCATTGCTTGTCGATCTTATATCCAAGTTTAAAGCTTCTTCCGATTTTATTTATTCTCAAAAAGAAAGAATGTGGCATTGCTTGTCGATCTTATATCCAAGTTTAAAGCTTCTTTCGATTTCTCATCTCTTAAACGTTTGTGGTGGAATAGGTGAGATACTTCTCTTAAAGATGACGATTTGTCTCTTTCTTTCAAATACAAATTAAAACTTACCAACCAATTCAAATCATTTTCATAATTAATTAGCGAGTAACTGAACTCCGGAGTCTCGCACTCCGCACGTTCTTGAATGCAACCGCAACATGGGCTAGCCCCACGCGTGGTTCATTCGCCCTCTCGTTTTTTAAAACATCTTTAACAAAGATCAAACATCTTTTCTCAAAACGAACATTGTTTAAATCTTTCTATCTCGCAAACAAGCTAGCGCTTCAGCCTCCTATCGCGAGCAGATAAGTCAACGCTTAGCAGTAGAATGCATTTTCAAACAATCGTTCAATAAAAAAAAACACAGATCGTAGTAGCACGAACTACGAAGCTCTGACTTTCCCATTGCACAGGGGAATACGTAGGCACGGGGATTTTAATCCTTCGCGAGCACAATAAATAAAATTTAACTATCTCTCCGTCATAATAATAAAAAACTCAATCTTTTCTCCGCCATAAAACACAATAAATAAAAATTAACTGTCTCTCTGTCACAATGATAAAAAACTCTAATCTTTTCCCCGTAATAATAATTAAAACATTTCCTTAAAAGCAATCTTAATCATTAAAAGAAGACAATAATAACAAGTTAACATTTAAAGCGCAAACTAGACTAAGAGGTTCCCATTGAGTACAACGGACGTGAGGGGTGCCTAACACCTTCCCTTTGCGTAACTGACTCCCGAACTTAGATTAGTGGTTTCGTAAACCATTTCTTATCCTTTATTTAGGTTGTGTCTATATCTCCCTTTTCTCTCGTAGAATAAATAGAATTAGGTGGCGACTCTGTTGTTTGTTTTAGGATCGTATTTTTCGAGGTGCGACAGCTGGCGACTCTGCTGGGGAATTAATTGCCTTGTGCATAAGAGAGTCGAGCCTAGCTTAGGTTATTTTGCGTTTGTTTGATGACTTGTTTGATTGTCTTCTTTATTTACTGTTGATATTCTATCTATTGCTTCCTTCTTTATTGTTTGCTCATTATATCTGCCTGTTGGATCTCGGGATATCACGGGTTTGAATTTGTACTTGAGTTTTTTGAAAAAGAAGAGGGAACACCTAAGTTAGAATTGGATGTTATTAGTGTTAGTCTCCAAGGACTCGCTCCTTGCACGCCTAACATGAAAGCTCCCCCAGATAGTTAGACTTTTCGTAAATCTTGTCACAACGCAGCTAGCCTGCCGCGGGACCTGATTCACGAAAGGGCTGTGATTCTAGGACCCCCTAGAACCTGTTTCAATTTTGGTAGTTGTGTAATGTTAGGCTCCAAGGACTCGCTCCTTGCACGCCTAGCATGAGAACTCCACTCGAGGTAGACCTTATCGTTATTATCGTCACAATGCAGCTAGCCTGCGGCGGGGCGTTAGTACGATAAACGTCCGTGACCTTGAGTATCCTTATACCACCACCATAGAAGCTACCCTGTGAGTGGGATTTATGGGTAAAGAATTTAGAACTCTCCACTTAAGGCTTACCAGTTAGGAGATTCCGAGTTACATGTACCTTGGATCTAACACCTTGCCTTTATATCCAATTCTGGAGCTGTTTTTGTTTGTGATTTTGAGCATGCTGAGCATTGCATTCATTCGCATATCATTTGCATTTGCATTTGCATTTACATTGCATATCATCTTCCAACAATCCAACTCACCCATGTATTATTCTCCGTCAGTCAACTGTACTCGACCAGTCACCAGAGAAAGATGTACCAACTTGAGCAGGAAAACAGGGAGCTTAGAAACGAGGTCACCATGTTGAGAAATCGTATGGGAATATTCTCAACTACAATGAAGACTCTAATAGACAGCCTTGTGCAAGAGAACATTGAACTCCAGGAAGAGGTTCACATGTTGAAGATTGATAGAGGGCGACTGATTTCTTTGGCCAAAGATTTGGTCATTTTTCAGCGTCGGTCAAATTCTACATCTACTCGTCAGCGACGTCAGAATCAGCGGAGGTCTCCAAACAGTCCTGAAGGAGCGGCCCATCAGTTTGACCCAATCCCAATGACTTACAGACAATTGTGGTCTCATTTTGCTCGGAACTCAATAATGACACCCAAGAAGACTAGAGCCACGAGGTCTCGGTCCCGTGGGATCAATCCAAATACCAGTTGTGAGTTTCATGATGGAGCACTGGGGCATCCAATTGAAGAATGCAAAGTCTTCCAGGAAAAGGTTTAAGAGATGATCGACTACGGGGTGTTGACCTTCAATGGAGGAATCCCATCTGTTGACGGAGTGCCTTTGTGCTGATAGAAAACTCAAGAGAGTCTTGTCTAAGTCAATCTGTTGCTGGAGCATAGGACGAGGCCCTGAATGCACGCGATCGTTTCGATGCTTTGAAGTCTATCTTCTCAGATGATTAGCTTGTTCACTGCTTTTCATATGTATTTTGCTATGTGTTGTTAATGCATTTGTTTTGGCATGTAAGAACTTATTTGTTTTGAATGATTAATGCAATGAATATGTTTGTCTTGAAGTAATCCATTCGTATTCACTCATAATGCTTTTTCAACTTTATAATGACGATATTATCCCATCTCTTGCTTAGGCAGAGAATTGGAGGGAGGATGACGAAATTAAAACACAAATTTTCTAGTTGAATGCTTTTGAGTAAAATCCTACTGACGATGTACAGGCATTGTTTCAAATTCCCAAACACTGGAGAAATAAGGAGTTAATCCCTAGTCAACCACTTCGAGCCTAGAAGTAGGAGTTTCTTTGAGATATTTCAAAACCCTTACGCTTAACCTGGGGCAGGGTAGTGTTCAGTTAATCTGGTTACACAATCAAATCATAAGATGAAACATCCGATCAAGGAATCCACTACAATCAATGACTTGACAGTCACGATTTTCAACCTTCCAATGAAAAAAGAAAAAAAGAAAAAAAAGAAGAAAATCCCTCTAAGTCAAACCTACAAAAGGGCTTAGACAAAAAGATCAATAGAATAAGTCATTCGTGAGAGGTCCTCAAATCCTCAACCTCAAATACATAAGATTTAGTGACCACCATACCAAAGTCAAAAGGGTCACCAATATCCACGAAGAATAAATAAGATGATTGTCATTTCAAGCGGACCTTGGAGCATCATCTCCATGCTATCAAGACCAATGTATGTGTCAATTTAGCTGAACCTAGGATTGGAGAACATCACGGAGAGTGGGTGGGCACCAAATAAACTTTGAGCCTTTATCCTTTGTTTCTAAAACCGTGAACCAAACCACACTACAACCCTCAAAAGTCCTAATTGAAGTAGGGTTTATTTCGAAAGCACACTCGATGAGAAAGTGTTTCCCGACTCCCATGAGCTTGGCTCAAAAATTGGTGTTGGCTTTATAAAAAAAAAATGAATATCACCTCCTAGCTAGTGATTCGGTCACAGGCTATTGTGAAAATCTTTTCAAAAACAAAAAAATCTTCGAGACAAACATGTGTGTTGCATTAACAGTCTTAACATTAACCTTTTTGCTTGTTAGCATTTGCTTGATATCATAGAAGCCTATGTATGAGTACCAGTGATGAGCTTAATCTCTTGAGATTTGAAACTCTGATGAGTAGTTAAACAACCATTTCAGAAAATGATCATCCCCAGGGGCAAATTTTTTGAAGACTTTGCCGCAGGAGCACGTTTGTTTAAATATTTTGCCAGTCAGGGGCAAGTTACTTGAAAACTTCGCCAGCCAGGGGCAGGTCACCTTAATACTTTGCCAGTCAAGGGCAAGTTACTTGAAAACTTCGCCAACCAGGGGCAGGTTGCCTGAAGACTTTGCCAGCCAGGGGCAGATTGCTTGAAGACCTTGCCAGACAGGGGCAAGTCGTTTCCTAATTTGTGCTTATACATTCTTATCATCCCTAAAAGGATAAGTATTGAAGACTCATTTGTGCCAAGTACAGTTAATTTGAGGCAGTGACGTCGAGATTCGACGAATCTCTATAAGAGTTTGAAGACACTAGGGCATTTTGAATGCCAAGTCTTCTATAAAATCCTCTTGAGATGATCTTTTCTCACAAACTCTTTTGTGGGCGCAGGACCACGTGTTCCCCTAAGCAAGACGCTCTTGGGATCTACCTTGCAAGTACTTCCAGATATTGGGGTCCTCACGCCAAGTTGCTATGGTATGTCAGGGGCATGACTCATTTTTTTTGGTGGATTCCTTTTATTACTTAGTGCTTCCAGTAAGTTACTAAGTCTAGTACCCCCATTTGAGCCTTGATTCTAGCTTCTCCAGCTGAATCTGATTTTCTCTCCCCAACGGAGTACAAATTTACTTCATCCTAAGAAAATGTAGTTTGTATGGTTGCTTCCTTCTGATGGACGTTTAAGTTAGAATACTTGTCTGGATTTACTTCCCGATTGAAGTATATTTCTCTCCTCAAAGAGATTTGAGCTTTGTTGCAGGACTTTGTTCCATGGATGGCTCTTTTACCCTATCCTCAGTGATTGCGTACACTTTGACGAGATTGGTCGAGTATTCGTTTGTTGTGATGTTTATTTCATCACCAGTGTATCTCTTATGTCTGTTTTGTCTGTTTGTCAGCATAAACATAACACATATACATACATGTACATCATAATTGATTTCATATTCATATTCATGTTGCATTCATTAATGCATACTGTAAACACCCCAAATTTGCCCTCACCCATTCACACCATGGCTTGTGATCATTCTCATATGCATAAACACAATCATATCATCTCATAGTACACTCTTGATTCACTGCATAGTTTCTAAGGCATCTGCACCTAGGGTTTGTGATCTGAGCAACCTCAGGGCATCTTGAGCCATTCCAAAGGCCACTAATCAACTCAAAGGGGTCCATGTGTGTTCTTATATCATGTTACATCCTCACAAAGTCAAAATTGCAGAGGGATCACAAGAACTAGGGTTTGAGTGGATGCAGAGCCAGGATGAACTGCACAGTTGACTGAAAATTAGGGTTTTGGTTTCAGAGGCCATAACTCCAAATTTTTTGGTCATTCTTGTTTCCATTGGTCTCTATATGGTATAGGGAGTATGCATATCAATTTTCATGAAGAAATTCCACGGGGAAGTCATCTGATCAAGAGTTGACTTTTCAGACAAGTCAGTGCAAAATCAGGGCATCTGAGGCCCCCAGTGACCCAACCAATGGTTGATCTTCATCATTTTGAGTGTATATGATCTTTATTTGATCATGGAAGAAGGTTGAAGTTCATGGAAATCAAGAATTTAGGGTTTTTGCAAAAGTTGACTTTTTGGGTTTTGTTGACTTTTCAAGAATGCATCCTTTTAGGTCAATTTTCAAGCTTTGATTTATGATCCAAAAAGGCTTCAAATGGAAAAACTTTGGTCATGAAAGTTGTAGATCTCATCTTTCCCTTTTCAAAAAGTACAAGAACATGATCTAACTCTTCATGGATCAAAAGTTATGGCCATGCAAAGTTGCCAAAAATCATTGTTTTTCAAGTTATGCACCAAATGGAAATTTTGCTAAGTCTTGAATCAATGCATGATTGCTGCCTCAAATTCATGACAAACCAGCATGTGAACATCCTCTAAGTCACAAAAATCAGAAATGGACCAAGTTTGCTCATGGTTTGGTTCATGTAATTTGACTTTTCTCATGGAAATCCATAAAGCTAGCCAACTTGCATTTTCACTCATGACCACTTCACCAACTTATGACATTGGCTGCTGAGTTTTGCTAGGCCTATCCATCACCTTTTGCTGCACCAGCCATGCCTTGTACTTGCTTAACTTTGAGCCATGCCCTATCTTACACAAAAGTGGATTTTTAGCAAAAGTAGCCTCACCTATCATAGCAGGCCATGTCACATCAAGCAACCAATCAGATTTGTTTATCATTTCATTTTGCAAGTGAAACATAACAAGAACAAGGGCTGAAACCAACTCATTCATCACTTACACAAAAAACACCCCAACTTGCAACTTCATTCGATTTTCATTACACAGCCTGCAAACACCCAAACCTTTGCCTCCATTCATCTCACCTTGATCTATAGAACACAAAGCATCAAGAAACAAAGCCAAAAACACCCTGAATCCCCATCTGCCATAGCTCACCTTCATGCTGCAGATTCTATCGAATCTCTCTCTACAAGCCACAAACACATCAACCAACACCACAAGCCTTCTCAACACACCTCATAGGTCATAAACAACCCTTCTTCACAGCCTGAAAGTGCCAAGAACTCATCTGCCATTGTTGACTGAGCAGAAGCAGTTCTCTTCGAAACTCATCATCCAACAAATATAAATTCCATTTGAGCATTCACGCAACTTTGGGGGACCAAGAGGAGCAGATTGAGCAAGGAGAAGAGGCCTGAAAGTTCCAAAATCAAAGGTTGCAAATCTCAGGTAGCTCCAAATTAATTTTTCCAGAAATCAATTTGATTGTTACAAACTTGCTCTACATGTCTTGCTGGTCATTCTGGTACCATTGGTTTTGAAAATGGTTGCGTTTTGAGAGTTTAATTGCTGTTTGAAGCTCACGAACCCTAGAATTTGTTTTCTTCGATTCAGCCTGTTTAGGTTAGATAAATTTGTTTTAGTTTAGGGGTTTAGTTCGTGAGGTGTTGGAGATCATTTCCCATAGCTTAGTTTTCATTTATGATGCGTTTTGAGAGATCTTGAAGATTTCCAGGTGACCCTCTGGCCGGAGAAGATGACCGGAGGTCTTCTCCGGCCACCTGAATGTAATTAGGGTTTAATCCCATAATTAATGACAGTTTGAATGCTGGCCGTGGATATGCGCTGACTTGTTGACTTCCCTCCAGATTGAGTGGCCCAGATGTGTTTGATTAACCCTAATCCACGTGTTAGGGTTAATTAATCTTAATTTATTTAATTTAGTCAGTTCAAACGTGGACCATTGGATGTGGCGCGTGGTCAATGAATTTATCCCCAGAATCAATCTCACGCGTCCAATCTGATTACTTCTCTTTTTATTCAATTTTTAATTCATTTATTTTCATTTAATTTGCATCAATTATTTAAAATAGCAAAAAATCATAAAAATTATGAAACTTTTTCTTTAAGGTTTTATTAATTTTTATGACACAAAAATATTTTTATTTTATTTTTTATCATTAAAAAGTATTTTTAAATATTTAAAAGATTATTTTTAATTGATTAATGAGAATTAATTAATTAAAAATACTTTTAGGTATTTAAAAATTACAAAAAAATTCATGAAATGTTCTAAGACATTTAGAAACATTGTCCAACCTTCAAACCAAATTTCTTTTTTGATCTTGATGCATTTTAAGAATTTTTCATTGAATTAAATCATTTTTGATGCATTATTTTGTTCATAAGTTTGAAAATTCATTTCTGCCTATTGGTGAAGGTTGAGACATTGATTCTTCTTGCATTGTTTTCCATTTAGCATGAACTTTCAAGGATAAAAAGGCCATGATTTGATATTGCATTTTCTAATTGATTGGCATTTCTTTTGTTACAAACCCTAAAAAGCCCTAATAACTTGCAAAATTCATAACTTGAGTTTGGTTGAGAGTTGAGAGCTCCCCTTTGGGCAGTGATTCATTATAGGTCTAGGGTTTCTTTAGGTACCATTTTCTATTTTTCATATTAGGGTTTGCTTCTGTTTTTGGTTTGTGTTTGATGTTTGTTTCATGAACCCTAATTTGGGCTTTCATTTACATCCCTCTTGCATTCTCTTGCATAACATGACTTGCCATTACATTTTGTGCATTCTTATGATTCATTTGACATCTTAAGACATGTAGAAAGCATCATTGATCATTGCATTGCATATTTGCCATGTCATTTGTCTTGTATGTTTCATAACATTTCATGCTTGTTCATGCTTCTAAACTTGCATCATCTGCATCCATGACTTTGTATGAGCATCTCCATGTCTTGCCTCATGTTTGCAGCACTTCATAACATCATAATCATCATGTGTATGCTCCTGGTTTGGCTTAGCATCATGTCATTTCATTTCATTTATCATTGCATTGCATTTGTTTCTAACATTTCAGGTGGTAAGTAAACTTGAGAAGTGAATTTGCCTTCACTTCTCATATCCTTTCCTTTCATCTCTTTTGCATACCTTGCTGCATTCTTATATGTGTTTGAGTTTGAGCTTGCTCATTCTTCCTCCTCCCACTTTCTTTCTTCAAGTGACTTGCCTTCTTGAATGAAGCAAGTCACTTTGCTTCTCTTGATCTTGTTCATCTGCTTCCTGGTGGTTCATCTGAAGATTGTTCTTGAAAACCTCACAAACATTAGGACCAACCAAGCATGATAATGAATTAGGGTTTTGATTAGTCTCCCCATGGTTTTTACCTTTGTGTCTCTCTTTGAGTCTTCTCTCCTCACCTCATAATCAGGGACTAAACCCTCAAGGCTTTAAGACTTTGTGATTAAGATCATGCCTGCATCCTTCTTTTAGGATGGAGTGTATAACTTTAATCCTAAGTCTTGGACCCTTAAGGTGTTGAACTCTCTTAATTAATCCATCTAATAACCATCAAGACATTACACTTGTAACTTGGGCCTTGCATTAGGGTTCTAATTCTTCCTTAATTGGTTAAGAAGGACTAACCCTAAAGTTAATGGACAAGTCCCCCTCAAGTTGTCTTACAAATCATAAAAAACACTTCATCATCATATCATTAATAAAATCCACTTAATCAAAGGTTTGTTCTGTCATGGGTTTAATCCCTAATCATGGATTAAGCTGAGGATCCTTCCTCAGCTTAAACACTCCCATCTATTATCCTTCTTTTAGGATGGTGTAATGAGTCTGTTTAATCCTTGATTATGGCTTAACCTCATTACTCAACACTAAACAAAGCCACAAAAACATCTAATTAATCACAAGTAGGTTAATGATCTTAACCCTACATCAAAGGTGATTAAGTGTGAGAATCTGACTTCACACTTAAGGTAATTCTCATTACCCCTAATCAGAGGGATGATGTGATGAGTTTACCAAATCCATTGATTTAGGTTTAAGCTCATTATCTTATGACAAAATCCAAAAAGAAATAAAAGACTGAAAACTCAAAAAACAAACAATAATCGTCTCCTCCGGGATTCTTTTCTCATCATCTTCACTCACAATCGAGAACTTGCTTCTTCCGTCTAATGCAAGACAGTTTGCATCTGTGCCAGACAGATCTTACACTTGAGCATAGACTGCAAGCAGTTCACAAGTCAATTTATCTTTCAGTCTCTTTGGGTCGAACTACGGTGTTCTGACTTCCTCATTGCACGAGAGGATACGTAGGCATAACTTAACAGTTATCGAACAAAAGTCTCTGTACATTCCCCCTCCTTCCAGCTTCATTCTTTAGCCTCATATTCTTGAGCATTTTATTCCAGTTCTTACACCGACACTGTATATATCACACTTCACTTCTTTTACACTGACACTTGTACATATTGCTTTCCAGCCATTTTACACACAGATTGCACTGACACTACCCCTTTAAAACACAAATCTTTTAAGCGTGGATCCCGTCGAGTACGGCGGACAATCTGGGTGCTAATACCTTCCCAGGTTGTAACCAACCCCCTTTCTCAGTCTCTCTGGTTCGCAAACCGTCTTATCCATCTCTTTCTAGGTCTATGCAGCATTGCCTTTCCTCCGGGATAAAAATGCCTAGCTGGCGACTCTATTCATTCTCCAGTGAGTTCACGGCTGTGTGTTCTCACTGTTCCCTTCGCCGACCGTTCGCGTCTGTACCTTCATCTGACCCTGTGTCACTTGTCGGGAGCGACAGCTTGGCGACTCTGCTGGGGAATCCTTATACTGCAACCAGGGCTTCTGGTTCTTTTTGTGGGTTCCTCCTAGCGCTTGTTTGATTTGTGTTTACTGGGGTGTTATGTGCTTGTTTGTGCTTGTATTTATTTTTGTTTATTGCTTTATGTACAGTTACTTTACTGCTTTCTTTATTGCATTTATATATATCATATTGTCATACTGTACTGCTGGCTGGATCTGTTGTTTGCTTTGGTGGGTGGGTGTTCCATTGAGAGTTAAGGTCCTATACCTGGGACCTGAGTGACACCTAGGCTAGAGTGAATCATATTCTTTCCCATTCCATTTCGGTCTGGTGCGGGAATATGAAACACGGTTCAGATATGGGTTTCTTCTTGAGAACTCTGTGCTACGGATTTCCTGTAGTGCTAGGGGGATCTGGGAAGCCTGCTAAGTCTGGATGACCTTTTAGTATTGACCTTCAGAAATTGAGGTGAATTAGAGGAGGAATTGCTATGGTTATTGTAAACACTGTACCTCCGGGTTAGAAGTGTTTACACTTCTCATAACTGATCCAAGTCTGAGGATCCTTGCTCTAGATCACTACCTGTGAGGGGGTTGGGCTGTTTACAGGTTTGCAGGTACCTTGACCTCAGAATACCCCGTTACTTTGACTTTGTTAAGAATGCTCCATGTTGGATAGTTCTTGTGATTCTAAAACCCTGGACATGTGGCTCTTTATTTGAGTCCCCCACCTTGGTTACTGGATTTATAGACCTCCATCCGGAATTCTTGAACACACATGGATCTATACCAAGGCAGTTTATCCAGATCCAGCTCAGTCACAAACCCTTTGCATATCATTTGCATACATCCTCATTGCATCATATTAACATGTGCTTATTTGTTTTTCAGGGTATCCATTTTCATCAGGTTTTGGTTTTGACCCCATCTGCAGCTTTGACCCATCTTCACCAGCATCTGCTTCAGTTTAGCTGTCTGTTTCAGCACCAGCCAGTCAGTGGTTTTCTCTACTTCAGCATTGTCATCAGCACTCTACCCAGTCTTCAGCATCATGGCTCCAAAGAAAAGCAATATCACCTATCATTTCTTCCAACCAGACTTGTCAGACATCAGGAGGGTCCAAACCCTGATGACCCCAGATCACATACCTCTGTTCAGGGAGCATTATGGGGATATACTTGACTTGGTTATAGACATGGACCCATCTCAGAGGAGCCTGATCCATACCTGCATCCAGTTCTATGACCCCCCATTGAGGTGTTTCACCTTTCAAGACTTTCAGTTGGGACCTCTCTTAGAGGAATATGCATCTTTGGTTGGTTTGCCTATCAAGGGAGAAATTCCTTTTAACCCTGAAATGGTCTTTCCCAGCAATGGAGAGATAGCAAGAGCTTTGCACCTGGAGCCTGCTTTGATTGAGCAGCATATGACCTCTAAAGCTGGGATCCCTGGTTTTCATCTGGACTTCCTGATTTCTCAAGCTAGTTTGAAGGCCTCCCTGGGGGATTGGAAAGCTGTTTGTGCATTGTTGGCCTTGAGTGTATATGGAATTGTGTTGTTTGCAGATGAGCCCAGATTCATCAGCAAGAATGCCATCCACCTGTTCATCCTGAAGAACCCAGTGCCAACCTTGTTGGGTGACCTCTATTACTCAGTACATCAGAGGAATGAGAAACAGAGGGGTAAGCTAGTGAGGTGTTGTGCTCCACTATTCCATGCTTGGTTTCTCAAGCATCTACCCAGGACAGATGCATTCCTGAATCCTCATCAGCAAAGCAACTGGGCTAAGAGGCTCACTACTCTCACTGCAGCAGACATCAGATGGTGCACCCAAAGCACCAAGGGCAGAGATATGATCACAAGCTGTGGGCACTTTCCCAATGTACCTTTGGTAGGAGTTAAGGGAAGTATCAACTACAACCCCCTGCTGTTCAAGAGGCAATTAGGCTATGCACTGGTTCATGCTCCTAGGGAACAAGACCTGGTTGAGACCCTCTACTGTGAGAACAAGATCAGTTTGACTGTTGTTAGGCAGGCTGCCTGGGCCTGGGATCATGTTCAAACCAAGGGAATCACCATTCTGGGGAAGTGCAATAATGTGGCATCAGCCCAATATCATGAGTGGTCCTATGCTAGGGCCCAAATCTCAGGATTGCCCTTCACCCTCAAAGACATGCCTGAGTCATCATCAGCACCACCCCCTGCTACTGTCAGTTTGGAAGAGTTTGAAGGCTTGAAAGAAAGAAATGAGAAGCTATCCCAAGCCCTGCAGAAGATCCTCAGGGAGAGGAGTGAAGGTGTAAGGGAGATTGAAAGATTGGAGAAGCTGAGAGTGGAGCACTTGACTAAGATTGAGAAGTCCGGAGACTATATCAACAAGTCTAAAGCTGGTGAGCAGATTCTGAAAAATGCTTGTAAAGAAGCCCAGTTCCAAAGAGCAAGGACAGACTTGTACTTGAAAGAGAGTCAGGCCAGGTGGGTCCGGATCACTGAAGCCCGTACTCTAGAAGACAAGAGAGTTCAAGATAAGATGGAGCAGATGGAAAAAGCCCTGGCAGCAGCCCAGGAGGAAATTTCAGAGTTAAAAATCAAAGCTGGAGTGAAGAAATCCAAAGACCAAAGCCAGAACAAGAAGTTGACTACAGCTGTTGCAACAAGAAACCTCCTCATCAGGAATCTTACGGAGCATCCGGCTGATCCTGTGACCGAAGCACTTCTCAAGGAAGTTCGTGAGGATGAGTTTGGCCTTGGAGTTTGATCATTTGCTTGTTGTTGTTCCTTTTCCATGTACTTTTGCTTTTTGTGATGTATTTTGGCCCCTTTGAGGGTTTGTGTTGTAAAAATGAACAAGTTGTATTATTTCACCCTTTGTAATATGTTTGTGTTGGTTTCTATTTGGGCCCACATCAAAAGCAACTTCAACAGCATCATCTTCAAGGGTCTGGACGGGTCAAAACTGAAGACCAAGCCGGATACCTTGATAGCAAATAAGCATACTGCATTGCATACTAACCCTTTTGTTTGTTTTGTAGGTTTTGTTTTATTGTTTCTAACCTCTGTTGTGACATTCAGGAATTATTGCTCGCCGCAGGCTATTCCCTCTCAACAGGCCACACAGGTACCCTACAAGAAACAACCTTCCGGGCATCCAGATGGACCAGTTGCAGCAAGACCTCAATGAGGCCAGAACCCAGATGGCTAATGAAAGGGTGGAGATGAGAACCCAAATAACTCAGTTCATGGAAGTGATGAATAATTTAGCTCAAAGCCAGGAGAGGCTTAGAGTTCTGGTAGAGGGGAGAACTCAAGAGGAGCCTCATGTAGGGACTGCAGGCACCAGTAACAATGAAAGGGTGCAACCACATGTTAACCCCCCTATATTTGGTCCACATCTACATCCTGAGGTTAATATCCCTGCCAACGTTCAAGGAACAGCTACTGCAGCCAGAGTACTTCAAGAGGACCCTCAAGAAGACCAATACACAGTAATGGGTGCTGGAGAAGAAACATATGATAGACGATTGGAAGAAATAGCTGAGAAGTTGAGGTCCTTAGAATCTCAAAACTCTTTGGGCTTCGACGTCATGGACATGGGGCTGGTAGAGGGGGTCAGGATCCCTCACAAGTTCAAGCCTCCATGTTTCGAAAAGTATAATGGGACTTCGTGCCCCCGGACTCATCTGCAATCATTTTTGGGAAGGCTGAAGGCCTATACGATGGATGAGAAATTGTGGATGTTTTACTTCGAAGATAGCTTGACTGGAGCATCAAGGGAATGGTATTCCCATCTGACAAGAGCAACTGTAAGATGCTGGAAGGACCTGGCAGAGGCCTTCATCAGACAGTATCAGTATAATCTGGATATGGCACCCAATAGGACCCTCCTAATGGGGATGTCACAATCATCAAGAGAGAGCTTCAGAGAATATGCTCAAAGATGGAGACAGCTTGCTGCTGCTGTCCAGCCACCTATGTCTGAAAGAGAGATGGCTGATATGTTCATGAATACCCTTCAGGGAACCTATATTGATAGGCTAGCTGCTTTCTCTTCCACCAGCTTCGCAGATGTTGTTATAGCCGGGGAGAGAATTGAAAGCCTATTAAAGATGGGTAAGATATCTGATAATGGTGCTAGTTCGTCCAGTGGTACAAGAAAGCCTTTTGCAGGCCCGAGAAGAACTGGCGAGACCAATGCCATTCACTCCAACAGGGGTAGGCCCCAATATGTTCCAAGAACAATAGCAGCAGTCACCATTCCTGCTCCAGCTCATCCTCAGCCAGTCTACCAACCTCCGCAACAAAACTTCCAACAACAACCTCAGTATCATCAGAATCAATATCCCCCAAGAAACAACTACAACAACAACAATAACAACAACAATCAACAGAGGCCATTTCAACAGAGGCCCTCTCAAGCTAACAGAGTGATCGACCCGATCCCAATGCCATATGCTGCCTTGCTGCCACAACTTCTGAAACTCAACCTAGTTGAGCTAAGAACGTTGGCACCTCCGGATCCCAACAGTCTACCAAGAAACTATGATTCCAATGCTAGGTGTGCTTTTCATTCCAACGCACCTGGCCACAGTACAGAAAAATGCAGGGCTCTGCATATGAAGGTACAAGACTTGGTAGACTCCAAGGCTCTGAATTTTGCACCTCCACCCAATGTCAATAAAAATCCAATGCCACACCATGGTGGTCCTCGAATTAATGCTATTGAAGAAGACCAACAGTCTTATTTGATAACTAGTGTGGATCAGATCAGGACACCATTGGTGGAAATCAAGGCTCAACTCCGTGAAAGCAATATATTTCCGGGGTGTGAACTAGGGTGCCCATACTGCAATATTTCTTGGAATGGGTGTGAAGACTTGAGGAATGGCATTGACAGCCTTATTCAGAGTGGCTTACTGCAGATCACTACATCATTCCCGGCAAACCCGACGACTTCATCAGCAATGGTTTCAGATCCTCCTACAAATACAGCAACAATTGTTCCCAACAATTCATCAGCAGCATCAGCAAGTACTTCATCTGTTCTACCAAATGATCAGCTTACAACAGTTACTCCTGCTACAACTTCAGCTTCATTCCATTTCGACTCTCCATCAACAACAACAACAGTCCTTCCAACGGTACCTCCTACAACTCCAGCAAACAATCACGAAGATGTCTCCACTGTTACCATATTCTACGATCCAGAAAACAATTCCGCTTATCATTCAGAAGGTGCTGCTCCCACTAGAGCACCAGTTACAATCTTTTATGATCCACAAACAATAACAGTCCCTTCAGCAGCAGCAATCAGTCCAGTTACCGTCACGGTGCCTGGACCTGTACCATATGAAAGCAATAGGGCCATCCCTTGGCACTATGGCTCTGACGTGTACTGCGAAGGAAAAAGAATCACTCTTGAAACAACAGCACCTGCACCACAAATTGATAATGTGGGCGGAGGCGGAGGCTTCACCCGAAGCGGACGTCTCTTCGCTTCACAAGTCCAAAGACCCACTGCCGAAGCAGAAGCTGCTGCCAAGGCAAAGGGTAAAGGACCGGTGCAGGAAGATCCAGCTGCCAAAGAAGCCCTGAAGACTCCATTTGATCAGGAAGTTGATGAGTTTATGAGGATCATCAAAAAGAGTGATTACAAAATTGTGGATCAACTTCACCAGACGCCATCCAAAATCTCCATCCTCTCTCTGCTAATGTGCTCCGAAGCCCATCGGAATGCACTACTGAAAGTCCTGCACGCAGCTTACGTGCCCGAGGAGATTACTGTCAACCAATTGGAAACCGTTGTTGGAAATGTTACTGCTAGCAATGGGCTAGGGTTTACCAATTCTGACCTGACAGTGGATGGCCGCAATCACAACAAAGCCTTGCACATAACTATGGAATGCAAAGGAGCTGTCCTTTCACATGTGCTGGTGGACACAGGATCATCCCTGAATGTCTTACCAAAGAAGGCTCTGGTGAAGCTTGAATATGATGGACTGGCATTGAGACCCAGCAACCTGGTGGTTAGAGCTTTTGATGGCTCGAAGAGATCGGTTCTGGGAGAGATTGAGCTGCCCGTGACAATTGGCCCGCAGACCTTTAAAACTATCTTTTATGTGATGGACATTCAGCCCGCCTACAGCTGTTTGTTGGGTAGACCCTGGATTCACGCCGCTGGCGCAATAACGTCTACCCTTCACCAAAAGTTAAAATTTGAGTGGGAGGGTCAAGTTGTCACAATCTGTGGAGAAGAGGACATTTTTGTCAGCCACCTGGCAACCTATAAGTACATTGAAATGGATGGAGAGATCCATGAAACAATGAGCCAGGGGTTTGAAGCGTTGAATGTGAATGAAGCATCTGCTGTATCTGGTACTCCGATGTCGTCATATCAACAAGCCCGGAAGGTTGTTGAAGAAGGAATTGCCCAAGGCTGGGGCAAGGTCTTAGCTGTGGAGGAGAAAAAGGACAAGTTTGGGTTGGGTTACAGACCAACTCAACATCAAGCAAAGGCTGCTGGAGAGCCTGGTTTTGTCAGTGGGGGGATGCTTACCCCCGATGCTATCAACTGTCTGGAAGACGAGCTGGAAGAGGAGCGCAACCTAGAGATTTGGATTCGTCCGAAGATCCCGGGGAGCAGTATCTCGAACTGGTCTTCCCAGGGAATTATAAGTGTTACTCGAGCAGAGTAATTATTATTTCCTGTATCTTTTATAGCATGCATCAAAGTCTTGCATCTTGCCCAAGATGACAAGACTCATTTTGTAACCAGGGCCATCTGTACTTTTGTGCAAACAAGATTAAATTAATGAAATATCAGACAATCTTTTTGCAAACGAGTCTTTTTCTTTTCTGCTCACTGTTTTTCCATTTTTCTTTTTGTACAAAAATAAATGGCGGTGTTTTCAAAATGATAACTTCATTTCACTTTTTTCTAAAGCAAGATTAAAATCAATCACTAAAATGAACCGACTTAACCCTTGCAGAGAGTGCCTTCCAGACAGCACCGACAACAGCACAGCTATGACATCGTATGACTTTGACAATCCGATCAATCAAGCTGATGAAGGGGTTGATGAAGAATATGAGCTTCCTGAAGAGCTAGCCAGGTTGCTGAGACAAGAGGAAAAAGTTATTACTCCTCATCAGGAGGAGATTGAAGTGATTAATCTTGGTACGGAGGAAAATGTGAAAGAAGTCAAGATCGGGGCCTGCCTGCAAGACTCAGTGAAGAGACAGCTGATAGATCTGCTTCAAGAGTATGTTGATGTGTTTGCTTGGTCCTACCAAGATATGCCAGGGTTGGATACCGATATTGTTGTGCATAAGCTGCCTTTGAGGGAAGAATGCCCGCCAGTCAAACAGAAGCTGCGCCGAACTCGCCCAGACATGGCTATGAAAATCAAGGAAGAGGTACAAAAGCAATGGGACGCCGGGTTCCTTGCTGTAACTAGCTATCCTCCGTGGGTTGCTAACATAGTACCTGTGCCTAAGAAGGACGGAAAAGTAAGAATGTGTGTTGATTACCGGGATCTGAACAGAGCCAGCCCGAAAGATGACTTCCCATTACCTCACATTGACGTATTGGTGGATAACACGGCTCAGTTCTCGGTATTCTCCTTCATGGATGGATTTTCGGGATACAATCAGATCAAGATGTCACCTGAAGACATGGAGAAGACAACATTCATCACACCTTGGGGCACATTCTGTTATAAAGTGATGCCATTTGGGCTCAAGAATGCTGGTGCCACGTATCAACGGGCTATGGTAACATTGTTTCATGATATGATCCACAAGGAAATAGAATGCTATGTGGATGATATGATCGCCAAGTCCCTTACAGAGGAAGATCACCTGGTAAATCTGCTCAAGTTGTTCAAGCGTCTGAGGAAATACCAATTGAAGCTGAACCCCAACAAATGCACATTCGGGGTGCGATCCGGCAAGCTGCTGGGCTTTATTGTAAGCGAGAAAGGGATTGAAGTTGACCCTGATAAAGTCAAAGCCATTCAAGAGATGCCTGCACCGAAAACTGAGAAAGAAGTTCGAGGGTTCTTAGGTCGATTGAACTACATTTCAAGGTTCATATCTCACCTGACAGCAACCTGTGAACCCTTGTTCAAGCTGTTAAGAAAGGAACAGACGGTCAGGTGGAACGAAGACTGCCAGAAGGCTTTTGACAAGATCAAGGAGTATTTACAAGAACCTCCAATCCTTATGCCTCCAGTTGAAGGAAGACCTCTGATTATGTACTTGACAGTATTAGAAGAATCGATGGGGTGTGTACTAGGTCAGCATGACGAGTCTGGTCGAAAAGAGTATGCAATATACTACCTAAGCAAAAAGTTTACCGACTGTGAACAGCGTTATTCACTGCTCGAGAAAACTTGCTGTGCTTTAGCGTGGGCTGCTCGCCGACTGAGACAGTACATGTTGACCCATACTACTCTATTGATCTCAAAAATGGATCCAGTTAAGTACATTTTCGAGAAGCCAGCTCTTACCGGACGGGTTGCAAGATGGCAGATGATTCTCACAGAATACGACATACAGTACACATCTCA
The DNA here is from genome assembly GCA_963966055.1 of Lathyrus aphaca. Lineage (NCBI taxonomy): Eukaryota > Viridiplantae > Streptophyta > Magnoliopsida > Fabales > Fabaceae > Lathyrus > Lathyrus aphaca. The sequence continues at coordinate 55,698,670 of OZ014520.1, forward strand.
GAAAGCCATCAAGGGCAGTGTACTATCTGAATATCTTGCTGAGCAACCCATTGATGACTACCAGCCTATGAGGTTCGATTTCCCTGATGAAGACATCATGTTCATTAAAGCAAAAGATCATGAAGAGCCTATTCACACTGAAGGGCCTGACCCGGAGGAAGAATGGACTATGATGTTTGATGGGGCTGTTAACACGAATGGCCGTGGTGTTGGTGCAGTACTTATCACACCTAAAGGAGTTCACATGCTTTTCTCGGCAAAGCTCACTTTCAACTGCACTAACAACGAAGCTGAATACGAAGCTTGCATTATGGGTCTTGAGGAAGCCATTGACCTCAGGATCAAGACATTGACTGTATTCGGAGATTCAGCTTTGGTAGTCAATCAGACCAACGGAAAATGGTACACCCACCAAGATCATCTGATACCTTACAGGGATTATACAAGAAGGTTACTGACTTTCTTCACAACAGTCAAACTTGAGTATATCCCTCGGGACGAGAATCAGTTTGCAGATGCTCTTGCTACCATTTCATCCATGATCAAAGTTCAAGCTGCTAACTTTGTACCTCAGATTTCAGTATCGAGACTTGATAGACCAGCATATGTATTTGCAGCAGATATTGCTAAAGATGATAAGCCTTGGTTCCACGACATTAAGTGCTTCTTGGAGGATCAGACATACCCGCCTGGGGCATCTTCCAATGATAAGAAGACTTTAAGAAGGCTCGCTGGAAGTTTCTTTCTGAACACTGATGGATCTTTATACAAGAGGAACTTTGATATGGTACTCCTCAGATGTGTTGACAAGACAGAAGCAGATTTGTTGATGCATGAAGTGCACGAAGGATCCTTTGGTACCCATGCAGGAGGGCATGCCATGGCTAAAAAGTTGTTAAGATCAGGCTATTACTGGATCACAATGGATACAGACTGTTGTGCTTACGCCAGAAAATGTCATAAATGCCAGATTTATGCAGACAAGGTGCATGTGCCTCCCAATCCTTTGAACATCATGTCTTCACCATGGCCCTTTGCTATGTGGGGCATTGACATGATTGGCAGGATTGAGCCAACTGCTTCGAATGGTCACAGATTTATCCTGGTCGCCATTGACTATTTCACCAAGTGGGTTGAAGCAGCCTCATATGCAAATGTCACAAGACAAGTGGTAGCCAGATTTCTGAAGAGAGATATCATCTGTCGATACGGAGTTCCCGAGCGAATCATTACTGATAATGGTTCCAACTTGAACAACAAAATGATGGCTGAGCTATGCCGGGACTTCAAAATTCAACATCACAATTCTTCTCCTTACAGGCCAAAGATGAACGGCGCTGTTGAGGCAGCAAATAAGAATATCAAGAAGATTGTGCAGAAGATGGTAGTCGCATACAAGGACTGGCATGAAATGCTACCGTTTGCCTTGCATGGGTACCGCACATCAATCAGAACATCCACTGGGGCAACACCGTATCAACTTGTGTATGGTATGGAAGCAGTCCTACCTGTTGAAGTTGAACTACCCTCCCTACGGGTACTAATGGATGTCAAACTGGGTGAAGCAAAATGGGTCCGGTCCCGATACGAGCAACTGAGTTTGATCGAAGAGAAGAGATTGGCTGCAATCTGCCACGGGCAGTTATATCAGAAAAGGATGAAGAGAGCCTTCGATCAGAAAGTCAGGCACCGAGAGTACCGGGTGGGAGATCTTGTGCTGAAAAGAATCCTCCCTCCTCATACAGACCACAGGGGCAAGTGGACTCCCAATTACGAAGGACCATTTGTTGTGAAGAAAGTCTTCTCTGGTGGAGCACTGATGCTCAGCACCATGGATGGCGAAGATTTCCCGTCCCCTGTGAATTCGGATGCAGTTAAAAAATACTTCGCATAAAATGACCCGCTGGACATAAAAACAGAATGTAAGTCCAGGCAAAAATAGGGCATCCCGGCGAGTCAAAAACAGAATAAAAGACTCGGGCAAAAATAAGGGAAGATAAATAAAAAAAATTGTACACCCGCTGAGTTGAAAAGCCGCATTGGACAGCTCAGGCAAAAATGGGTATCCCGATGGATTGAAAACCCGAAAGGGCGATCCATGCAAAATGAGGGAATAAGCGAACAACTGCATTCTGAATTCGTCTGTATCACCTACAACTGGGTAAGCTCCAAGGGATCAAGCTGCAATCAGAATCAATTCTCTCCAGAAAGCAAGACGAGAAGAACGTCATTGTCATACGAGTCATAGCAGAAGAGGGAGCTCCTTGAAAGCATCGCCAGCACCGCCAGCACTTTATTTCTCAATTTGTAACAATCTCCTCATTTCAGGAGATATGTTTCTCTGACTGTATCTTGCTAATTCAGGGCACACGAATTAATATAATCAGATTTTCAGTCATGTCTCGTTTTTTTACATTCATGTTTTGCAAAGAGTTGTCTGATGTCTCTAAAAACACAATTGCATAAGTACAGATGCCTTTCTCTAAAAATAAAAGAAAAAAAAACACATGCTTACAGGGAATGTGATTATTCTCGAAAGTACTTATCTCCTATGACGGAATCCAGTAAGGGATACCTCGGGACCTTTTGTACGTTTCCTTACCTTTGCAGGATTGCAGGTATCCAGAGCGCAACCTGGGGCATGCATGATACATCTCAGCAAGTTGGCGAATCATTATTAACTCGGTCTATTTTCCACATGGCACTGGGAGGTGCCCATTTCCCCAGCAAAGTTGCCAAGTCAACATACAGCAGCTGAGTTGCTCTCCCCAGCTGAGTTGCTCTCCCCAGCTGAGTTGCCTCTCACAATTTCCCAGCCGAGTAGCCATTATTCCTCAGCAGGATGCGAAAATCGAGGAATCATCTCCCCACAGAGCTTCAAGCCTCTATTCAGAAGAGCAGCGCACGAAGAAGTCACAACAGAGAGAGAGAAAGCTTCTACAAACCCCAGCTGGGTCCCGCATTATAAGGATATGTCAACCAGTGATCTATATCCCCAAGCAGATACACCAATAGATCTACCAATGATCCCATCCCCAGCTGGGATGTCTTCCTCAGCAGATCGACCAGAGATCTCCGCGGCAACGGGATCCGAATCCCGGATCGGTGCCTCTTTGCATAATCATAGCATTCGCATCATATTCACCCCCAGAGCGTAGCATTCCGTCTAATACGGAGCATTACGGCAAAAAATCAAATGCATAGCATAATCATAAGTCATGTTGTGATTTGAGCACTTGTAAATATTGACAATCTGTCGGCATACAGAATACATCCCCACCAGAGTCCCAGCAAAAGCAGTTGCCCCATATCACAAACACCAGTGCATATCTCCTTTTTGATACCCGTCCGTATCATCATTTCCCAGCAGGTTGCCTGAATACACCTTACAAATCAAGATCACCAGTATTACAGATACTTTCTGACACCCGTCCGTGTCGTGTCACCAGCAGAAAGCCAAAGACACCCTCTTTGCACTTACATATACCTATACACTTTCTTGACACCCGTCCGTGTCATATCCCCAGCGTGGTCGCCTATACTTGTATATACACTTTCCTGACACCCGTCCGTGTCATATCCCCAGCAGATAAACACTCACCTATACATTATATACTCACTACTCATTGGTACACCTACTCAGATACTCGTCCGTATCTTATATACACCATGTATATCCCCGCAGATTCGACAGTAGTCCTTGTTCTTTGTTAAACAGTTGGTACTCGTCCGTACCACCATCTCAGAACATTGCGTCTAATGTTTGTTTCTACATGATACTCGTCCGTATCATAGTCTTAAGGATGCTCGTCCGCATCTTTAATCCATACACCGTGTCAAACACTTATGTCTTCATGAATATAGATGCTCGTCTGTGTCTACTATTCCCCAGAAGGATACTTTCAGATGCAACACTCGTCCGTGTTCCTTGTTAACCAGTTGATACTCGTCCGTATCATCAGCTCTGAGCACGTGTCAGTTTGTTTCTACATGATACTCGTCCGTATCATAGTCTTAAGGATGCTCGTCCGCATCTTTAATCTATACACAATACCAAACACTTATACCTTTTGTTTCTTGGATGTAAACGCTCGTCCGTGTTTACTATCTCCCCAGTAGATTGCCAACAAATTTTCTTTTTATCTAACACTCGTCCTGTGTTATGATACCTCTGAGAGCAGCCGTACCCTGCTGAGTGGTCGTCCTCCACTTCTTGATGGTCGTCCTCCATCATGCTCATCCGATGGCCGTCCCCATCGTTGATTTTAGCAGCCGTCCCCTGCTAGGTGGTCGTCCTCCACCTTTTGATGATCGTCCTTCATCACTTTATCCAATGGCCGTCCCCATTGTTGATTTTAGTTGTCTAACACTCATCCTGTGTTATGATAAACCCCGAGAGCAGTCGTCCCCTGCTGAGTGGTCGTCCTCCACTTCTTGATGGTCGTCCTCCATCATGCTCGTCCGATGGCCGTCCCCATCGTTGACCTTTTCTATCCGATGGCCGTCCCCATCGTTGATATTTTCGGCAGCCGTACCCTGCCAGGTGGTCGTCCTCCACCTTTGATGGCCGTCCCCATCATATTTCTTTTATACCCAACAGAGCAGCCGTCCCCTGCTAGGTGATCGTCCTTCACCTTTGATGGCCGTACCCCATCATCTGTTTATTTCATTTATTCTTTAACCCGATGGCCGTCCCCGTCGTGGTCCCTTTTCCTTTTAGCCCGATGGCCGTCCCCATCGTTGGTTATTTTACCTACCTTATGAACTTGATGGCCGTCCCCGTCATGTTTCATTTAATCCTCAGAATTTTGCAGCTCTATCTTGATGGCCGTCCCCATCATGATATTTTATTTTCCCAGCTAGTCGGCCGTCCCCGTCTTAGCTTTACCTTTTATCCCCAGCATGTCGGCCGCCCCCGTCATTGCTTTATACACTTTACCAGCATGTCGGCCGTCACCGTCATCGCTTTGCTTCACATACCACCTTACCCAGCAGTCGTCCTCTGCTCGACGGTCGTCCTCCGTCGCCCATACTTTACGATATACTTTGTTTTGCTCTTACAATCTATATCCCTTTTCTTCTTCATTTCTGTGAGTGCAAATTTTGGACTGTCTTTGGTATTCAACCACAAGTTATCTTGTTTGCCTGTTAAGCCGTCGCTTACAACCCGCACATCTAACTCATGCTTGAATAGGGGCAGCTGTAAACACCCCAAATTTGCCCTCACCCATTCACACCATGGCTTGTGATCATTCTCATATGCATAAACACAATCATATCATCTCATAGTACACTCTTGATTCACTGCATAGTTTCTAAGGCATCTGCACCTAGGGTTTGTGATCTGAGCAACCTCAGGGCATCTTGAGCCATTCCAAAGGCCACTAATCAACTCAAAGGGGTCCATGTGTGTTCTTATATCATGTTACATCCTCACAAAGTCAAAATTGCAGAGGGATCACAAGAACTAGGGTTTGAGTGGATGCAGAGCCAGGATGAACTGCACAGTTGACTGAAAATTAGGGTTTTGGTTTCAGAGGCCATAACTCCAAATTTTTTGGTCATTCTTGTTTCCATTGGTCTCTATATGGTATAGGGAGTATGCATATCAATTTTCATGAAGAAATTCCACGGGGAAGTCATCTGATCAAGAGTTGACTTTTCAGACAAGTCAGTGCAAAATCAGGGCATCTGAGGCCCCCAGTGACCCAACCAATGGTTGATCTTCATCATTTTGAGTGTATATGATCTTTATTTGATCATGGAAGAAGGTTGAAGTTCATGGAAATCAAGAATTTAGGGTTTTTGCAAAAGTTGACTTTTTGGGTTTTGTTGACTTTTCAAGAATGCATCCTTTTAGGTCAATTTTCAAGCTTTGATTTATGATCCAAAAAGGCTTCAAATGGAAAAACTTTGGTCATGAAAGTTGTAGATCTCATCTTTCCCTTTTCAAAAAGTACAAGAACATGATCTAACTCTTCATGGATCAAAAGTTATGGCCATGCAAAGTTGCCAAAAATCATTGTTTTTCAAGTTATGCACCAAATGGAAATTTTGCTAAGTCTTGAATCAATGCATGATTGCTGCCTCAAATTCATGACAAACCAGCATGTGAACATCCTCTAAGTCACAAAAATCAGAAATGGACCAAGTTTGCTCATGGTTTGGTTCATGTAATTTGACTTTTCTCATGGAAATCCATAAAGCTAGCCAACTTGCATTTTCACTCATGACCACTTCACCAACTTATGACATTGGCTGCTGAGTTTTGCTAGGCCTATCCATCACCTTTTGCTGCACCAGCCATGCCTTGTACTTGCTTAACTTTGAGCCATGCCCTATCTTACACAAAAGTGGATTTTTAGCAAAAGTAGCCTCACCTATCATAGCAGGCCATGTCACATCAAGCAACCAATCAGATTTGTTTATCATTTCATTTTGCAAGTGAAACATAACAAGAACAAGGGCTGAAACCAACTCATTCATCACTTACACAAAAAACACCCCAACTTGCAACTTCATTCGATTTTCATTACACAGCCTGCAAACACCCAAACCTTTGCCTCCATTCATCTCACCTTGATCTATAGAACACAAAGCATCAAGAAACAAAGCCAAAAACACCCTGAATCCCCATCTGCCATAGCTCACCTTCATGCTGCAGATTCTATCGAATCTCTCTCTACAAGCCACAAACACATCAACCAACACCACAAGCCTTCTCAACACACCTCATAGGTCATAAACAACCCTTCTTCACAGCCTGAAAGTGCCAAGAACTCATCTGCCATTGTTGACTGAGCAGAAGCAGTTCTCTTCGAAACTCATCATCCAACAAATATAAATTCCATTTGAGCATTCACGCAACTTTGGGGGACCAAGAGGAGCAGATTGAGCAAGGAGAAGAGGCCTGAAAGTTCCAAAATCAAAGGTTGCAAATCTCAGGTAGCTCCAAATTAATTTTTCCAGAAATCAATTTGATTGTTACAAACTTGCTCTACATGTCTTGCTGGTCATTCTGGTACCATTGGTTTTGAAAATGGTTGCGTTTTGAGAGTTTAATTGCTGTTTGAAGCTCACGAACCCTAGAATTTGTTTTCTTCGATTCAGCCTGTTTAGGTTAGATAAATTTGTTTTAGTTTAGGGGTTTAGTTCGTGAGGTGTTGGAGATCATTTCCCATAGCTTAGTTTTCATTTATGATGCGTTTTGAGAGATCTTGAAGATTTCCAGGTGACCCTCTGGCCGGAGAAGATGACCGGAGGTCTTCTCCGGCCACCTGAATGTAATTAGGGTTTAATCCCATAATTAATGACAGTTTGAATGCTGGCCGTGGATATGCGCTGACTTGTTGACTTCCCTCCAGATTGAGTGGCCCAGATGTGTTTGATTAACCCTAATCCACGTGTTAGGGTTAATTAATCTTAATTTATTTAATTTAGTCAGTTCAAACGTGGACCATTGGATGTGGCGCGTGGTCAATGAATTTATCCCCAGAATCAATCTCACGCGTCCAATCTGATTACTTCTCTTTTTATTCAATTTTTAATTCATTTATTTTCATTTAATTTGCATCAATTATTTAAAATAGCAAAAAATCATAAAAATTATGAAACTTTTTCTTTAAGGTTTTATTAATTTTTATGACACAAAAATATTTTTATTTTATTTTTTATCATTAAAAAGTATTTTTAAATATTTAAAAGATTATTTTTAATTGATTAATGAGAATTAATTAATTAAAAATACTTTTAGGTATTTAAAAATTACAAAAAAATTCATGAAATGTTCTAAGACATTTAGAAACATTGTCCAACCTTCAAACCAAATTTCTTTTTTGATCTTGATGCATTTTAAGAATTTTTCATTGAATTAAATCATTTTTGATGCATTATTTTGTTCATAAGTTTGAAAATTCATTTCTGCCTATTGGTGAAGGTTGAGACATTGATTCTTCTTGCATTGTTTTCCATTTAGCATGAACTTTCAAGGATAAAAAGGCCATGATTTGATATTGCATTTTCTAATTGATTGGCATTTCTTTTGTTACAAACCCTAAAAAGCCCTAATAACTTGCAAAATTCATAACTTGAGTTTGGTTGAGAGTTGAGAGCTCCCCTTTGGGCAGTGATTCATTATAGGTCTAGGGTTTCTTTAGGTACCATTTTCTATTTTTCATATTAGGGTTTGCTTCTGTTTTTGGTTTGTGTTTGATGTTTGTTTCATGAACCCTAATTTGGGCTTTCATTTACATCCCTCTTGCATTCTCTTGCATAACATGACTTGCCATTACATTTTGTGCATTCTTATGATTCATTTGACATCTTAAGACATGTAGAAAGCATCATTGATCATTGCATTGCATATTTGCCATGTCATTTGTCTTGTATGTTTCATAACATTTCATGCTTGTTCATGCTTCTAAACTTGCATCATCTGCATCCATGACTTTGTATGAGCATCTCCATGTCTTGCCTCATGTTTGCAGCACTTCATAACATCATAATCATCATGTGTATGCTCCTGGTTTGGCTTAGCATCATGTCATTTCATTTCATTTATCATTGCATTGCATTTGTTTCTAACATTTCAGGTGGTAAGTAAACTTGAGAAGTGAATTTGCCTTCACTTCTCATATCCTTTCCTTTCATCTCTTTTGCATACCTTGCTGCATTCTTATATGTGTTTGAGTTTGAGCTTGCTCATTCTTCCTCCTCCCACTTTCTTTCTTCAAGTGACTTGCCTTCTTGAATGAAGCAAGTCACTTTGCTTCTCTTGATCTTGTTCATCTGCTTCCTGGTGGTTCATCTGAAGATTGTTCTTGAAAACCTCACAAACATTAGGACCAACCAAGCATGATAATGAATTAGGGTTTTGATTAGTCTCCCCATGGTTTTTACCTTTGTGTCTCTCTTTGAGTCTTCTCTCCTCACCTCATAATCAGGGACTAAACCCTCAAGGCTTTAAGACTTTGTGATTAAGATCATGCCTGCATCCTTCTTTTAGGATGGAGTGTATAACTTTAATCCTAAGTCTTGGACCCTTAAGGTGTTGAACTCTCTTAATTAATCCATCTAATAACCATCAAGACATTACACTTGTAACTTGGGCCTTGCATTAGGGTTCTAATTCTTCCTTAATTGGTTAAGAAGGACTAACCCTAAAGTTAATGGACAAGTCCCCCTCAAGTTGTCTTACAAATCATAAAAAACACTTCATCATCATATCATTAATAAAATCCACTTAATCAAAGGTTTGTTCTGTCATGGGTTTAATCCCTAATCATGGATTAAGCTGAGGATCCTTCCTCAGCTTAAACACTCCCATCTATTATCCTTCTTTTAGGATGGTGTAATGAGTCTGTTTAATCCTTGATTATGGCTTAACCTCATTACTCAACACTAAACAAAGCCACAAAAACATCTAATTAATCACAAGTAGGTTAATGATCTTAACCCTACATCAAAGGTGATTAAGTGTGAGAATCTGACTTCACACTTAAGGTAATTCTCATTACCCCTAATCAGAGGGATGATGTGATGAGTTTACCAAATCCATTGATTTAGGTTTAAGCTCATTATCTTATGACAAAATCCAAAAAGAAATAAAAGACTGAAAACTCAAAAAACAAACAATAATCGTCTCCTCCGGGATTCTTTTCTCATCATCTTCACTCACAATCGAGAACTTGCTTCTTCCGTCTAATGCAAGACAGTTTGCATCTGTGCCAGACAGATCTTACACTTGAGCATAGACTGCAAGCAGTTCACAAGTCAATTTATCTTTCAGTCTCTTTGGGTCGAACTACGGTGTTCTGACTTCCTCATTGCACGAGAGGATACGTAGGCATAACTTAACAGTTATCGAACAAAAGTCTCTGTACATTCCCCCTCCTTCCAGCTTCATTCTTTAGCCTCATATTCTTGAGCATTTTATTCCAGTTCTTACACCGACACTGTATATATCACACTTCACTTCTTTTACACTGACACTTGTACATATTGCTTTCCAGCCATTTTACACACAGATTGCACTGACACTACCCCTTTAAAACACAAATCTTTTAAGCGTGGATCCCGTCGAGTACGGCGGACAATCTGGGTGCTAATACCTTCCCAGGTTGTAACCAACCCCCTTTCTCAGTCTCTCTGGTTCGCAAACCGTCTTATCCATCTCTTTCTAGGTCTATGCAGCATTGCCTTTCCTCCGGGATAAAAATGCCTAGCTGGCGACTCTATTCATTCTCCAGTGAGTTCACGGCTGTGTGTTCTCACTGTTCCCTTCGCCGACCGTTCGCGTCTGTACCTTCATCTGACCCTGTGTCACTTGTCGGGAGCGACACATACCTCCTTCACCTTGGTCGCGTTTATCCCCAAGTGATGTGTCTCTCTCAAAATAGAGTTGTCAGCCTTAGGCAGAAAATGTACATTCTTTCTAATTCCCCACTGAGATTATATCCTCGTGGAAGATTTTGCTTTAGTTCTCCTTTTCACACTTGGATAGGATAAATCCCGATTGAGTTCATTCCTCAGGGGACAGGGTCTTGATTGACAGTTTCTTTCCAGCTCGTTCCTGGATTGAATTCTGGTCTTTGGCAATTTTTGATGATTGAACTACCAATTGGAAAGTGCATTTATTTTGCACCTTTGGATGTTTAGTTTCCCAGAAGGAATTTGTTGGAGGCTTCCATTAAAGACAAATTTTGCTCCCCAGCAGTGTTACTGCAACATTCCCTTGGATTACTTATACCCGACAACAAGTGGCGGTCTCTTTATTTGAGAAGCTTGTTTTGTCTTCGAACTTTTTAGTAAATCAACGAATGACCGTCTCTTTCCGAGCAGTCGTTCCATCCTCAGCAATTCCAATTGGAAAGTGCATTTATTTTGCACCTGTGGATGCTTAGTTTCCCAGAAGGAATTTATTGAAGGCTTCCATTGAAGACAAACTTTGTTTTCCAGCAGTGTTGTTGCAACATCCTCTTGGAATACTTATACCTGACAACAAGTGGCAGTCTCTTTATTGGAGAAGCTTGTTCTTACCCCTGGACCTCTAATCGGAATCAACAAGTGGCCGTCTCCTTATTTGAGAAGCTTGTTTCTTATCCATAGATTTCCCAGTGAATCAATAGATGGCATTCTCTTTTCGAGCAGTTTGTTCATCCTCAGCAAGGTTTCTGTTCTATCAAATGGCATCTCCCCTGTTCAGCGGAGAAGTTTGGTATGAATTTAATTTTCAACAAATGGCATCTCATCTAGACAAGGTGAGAAGTTTGTTCGCCAAATGGCATCTCATCTAGACACGGTGGGAAGTTTGTCGTGATTCCAATTTTCAACAAATGGCATCTCATCTAGACAAGGTGAGAAGTTTGTTCGGTAAATGGCATCTCATCCAGACACGGTGGGAAGTTTGTCGTGATTCCAATTTTCAACAAATGGCATCTCATCTAGACAAGGTGAGAAGTTTGTTCGGCAAATGGCATCTCATCCATACACGGTGGGAAGTTTGTCGTGATTCCAATTTTCGGCAAATGGCATCTCATCTAGACACGGTGGGAAGTTTGTCGTGATTCCAATTTTCAACAAATGGCATCTCATCTAGACAAGGTGAGAAGTTTGTTCGGAAAATGGCATCTCATCCAGACACGGTGGGAAGTTTGTCGTGATTCCAATTTTCAACAAATGGCATCTCATCTAGACAAGGTGAGAAGTTTGTTCGGCAAATGGCATCTCATCTAGACACGGTGGGAAGTTTGTCGTGATTCCAATTTTCAACAAATGGCATCTCATCTAGACAAGGTGAGAAGTTTGTTCGGCAAATGGCATCTCATCCAGACACGGTGGGAAGTTTGTCGTGATTCCAATTTTCAACAAATGGCATCTCATCTAGACAAGGTGAGAAGTTTGTTCGGCAAATGGCATCTCATCTAGACACGGTGGGAAGTTTGTCGTGATTCCAATTTTCAACAAATGGCATCTCATCTAGACAAGGTGAGAAGTTTGTTCGGCAAATGGCATCTCATCTAGACACGGTGGGAAGTTTTTCGTGATTCCAATTTTCAACAAATGGCATCTCATCTAGACAAGGTGAGAAGTTTGTTCGGCAAATGACATCTCATCCAGACACGGTGGGAAGTTTGTCGTGATTCCAATTTTCAACAAATGGCATCTCATCTAGATAAGGTGAGAAGTTTGTTCGGCAAATGGCATCTCATCTAGACACGGTGGGAAGTTTGTCGTGATTCCAATTTTCAACAAATGGCTATCTCCTCCATACAAGTCGAGAAGTTTGTTGTGAATTTTCCAATTTCCGTCAAATGGCTATCTCTTCCATACAAGTCGAGAAGTTTGAACTTGAAGTTTTTCTCCATCATATGGCTGTCTCTTTCAGAAGAAGGGAAGTATGATGAATATTCTATCAAATGGCTATCTCTTCCATACAAGTCGAGAAGTTTGATATGAATCTCTTTTATTTTTCCAACAAATGGCTATCTCCTCCATACAAGTCGAGAAGTTTGTTGTGAATTTTCCAATTTCCGTCAAATGGCTATCTCTTCCATACAAGTTGAGAAGTTTGAGCGTGAAGTTGTTTCTCCATCATATGGCTGTCTCTTTCAGAAGAAGGGAAGTATGGTGAGAGTTCTGTTCAATGGCATCCTTAGTTAAATCTCGGCAGAAGATTTGGCAACAGGTGATTCCTTTTATTTCTGGCAAGTCTCGGCAGAAGATTTCCAGTCTACCTCGGCAAAAGATATTTACTTTTTATGATCTCCAATGGCATCCTTAGTTAAATCTCGGCAGAAGATTTAGCAACGGGTGATTCCTTTTATTCCTGGCAAGTCTCGGCAGAAGATTTCCAGTCTACCTCGGCAGAAGGTATTCAATTCTTAGAATCTCTGGTAATCTCGGCAGTAGATCTCCAGTAGACTTCAACGGAATTTGTTTTCTTACCAAGATCTCGGCAGTAGATCTCCAGCAGATTTCGATAGAATTTGTTTTCTTACCAAGATCTCGGCAGTAGATTGTTGGTTCATTTTGATACCTCGGCAGAAGGTATCTCATTCTTAGATTCTCTGGTCATCTCGGTAGTTAGATCTCCAGTAGACTTCAGAAGAATTGGTTTTCGTTTCAGAATCTCGGCAGTAGATTTCTGTTTCGTTTTGATACACCAGCAGAAGTTTTTTTTCCAAATGAGGTTAAATCTCGGCAGTGGATTTCCTCAAAGTGGAATTTTGTTCAAAAATTTCGAGTCATTTTGGGACTTGTATATAGTTGTCGTCTGGCTTCGCCCAAGAGACTTCCTCGTGTAGATTGTAATCCGGTCATGTGCGTCTAATCCCCAGTGGTGTCGGTTTTCTGCCCAGTAGCATTGTAGCTTTTGTCTTGCATCTTCGCATTGCATATCATAGCATTTTCATCTGCATTTTCGGTCAAAATTCCCGGTATTATGATATTTAATCACCTTCCACCTTGAATGTTCGAAAAAAACTTTGTTACTCGTACATTCAGGTTCAGGATGATTAAATAGGGGCAGCTGTCATACCCTAAATTTTAACCAGAAATTTTCAGATTTCGCATTTCATCTAACGCATTTTATTGCAGTATAGGTTATCAGTCATTTTTGTTTTTCTGATCTGTTAATCATAAATCATGCATTTTCTTTTTGTTTCACCGTTCAACGTCTTTTTATTTTATTTTATAATTTGTATTATTGTTTAATTATTTTTGTTTACTTTATAAAATAATTTCATTTCAGATAATGTTAGAATTTGTTTAACTTTATTGGTAATCTTAGAACTTTAAATTTAATGTGTAGACTTAAAAATTTTATTGTTTTAAACTTAGAATATTCTTTTAATTAGTTATTATTCATTTAAATTTTTTTTTTTAATTTAAGTATGATTTTAAATTTTTGTTTTAAATTTTTTATTACTCAATTTAAATTTAATTTAAATTCATAATTTTATTAGTTAGTTTTGTTACTCTTTTATATATTTATTCAAATTTAATGTATTAATTACTGTTTTTATTATTCTTGTTTAATTTTAATTAAATTTAGTATTTAATTGTTTTAATAGTATGTAGTTCATATGTAATGGATTTACAAAACTTGATTCACACAATCCCCACAGCCTGCTGTCTTACGCCAACTGTATCTTGCCACTAGACCTTGACCACATCAACATCTTACCATTACCCTCCAAACTCCTTCCTGCAACAATGTCAGACCCTGCAATACATAGCCCTGCTTCACAGCCAAATTTGCATCAAAATAGAATCAATACTTGCTGCAAAAAAATAGCCCATTCAAGCAATACCACAAATGTAAACAAAACCTGAAACTTACACAAATTGGTGAAAAATCAATACCTGCATAAGAAAGGGGTTTTTGACCATACACCGAGATACCAAAAAAGAGACAGAGAAAAAAGCTTTTTTTGGGGGGGGGGGGGTCAGCCACAGCAGAAGAAAAACAATAGAACCTCCCTCCAAAAAAGGATTCAAACCTCCACCTGGAAAAGAAGAGACGGGCCCTCAACCTACAAAACTTGGTCCGCCCTTTCCTTCATAAAGGGAGGATCCTTCATCATCTCAGGAGAGGAACAAAAAACCAATTCATCAAAAACATCCTGCTTCAACCTTTCGGTCTTCAAACAACCTGAAAAAAAAACCAGCAAAGCCGAACCTGTTTAAAACAACCAAAGAAAAAACCAAAAATCTGCTAACAAACACATACAACAGCCCATATCACAACCAGAAAAATAACTCAAAAAAACCTTCACCCTCCGCCGACACCACCCGCAAACCCTTCACAGAAACCGGAACCATCACCACCACTTCCTTCGAAACCGAAAATCCAGAATCCGCAAACTCGACCACCTCCGACGAAAATGTAAAAATCGAACACAACCAACCCTCACCTAAAACTGAATCTGAAGCCATTCCCACCTCTTCTTCCTCAAGGAACTGAGTACGTCACCACTCGCCTTTAAACGAACTTAGCAACAACTCACCGTCAATCTCGCGGACTCAAAACCCCCTTTACCGCGAAAACGAAACCTCACCGCGGACATCCCTCAACAACCTCAAACAACACAACTAAAACTGAAACAGAAGATGAACTGAGCCACAACCATAGCCGCCGGCCACCCAATTCATTCACCACCACGACACCGCCGCGACACCACCGCAAACCAACGGAAAAATCGAGAAAAGTGACGAAAGTTGGAAGGAGATTCGCCGGCGATTATTGCGAGATTGAGAGAGATGGAATGGAAACCGCCGGAGGATCGCAGATCTGAGTTCAAAAAAATTGAAAAAACTGACGGTGGGTTTTGAAATGTGAAGGGGAAGGCTCATTCTTCTATTCTGGTTATTTGTTAAGTTTATGACATTTTCATTTTATTTATTTTTTAGAAAAACCTAATAGTTTTATTTTCCTTTTTCTTATTCTATTTATTTATTTTTAATTAACCTTAGATTTGTTTCTTGTTTATGATTAATTTGGGTCCAACCCATTTTTGCTATCAGCATGCATACCAGGCGAAGGTTCTTGTTGACTTATTCTTCTATATTTTCTTTATGATCATAACCTTTTTATTATATTGTTTTTTTATTTTGCTTTTACAATATTGAAATTTATTGATTGTTGTTATTTGGACTTAGGCAAACCACTACAGGCTGAACGTAATACACCCTTGCTTTTTATTTACTATGTTTGTTTTCTTTTCTCCTTTAAAACATGTATATATTATTATAGATTATTTGTGTATAGTTTCTTTTTTCTTTAAAATATTATTAGGAAATATCAAAATAATTAATGCTATATTTATTAGGTTTTTATTTAGTGATAATGTTAGTTTAAATATCTAGGATTCTATTCTTAAATTCTCACCCATTTTTATTTCTATTATTTTTATTACTAGTTTAGTTAATGATTTTTTTTTATTTTTTTATTTATTTTAGAATTGGGATTTTTATATAATTTTAAATTCTAACGGTTCCGATTAATTCATACACCGCACACACGCTTTCTCTTGGGCAAATTACAACGAGACCCTTTATTTCATTGCATTCTCGTGTAAAATCATTATTGTATCCCTCTCCCGTTTTTGGATGTTTTTCCGCCTTTATTTTACCGGTTTCGATTTATCATTATTAGAAACATTTAGAAATTAGGATTCAAATCCACTTTATTTAATCAATTAAAATATTCGTACGCCGACATTGGCACACACGTAAGTCGGTCACAAGTGACTGCCATCTGCACGACTTTTGCATATCTTAATTAATTAACACGAAAAAGGAACCCCAGAGTCTAGCATTCTGCACGTTCTGGATTGAACCGCAAATGGGCTAGCCCCACGCGTTGGTTCAATCACCATTCGTATAAAAATAATTCAATTCATCTTAATTAATTTATGGAAAAAAGGAACTCCGGAGTCTAGCATTCCGCACGTTCTGGATTGAACCGCAAATGGGCTAGCCCCACGCGTTGGTTCAATCACCATTCGTATAAAAATAATTCAATTCATCTTAATTAATTTATGGAAAAAAGGAATTCTGGAGTCTAGCATTCCGCACGTTCTGGATTGAACCGCAAATGGGCTAGCCCCACGCGTTGGCTCAATCACCATTCGTATAAAAAATAATCCAATTCATTTAAATTAATTTATGGAAAAAGGAACTCTAGAGTCTAGCATTCCGCACGTTCTGGATTGAACCGCAAATGGGCTAGCCTCACGCGTTGGTTCAATCACCATTCGTATAAAAACAATCCAACAATCTTAAAGGATCAGGCATGATTCATCTTCATAGGAAAGTTGTTCCTCCTATCCCCACAAACACAAACAAAATCTTACTAAACAATTACTTTCAAAGGAAGAACGTGACATTGCTTGTCGATCTTATATCCAAGTTTAAAGCTTCTTCCGATTTTATTTATTCTCAAAAAGAAAGAATGTGGCATTGCTTGTCGATCTTATATCCAAGTTTAAAGCTTCTTTCGATTTCTCATCTCTCAAACGTTTGTGGTGGAATAGGTGAGATACTTCTCTTAAAGATGACGATTTGTCTCTTTCTTTCAAATACAAATTAAAACTTACCAACCAATTCAAATCATTTTCATAATTAATTAGCGAGTAACTGAACTCCGGAGTCTCGCACTCCGCACGTTCTTGAATGCAACCGCAACATGGGCTAGCCCCACGCGTGGTTCATTCGCCCTCTCGTTTTTTAAAACATCTTTAACAAAGATCAAACATCTTTTCTCAAAACGAACATTGTTTAAATCTTTCTATCTCGCAAACAAGCTAGCGCTTCAGCCTCCTATCGCGAGCAGATAAGTCAACGCTTAGCAGTAGAATGCATTTTCAAACAATCGTTCAATAAAAAAAAACACAGATCGTAGTAGCACGAACTACGAAGCTCTGACTTTCCCATTGCACAGGGGAATACGTAGGCACGGGGATTTTAATCCTTCGCGAGCACAATAAATAAAATTTAACTATCTCTCCGTCATAATAATAAAAAACTCAATCTTTTCTCCGCCATAAAACACAATAAATAAAAATTAACTGTCTCTCCGTCACAATGATAAAAAACTCTAATCTTTTCCCCGTAATAATAATTAAAACATTTCCTTAAAAGCAATCTTAATCATTAAAAGAAGACAATAATAACAAGTTAACATTTAAAGCGCAAACTAGACTAAGAGGTTCCCGTTGAGTACAACGGACGTGAGGGGTGCCTAACACCTTCCCTTTGCGTAACTGACTCCCGAACTTAGATTAGTGGTTTCGTAAACCATTTCTTATCCTTTATTTAGGTTGTGTCTATATCTCCCTTTTCTCTCGTAGAATAAATAGAATTAGGTGGCGACTCTGTTGTTTGTTTTAGGATCGTATTTTCGAGGTGCGACACACTTGAAGCCACACCACTCCAAGAATTTTCACATTGTCTTCACCGACAATCATAGTTTTTAAAACTATCATACTCCACCTAAAGAAGAGTATACTTCACTTGAAGCTAAACCACTTCAAGAATATTACCATATCAAAAACTAGGTTGAAACTTTATCGTGGAACTTCCTTGTTGGCAGAAAGCTCTTCAACCACCGACATAATCTCACAACACATTTTGCGTTAATGTC
This sequence comes from Lathyrus aphaca, assembly GCA_963966055.1. NCBI lineage: Eukaryota > Viridiplantae > Streptophyta > Magnoliopsida > Fabales > Fabaceae > Lathyrus > Lathyrus aphaca. The sequence goes on from OZ014520.1 coordinate 55,716,815, forward strand.
CATGCGTTAATCCACTAGCAATAACTCATCCTTTTCCATGACAACAGAAATATCATGAAGACACGCTTCTCAATTTTTAGAGAAGATCACCCTCTCTCACAGCGAGAGAGGCATTGCTAGCATTTGACTCAGAGCCATTCTCTGACGCTGCTCCATCAGGACATTTATACTTTATATGTTCAAGTTTTCCACATTTCCAACATCTCACACCCATTTTATTATTTTTCTTCACATACTACCTTCCTCTAGCAACCTATACTGAGTTTAATGAAGTATTCTCCTCACCCTTCAGTCTTCTTTCTTCAGAAATAATCTTACTATCAACTTCTTCAAAGTTCAAAGTTTCCTTCCCATATATTAAAACATGTTTAATATGCTCATAGGAAGATGGAAGAAACCATATAAGTCTCAAAGTTTTATCTTCATCATCAATCTTGACTCCAATACTTTCTAACTCAGAAATAATACTATTTAGAACACTTAGATGATCAGATACTTTTGTATGTTCATTCATACGCAAGCTACGAAACTGCTCATTCAACAATAAACGATTTGATATACCTTTTTTGTTCTGGACTGGACCAACGAAAAGGTATGACCCAATCCTCTCTGGCCCATGAAATGGCCCAATGACCCAATGTCTAGAGGACCCATCATATTCGTGGTCGTTCCACCCTCCTCGTTCCTGATCTCTGCTCGACAACTGTAGAGATCACCTAGATTCAACCTGGACAGTTCTTGCTCGGAAGATCTTGTGCCTGACACTTCATTATCACGACCAGGATGCTCGTCCGACCGTTAGTTTCTGGCAGTTACCTATTTTCGGGGGATCCGCGATCCAGGCCCAAAAATAGGAACCGTTAGCCACGCGCTGGGGGTTCTCTATATAAACCCTCTCATTTAAGGGGGAGTATCAAATATTCATTCCCTGAACACTCTTAATTGTGCTTGCTATCTCTTGTGCCCGTTCTGACTTTGGCATCAGAGTACATTGCATGTATAACCCCCGTTCTCCTCAGCATTCAAGCAGACCTTGGATTCCACGTCAGCAGCCATTGGAGATTCTGATCTCAGGTACAATCACTTTTCCTTGATATATCCCTTCAAATTTCTCCCAAAGCTCATTGGATGACGACGTACGAAGAACATTTGTAAGAATATTCTTAGCCAAAGACATGTGGATTGTACTCGAAGCTATCAAATCTAATTCCCCTCACTTCTCGTTTTCCATGTTGGAAATGTTTCCTTTCAACGCATTGTGTAATACTAATTGTATCAAAACATCTTTGACTTGAATTTTCCATTAGGCAAAATTAACTCTTCCATCAAATTTCTCTAGTTCAATCTTCACTGCACTTGAAAAACCTGATATTTCAACCAAAATCTTCCCTTCAGCAAAACAAAATTTTCCCAACCAACACAAAGTATACAATTTCTTTTTTGATGTGAAAGATCAGGAAAAACTACATCCACATAACACACTAAAAAAAATTATACCCCACCAAACCAAGACTCTAGATACCACTTATTGTAAAAAAAAACAAACATAGAGAAAAAAGAGGAACTCAATAACAACACAAAAACATAACACTAGATAAAAATTATTACAACATATATATACCTTCAACTAACTCAGACCCCAGTACATCCACATCCAACAAGTATTTTTGACTGATGCATCTTAGAATAAAGAACTTGAATTCTATATATAACATTGAACTCATTCTTTCTTCTCAAAATTAAATGATATGAGACTTCAAAAAACTTGTATGATATATATATATATATATATATATATATATATATATATATATATATATATATATATATATATATATATATATATATATATATATATATATATATATATATATATATATATATATATATATATATATATATATATATATATATATATATATTCACAAAATTAATCACAAAATTAAGCGACTAAGCGATATGAGACTTATTCGACATATATATTTTCAATCAACCCTAAGAGATTCATTACATCCATTTTAATTATTTAAGTAAATCTTATTAACTTTTTTTTATATTATTATATATTCTAATTATTTAAACAATTCATCAATATTTTCTAAATATTCATATTTTAAAGTGGATCATATTAGATATCATAATATACCTTAAATATAATTATATATTATTTTAAATATCATAATGTACCTTAAATATAATTTATATATCATTTTTTAATTTAATTTAAAGAACAAAGAACTTATTTTGAAGAAGAACGATAGCAAAATAAAGCACGGTTCAAAATGCAAAATATCAATTACTTTCTGAGAGTTTCTTTAATTTATGTGTAGGAATGGTGTAAACAAAAACACATCGATATGTAGATCCTCTTTGGTGCTAAATAAAGTGACTAAATTGACGAATATTTATTAAATTAAATTAACAAAACTACAATTTCATAAATATGAAAGATTAAACATTCTTATCCAACTCTTCCGCCGACGTAATAATTAACTTATTAATCTATATATATTTTTTGTCTCAATTTATTCCGTCAATATAAGAATCTTCAAAATAAAAAACTTTTTTATTTTATAATAAAAAAGAAATTCTAAAAAATAAATAAAAACACCATCAAGGTTTTACGTTTCCAACTTCACATGGTGTAGAATCTTCCCTTTTCAAGACAAAATTCCAAATTTCCATGCTTTCAAAATCTTCAAATTTATCTCTCACTCGCATTGTATAGCATTGCATGATCCTTTCCTTCTTCGTGTAAACTCTAAACTATTATACTACGTTTGCAATTTCAATTCAACACTCTGTTTCTTTGCTCAAATGGCTCAATTTACCCCCTCAGGTTTTTCATCTTTCTTTCTTTTCAAACTGTTCTTGTTTTGTAATATTTGTTACTCTTTAATGCTATTGGGTTTAGAGAGGTATATTCTTTATCTGGGTTGGTTGGAAGTTTGTTTTTTGAGGTAAAGATTGCATCTTTGAGATTTTTCTGATATTGGGTTTCTGTTTTTTTTCTTTCTTTCTATTTGAGCTAAAGAATGCATTTTTATCTGGTTTGGAACTTGGTTTTTTGAGGTAAAAATTGCATCTTTGAAATTTTTCTGATATTGGGTCTTGTTCTTGGATACCAAAAAAATGAAATTAAATTAATGGGTCTAAGTTAAAGTACCAATATTAAGTATTCTGCAAAAAAATGATTTTGCATTGAGCTTGTTTGTTAGTTGATGAACAAAACATGTGAATGATAAAGGTTAATAAAGGTCTAAGTTTTGAAAATTTAGTTGTGATCTAGCTCACAAACTGGTTTGTCTCATCACCTATTCCATAAGAAGGTTATCATAGTTGGTAGTGGTTTTCATGTGAAATGACTTTTTTTTTCTAGGCATTTAATACTATTTTAGGTATAAATCTGTTCTATTTAGTTTAGTTTTTTGTAGTAAAATTTTGGGGACTCTGAATTCATGTTGATCTAAGGCTTACTATGTTTGCAGGTAAATCTGATGACTGTGCAACCGAAGGATGCAATGAAACAAGTGGACTGGTTGTTTGTTTTGGTGAGTTGTTGATAGATTTCGTGCCTACGGTAGGTGGAGTGTCTCTAGCTGAAGCGCCTGCTTTCAAGAAAGCTCCTGGTGGTGCTCCTGCGAATGTCGCAGTTGGCATCTCTAGGTTGGGGGGTTCATCTGCATTTATAGGCAAGGTGTGTATATCTATGCCTGGTTATTTGGTTTTTCGTTACTATATCTAGGACTTACATGTTTGATTTGTTCGAATCTTTGTATTTAAGAAATCTGTAATGTGTTAAGTTATGTGAAATTGTCTTCGTTTTAGGTTGGAGCAGATGAATTTGGTTATATGTTAGCCGATATTTTAAAGCAAAATAATGTTGATACATCTGGCATGCGGTATGATTCTATTGCAAGAACTGCATTGGCTTTTGTTACACTTAGAGCTGACGGCGAACGCGAGTTCTTGTTTTTCCGAAATCCTAGTGCTGATATGCTTCTGCATGAGTCTGAGCTTGATCACAATCTCATTGAGAAGGTGTCTTGAATTTCTGTGTCTATTTATATTACGTTGGTAAAGAACCGTTGGTTTACGTCTGTGTATACTTTTAATTTCAATTGCAGGCTAAAATATTCCATTATGGTTCCATCAGTTTGATTGACGAGCCAATAAAATCAGCTCATCTTGCTGCCTTGAGAATTGCTAAAGACTCTGATTGCATTCTCTCGTATGATCCAAATTTGAGATTAGCACTATGGCCGTCTGCCGAGGCTGCTCGGGATGGTATAATGAGTATATGGGATCTAGCCGATGTCATAAAGGTAAATTTCATTTGGCTAGATTTTTACTTTTCTGTTTTGTTTTGAGAATAAGCCTTCCAGCGTTTCCTACGTATTGCAGGTCAGCGAAGATGAGATTACTTTTTTGACTGGCGGTGACGATCCTTACGACGATAATGTTGTATTAAACAAGCTTTTTCATCCTAATCTCAAGCTTCTAATTGTTACCGAAGGGTCTGAGGGTTGTAGATATTATACCAAGGTAAGGTTCTAGGTTCAATATTTCACAATTTTATTTTGCCAGTGCAAGTAACCAGCGTTCAACTAATAGTGATTGCTAAATTTGTGTGCAGGATTTTAAGGGAAAAGTAGGAGGTGTAAAAGTTAAACCGGTTGACACAACCGGTGCTGGCGACGCGTTTGTTAGTGGGATTCTCTACAAGATAGCTTCTGATCCAAGTATTTTCAAGGTAATTCAGATTTTCTTAGTCATTCCGGTTGTTGATTCTGAAAAAGTTGAGAATGTTTGGAGTTGATGAAGTTGTTTAATATGGCAGGACGAGGAGCGTCTTCAAAAAGCGCTATATTTTGCCAATGTATGTGGCGCGATCACGGTGACAGATAGAGGGGCAATTCCTGCACTACCTACAATAGATGCTGTCATGCAGTTCAATGCAAAATAGCAACACTATCAACAGTTCTTCTGTTATTAAATGTAGTGTTTGTTTTTTAAACTATAGTTTGGGTAATGCTGAGCTTATTTTGTATCATTGTTGTTGAGGCTGTATTTTTCTGTTGTATAAGTTCAGTTTGAGTTGCTATTATGGCTTATAGTTATACATAGCAGTTAAGCACAAAAATTAGAGTTCAGAATCAGATTATGATCCGTGATAAATCAAATGTGTACAATATAGAAAAATGAAGAAATGATAAATATCTTTGCATTTTTTTTTTTGTAAATTACACAGATTTGGATAATGATATCAAGTTCACATGAATCACATCACATGCATATCACTTTTGACAGAACACTTTGCATAGTGCCAATGCAAATATGATATGGATCTTTCAAGGATGGCTAGCTTTTTTAATGTTAAAACACCAATTAAAATAGTTTCATATTTTTTTAAAATTGAAAATCGAAGTTAAGAATAATTTATATAAAACACTAGGATTGTGTATTTTCTAAAGAATAAAAGTGTGACAAGTTATAACATCCAAAACAAACAATATTTCGGTCACTCTATACAAACCATGTGGAAAGACAGATCCACATATTTGAGGCACCCTATTCTTTAGTCTTGACATATTTTCAAAATCTTAAGGCCCAAGAATCAATTCCATTAATAGAGGTTCAATTGAAGAATGAATCATTCTAACAGAAAAGGTTATTAGTAAAGACTAGAATTCAAACTGAAAGCTGTAGAAATCTAGAGAATCACTCTCTTAAGATCCAAATATTTACCATAAGGTTAATCCCTAAAGAATTTTTTATAAAAGATAATTATTATTAAAAAAAGTAAAATCATGCATTCTTTAAGGAAAAAAAAATACTAGTTAACATAAAACAAAATTATAAGAAACAAGAAAAATGCAAAATCGTGCATGATTTTATTTTCTTGCTGCGTAACGTGTGTGCAAGTGCAAATTGCGAAAACGAGGAGTTGTCTACGGAGAAGGACTAAATCGTCTATCTACAATAACCAACTACACATTACCGCAACGCCATCTTCTCACACTCCGTTTTCCTTTTCGGTTCGGATCTTCAAATCATACCGCTTTTTTTCGAACCGGACGTCGGTTAATCACGGTCGAACCGGGTTCCTAACGCGACGGCACTGACGGTGGTACGCGACGGAGTTCTGTAATGCTACTGATCTAGTTCCTTAATGGCTTCTAACAACCCTTCGCTTCGCCCTGAGATCGGACCCGATGGTCTCGCTAGAGAAGCTTCTGTCATCGGCTATACCGAGAGGGTTCTCTTTCTCTCTTTTCTCACATCTCGTTTTCGAATCTGTAACTGTATTGTTGTTCATTGATTTTCTTCTGATTTTGTTGCAGATCATCGAAGAGGAGCAGCTTCAATTGCATAAGTAACTTCTCTGTCTATTTCTGTTCAATCAATTTGTGCTTCATTATCAACTTTTCAAATGTGCCTCATTTTAGGTCATTTTATTCTATTGTTGAAATCAAATTTAATGATATATATGGAATTTTGTATGTAATTTCTTGTTCCTGTTTAGAACTCTTTCTGAATTTATTTTTGCTGTAGGAGGAATTAGTTACTAACAACCAAGTAATGGCTATGTAAGATGTAGAAGTTGATTTTATTTGTTGGAGTGATAGTGTGGATGGTAAATTTTAGGTCAATAGTTGTGAGAGATTCAATTAGATTCATGAAGGATGAAAAAGCAATGGCATTTTTTATTTATTATTGAATGATATTTTTGTTAAACTTTGAAGCGCCATAAGTGAGTTTACAGAAGAAAGTAGACTAAATGTGATGACTTTTGCATCTGTACTTAAAATGTTACAATATTAAGGTCATTGGAATCAATTTCATTGTTATGTGGTGGTAACACTAGTAATCCATGTTTATGATGCACTACAAGGATTCTACTTGTAGAATGTATACCATGGAATATAGATAGCGTTGTGTTTTTTTTTTTAAAATCTTAATTTTACTGTTTTGAAGTTGTAATTTAGTATAAATATGTAGATCGTGGAGTGAGAGCTGTGACTTGTGTTTAAAGCTACTCAGTTATTTAGTTTACCTATACAGAGCTAGTAGCTATTTTGGGGATTCAATTTTTTAAAGTCTGAGCAATTATTCTTATGAATTATAGAGAGACGTACAAGTAGATGCTTTTTTTGTAGAATTGTTAATATAGAATGAGACCTTTATTTATTGCCCCTGAAAACCCTTTGCAGCCAATTAAGTAACTATACTCAATCACCTTATTCTCTTTTGTAATTATTGTTTTATTATTATTTACAGATATATTCAAGAAAACTATTCAAAAATCCGCAATGTAGAGCGTGAGCTTGCGAATCTATCGCTTGAGATGAAACTTACAGCCGGGCCCAAAAAATCAGGTTTCTGAAATTTATTGTTGCTCCTTCCGTTATAAGTTTAAAAATGTTGTTATAGTGAAATGACTTTTCTTTTCTTTTCTACATGGTGCATATTTTAAGCACTTGAACATTTGAGGAAGAAAATAGAACAATCAACAGAGAAAATTCGTGTAGCCAAGATAAAAGAAGAACAGGCCCGGAAGGTATACCTTAATGTTCTCCTTGTTTCTCCTACTATTTTCGTGTTAACATTTAAATGGTGTTGTGTACTGCACTAACACAGCAACACTACCCTCTTAGAATTCTCAATATTGCCCATGATTCTCTTGGATTCTATGTGAAATATTCTGTTATTGATTGAATTAGTTATTACAACTGAGTTGGATCTATTTATAGATCTTTCCGACAACCTGTTGTAATAGGTCATGGTCTAGCACTGACTCACACATGTCAGTCAGTTAGGTTGTTTATAATTGTTTCTATATATGGTAGACAGTTAGTTACAAGGTACTACATTTTGGTGATGAGTATGTGGGCATATAAGGTGATGTAGGACACCCTGCTGATTCTGGAATTGAGTAAAAGATTTAAAGGTTTGAATTCTCCACCCATTCAGTTTGAAGGTAGAGTTGAGTTGCAACCGTTGTTTTGAATTGTGAAAGGTGCAAAGCCCCATATATCACTATAGACTAGTTCAAAAAGTTGTGTAAATGGTGATAGAAGAGTGAGATAGTATCTATGAGATTTACCTAGACAACTAGAATAATAAAAAGTATCTATGAGATTTACCTAGACAACAAGAAGTGCAAAAATCATTTGTGCCTTTATTATTGAAAGGAATATTGCAAGATTTGAGTTCAAGGTGTTGAACATCCACACTTGGATGTCCAAGCCTAGAATGCCAGGTGGAAAAAGAAATAGCATTTTCTGTTGATGTATTTATAATAAGAATGGTAGAAGTAGAAATTCTAGTCCAGTTTGACTGAGCAGGCTAGGAAATTGTAGCGGCCATCCCTTTCAAGCCATCCTTTGAGAAGAATCTCATTGGAAGTCTGACATTTAACAAAACATTGATTAGGACGGAGTTCAAAGTAGACCTAATTGTTTTTGGCAAACTGACTAGCACTTAGTAGATTTTTGGTGATAGTTGGAACGTGTAATAGATTATTTCAAACTAACTGAAATTTGGAGTTTAAAGAAGAATTGAATTTTGTGCAACCAGTTGAATGGACAGACAAACCTGGGCTAATTGCCTATGATTAATCTCATTAGGACCTCTAAAAGGTGACAATTGTTGGATGTTCATTGAAGGTGACATGGTGAGATGCACCTGAATCAAGGTACCAATTCACTGCACTTGCAGAATCTGAGTTGGCCGTCATTGCCTCTGGCTTGCGTTAGGGGGCACCACTCATAAAAGGCATCATGGCAAATTGGGGTTGAATTTTGAGGAACCAGTTGAAAGGACAGACAAACCTTCACCTTTGACTGTGATAATCTCAATAGGACCTTCAAAAGGTGGCGATTGCTGGATGATCATTGAAGCTGATATGGTGAGATGCACCTGAATCAAAGTACCAATTCACTGAACTTGCAGAATCAGAGTTGGCCATCATTGCCTCTGGCCTGGGTTGGAGGGCACTAGTAATAGAAGGCATCATGGGAAATTGAGGGGAATTAGCGAAGGTAGGCATGGAGAATGTTGCTGGCTAATTAGGCATGGATGAATGTCGATAGCTACCAGTAGATGGAGTTTGTGTGCTAGCAGAAGACCAAGGAGAGCTATAGGAGTTTGGGTTATAGGAATTACCCTGTGAGTTTTGAGCTAGAAGTGCATGTGGCATGTAATCACTTTGAAGTGATTGAAACAAATGGAAGCATCATGACCACATTTATGGCAAACCTGACATTGAATGGAACGACGACTACCACGTCCTCTGCCACCATGACCACCATGGTGAGACTTGCCACCTCTCATTAATGAACTCAGTATAATGTCATCAGAGTTTCTGACTTGGATGTCATCAAAATCAGAGGAGATGGAATTTGCATTGTGATCAAGAGCAGGACTAGTAGATGATGCAAGTTTTACTTAAGGCAGAGATAGGACCTGTTTGTTTCAGCTTTAAAAAAATGGATTTTTTTTTTTGTATTTTCAAAAATAGATTTTACAAAACCGTTTTCCAAAATATTACAAGTTTTTTTATATTCGTTTTTTCTAAATTGAAAAACTCATTTTGACATTCTATAACATAAATATACATTATTGAAAAGATCAAAAGATAGTTGAAATCATAATTTTTTTAAAAATTTGTATTTCAAAAATGATTTTTATGAAAATCTATTTGAAATAGCTTCAAAATTAATTGATTTTTTTGAAATTTTGATATCTAAAAAAAGTTTCAATAAAATGATGAAATATCTAAAATTGCATTTTAAGAATAACTATTCAAACCAAATTTTCATTTGAAGCTTTTATAAAAAGTTTCTTTGTAAATTTTTTTTACACAATAATGTTATACTATAAAAATCATTTAAAAAAAAAATCCAAAACAAATGGGCCCATAGTTTCTTGAACCTTTCACGGCGTGCTTCAAAATTAATTGATTTTTTTGAAATTTTGATATCCAAAATAAGTTTCAATAAAATGATGAAATATCTAAAATTGCATTTTAAGTAACTATTCAAACCAGATTTTCAAGTTTCTTTGTAAATTGTTTACACAAAATTATGATATACTATAAAAATCATTTTAAAAAAAATCCAAAACAAATGGGCCCATAGTTTCTTGAACCTTTCACGGCGTGCTTCATGTCCAAGGAGAGTTTCCACTTCTCTATGGAGATGGAGCCAAAATTCCCACTAATCAGGGATATAGGGGATTCAAAATCATGAGGAAGTCCTTCAAGTATAACATCTAAGTGTTCACGAGGTTAGATTGACTCACCAATTGCGTTTATGATTGAATCAATTTTAAGTAAGTACCAAGAAACTGAGCAACCTTCAAGCCTTGTGTGTCTGAGTTCAGAGCACAGTTGGCAAAATTTTGCATTAACATTCTGGTGGAAATACGCATGTATTTTATCCTAGAGTCGCCGCGAGTGTTTGTATCGTATGCCACGACGTGACATATCTTTGGAGATTGTAGATTGGAGCCAAAGGAGTTGATCCTGTTGCTCCCAGACTTTGAATTCTTTGGATATTGAGTTTGATTTTGCATCTGCAATTGTTGCAAACTTGATAGGTATTTGGGTTAACAAGGTAGTGATGAAGCTTGTGAGCTTTGTTCACTAGCTCGACTTGTTGACACCTTAGGAGGCAGCAGAAAACAAGGCAAAACAAAGAATGCAATGTCAGCAACGGAGCTGGCAGTGACGTGGCTGTTGTATTGAAATTCTGAGATGAGATCATCGTGAGGCTCAACTGATACCATGGTAGAATTCTCAATATTGCTCATGATTCTCGAATCTATGTGAAATGTTTTGTTATATATCTTTCTGACAACCTGTTGTAGCAGGTCACAGGCTAGCACTGACTGACACATGTCAGTCAGTTTGCTAGGTGAGCTGTAACTATTTCTAACTGTGTTAAACAGTTAGTTACGGTACTTCCAAAATAGTGAAGTACACTACTGGTACCGGGTACGCACCTGCACCGGGTACTTGTACCGTACTCGTGGTACTTCATTTTTTCTCATTATTCGGTTTTGAATGAATTTTGTAGCTTTCTCAAATATTAATATCGTATATTTATGTGTTTTAATTTTTTTGTTATTGTATCTTATCATTATTTTTTATTTTTTCAATTATTTATAGGTGTATATTGCTATGAACCTAACAATTTAGTTCTCTACTCATACATTTTTCTACTCATACATTTTATATAAAATTCTTATTTCTTATTGACGTACCCGTACCTTGATTTTTAAAAAAAATGTCGTATCCCGTATTGGTACAAGTACTCGCACCGGATATGTATCCCTATGCATCATAGGTTACAAGGTACGACTACTATGCATTAGGCCTTGCAATAAGCTCTTATGAGCTTGCTGCTGTTAGTTAGACTTGATCTATTTCTCTAATACTTTCTTACCGTGACTTCAGATCTTTTCACTATATATTAATAAAACTCATGTGATGATTGTTAAGTGCTCGGATGAATTGCTCAAGGCATTGATTTGTTTTAGTATGCATTTTGACTGCCATGTTCTGCACATTTGTCATTCATATTTACCGAGTAAGGCTAGACGGTGCATCAAGATATATTCTTACTCAGTAATGATCGCGTCAACTGGAGAAGATTTTTGAGCACATTAGTGATCAGTGCATGTTATATTATATGTAACTTACATAAATAATTTCCCTCATCCTGGGTTTCTTTATCTGTTGAATGAGGAATACTATATTCATTAAAATAAGATCTCTAAATCATTATTTGTGTGTATTGCAAATAAATTGACTGGCTTTTTGTATACTTTTTTGTTTTCTTTTTTCATAGTCATATGTTTCCATTATTAAGGCGAGCACAAGATATTAGTGTGGTACTGTACTAAATACTATCTAGAACACACGATTGCTGAATCGTTTGCTTTATTCAATCTTATGTTCCCTTTATTAGTGTGAGAGGTTTGATTGACTAAAATATCAATGAGTATTACCAAATACCTTTTAAAATATAATTGATATCTTGAGTGCTTGTGCTGCAGGCATGGGAAACAGCCGTGCAAGCAGTGAAGGATGAGGAAGCAATAAAGGAGAAGCTTTGTGAAGATTTGAGCAATTTGGTAAATTAATTGTTGAATGAAGATATAATAATATGATACTTTTAAGCTGGTTGTTTGATACTAACAATCTTATATAGGTTCAAGAGAGCAGTCAGTCTCAGTTTTCTCGGCTGGAGGAATTAAAAAGACGATTGGAAGCTTTGAATCCAAGTCACATAACAACTAATCATGTATGCTTTTCTCGCTTTATAAAGCATTATTACAGCTGTATAGTTATTGGTGTTTTCTAAGCTACGCGCCTAATTTGTCCAGTCATACTTATACATGTTTAATAATATGCATATTTCCTATTAGACAAGTAAATGTTAATCATGCACTTGTATATGTTAGGATGGGAGATCAGAAAGTACTTCTCAGGATAGTTCCTCTAATCCCAACGCCAGGGAATCTAGTGGGGGATCAGCCGCAAGTGTTAATACTGATCAAAGTAATGGTCAAAAAGTTGCAGTGACAGATAGACCTAATCAGCAACCTCCTAGTGAAGGTGAAGGTAGAAATAAAAAGAAAGTCAACTTCCAATTAAAAGGAAAGGGAATAGGTGCTGTGTCCAAGGGTAGATCTTCTGCTCATGGCTGGACTGGTGCCGGCTTTGACGCATGAATTTGGTCGGTGGCAGAATATTAGAAGATATCACTGTGCTACATATATTTTGGGTGTGAAGTCAATTCTTTCTGTACCGGGCATATCATTCTGTCCTCCATTATTTCTTGCTTAATTGGAAATGTTGTCTTCCCTCAATTAGTTAATTGTATTATTTTTCGCCGCAGTCGGTTGACACAGTGAATGACCTTGTGGCTTGGGTTTGATAAATTTGTGAAATCCTCTGCTACAACTTTCAGGCAAGAAAAATATCAATATGTTGAGTTGGATTTGCCTTCTAATTATGCAAGCAGACACACATATGTTTTGAACGGTAAGTATCTGATATCTATCTGATGAAGCAACTGTTCCTGCTTCACAGACAATGAAGTCAGATTAATTGTGTTTGGATAGGAGAATCTAGAGTGAAAAAACCGGTGTGATAGAATTCTACTATGTGATTGTACATTTTTTTTTCTTACATTTCAATCTTCATTGTTTATAAATTTCTCCATACAGTGATAGGGAGGGAGATACACACAATATGTTCATATTTGATGATGATGAAGGTGGGTTTCAACAAATTGGAGTGACTAATGATGTATTTTGTTTACTCCTAAAGAGGAAACTGTTAAAGACTAGTCACTCTTTTTTTTTCCAAAGAGGAGAGAATAAATTTAAAAGCTATTTTTTATATGAAAGGAAATTATACTTATAGAAATTTTCAAGCTCGTGAATAATAATAATCAAGCGCCCATAGAAGAAGTAATCAAGTTAACTTGGTTACCAACAAAGAAAAGAAGAGAATGTCTGAAAATTACGTGCCTCTAAAAGATCAAATTGTATCTTTCAAAGTTCATATATACTGAATTACCAATGTTAGTAATCGTTAAGTTCCACTCAAGCCATTGTTTAAGAGCACCACTGTAAATTTGCTCCAAACATTTGGGAGGATTTGATCCTTCCGAAAAAAAGTCATCACTTATCAGTCTCTAACCAACGTGAATGAAAGTTTCATGATATAAAAATCAAACTTAGTACAAAGATTATCACTAGACAATATAAAAGTCAAACAAAGTGATTACTTCAAAAATATTTCTCTCTTAGTCCCCTTTATTTTTCTTCAACCAAAAGCTATCTTATGTAAAAAAAAAAACTTCTATAATTTACCTATGGGTATCAAATGTGAAATGGGGGAAATGAAACTACAATATCAATTTTATGTTAAAGCTTTAAAATACTCAATTATACTTATGATAAATACAATGATGTGAATCTTGTTCGACTAGGAGACAAGATGACTTTATGGCGTGGAATGTGTGAAAAGTGAATGCCTTACCAATCCTAGGGGTTGAGATATTTATAACCACGATTCACGAGCTAAGTTGTGGGTGAAAAATCGATTTCAACCCAATTGCTTGACCAAGAACGTGGAGATAGGGAGACTTTACTTCCCCCTCTTGATAGGAATAGCGGTATCCTCCTTGAAGTTATAACAATGACATATTTTCTTTTATGACATAATAAGACACGTCTTTGTGTAGCCTCAATTGGGCTCATACAACATTGGGCGCGTCAAGAGGCTTCATCTTAAGCTAGAACCAGAGTAGGCATCCATGAAGCTCAAAGTCTTGTAATCTGATGACCCATTAATTAGCCTATCAATGAAGTCCATGTATATTCTCCATTTCCCATATGCCTTTCGAATCGATATTATGTTTGCTAGCCAAGTTGGGTATTTAATTTCGATTATAAAACCAACCTCTTTTAGTTTCCTAACTTATTAGTCAATGACCACCCATTTCCCTTGCTTACTTTACACTTCCTTTGTGCTACTGCTTTATTGAGGAGTTGATGGTAAAACAATGACATATAAATCTGATGTTAATACCCAACATATAAAAAAGGGTCCATGTGAAATATCGATATTATTTTAAAGCAAGGCGACCAACTCCTTTTCTTAGGATCCTATGATGAAGATGCTCAACTTGGTGGTGTAGAATTCCAACAATCTAATTTGGACCCCTTTTAAGTCATTGTCGGTATTAGTCTTTCTCTTTTAGGTTTTACACGAGGATCTAAATCCACGAAGTTCACCCTGTAGATGTCTAGCACCAATGCGACACATACAACCATTGGTGCACTTTTAATTCTCAAACTATCTTGGTAGCATTCATGGACAGTTTCTTAATCTCCTTGGATCATTCTAATTCTCCCATTCTTCATTGAATACCTCATGTCCAATTATAGCCTTGGTATGGCGACCTATAGAAGGTTAAAAGTAGGCCTCCCAATGATGATAAGACGTCTACTACGAGGTACCTGAACTTTATCATCACAGAGTTCTTCATTAATCCGAACACCATTTTGAGGGTGATATAACCTTTCATTTGGAAATGTTCTCTAGAGAAATCGACTAAGGAACCCCTAAATGACTACATGTTGTTTGAATCCAGTTTCAGTCTCTCAAAGGCGTCCTATTGTAAGACATAAAATAGGCTTCCCAGGTCAATTAAAAATTGTTTGATTTCCTAGTATGACAATTGTACCTTTATCACCATAGTACCATTTTCATGTGAGAAGACCTACAAAATTTCTTTACATGAGAAGGTGATCTCGAGCTCATGATCATTTTATGGGGTTGATTTTGGATTGGTGGGTGAGTTCTCCATGACCAAGAATTGGCGATCATATCTTCTATGGGATAAACCAAATTCTCCGCCTCAAGCGAACCTTTCCACGATGGTATTAAGTGTATGGAGGAATGACGTGTCCCTCCTCTTTATGACCTTTTGCCTTTTCTAGACTAGGAGCTTCTGGTCTAGTTTCACCCTTGGTTTCGAGTCCTACCCTCTTATTGAGAGCTTCCTCTAAAATAATTCGTTAAGTGACCTTCTTGAATAAGACGTTCAATCTCTTTCTTAAAGTGGTGGAAGTCATCAGCATGATGAACCTTAACCATGTGGTATTTGCACCACCTATAAGGTTCGAGCCCCATGAACCCTGACTTTGAATTGGAGAAGGTGAGATGTCGTCGATATGTATAATTTCAAGTGATATTTGATCTCCATGGGCGATGCGAGGTGTAAAGTTGTTTGTGTGCCTTCCACTGCGTTTGAAGGTCTATAACAACTTTAGATTTCAAATGACGAGTTAACAATGATGGGTTTTCTTCCATAACATGACAAGACACGTCTTTGTGTACTTTCAGTTGGACCCATACAATATTAAATCTACTTACCTACATCCTAGACAAAATGACATGGACAGACGACCCACACTACTTGAGGCCGCCCTAACTTTCCTTTTACTCTTATAGTTAAGATGATAAATAAATAAAAAACTAGTTAAATCTTGAAGACCATAACTAAAACTCTTATGGTTATGTTTTTATCACGTTCTTTCTAACATATCTTCATTAAAAATATCTGCATTCATGACATTCATTTTGGTGTCTTATATGAACCCATCTAATTTTGATTTATTTTATATTACTTTATTTCACTTTTCAATAATTTAAGCTACTCAACTATAATTTTTAAATATCCATATCATTTTTTCAAAATTTTAAATTGGCTCTCATTTACTTGTTATATATATATATATATATATATATATATATATATATATATATATATATATATATATATATATATATATATATATATATATATATATATATATATATATATATATATTAAAAACCAAGGTAATTAAAATCGGACCGGATATTAAACCAGTATAGGCTGAGGTTTAAGGTTTAAAGGTCTGATCGGATCGGACCGAGTGTCAGACCGTTATTGTATATGTTATATGATTTAGTATCAGTTCTTTATCTTATAGATTGGTGGTGACTTTTATTCTCTATAATTTCTTAACTATAATCGGTTTGAAAAAGAGTTAAAAATTCTAGAATTTTGTATCTCATATAAAATGTATTAGATGATGTTTGATTTATGCCAAAGAATATTATAATTTAAGGAGAAACATGTTTTTTTTAGTGTTGTCAATTTTGTGAAAGAGTGATCATAATACTATTAATGAATTATGTCTGACACTCAACTTTAGAAAAAAAATTGGAGAGTATTATTTATAAAAATAATTCTAAACCTTATTATCAAGAAAATCCAATTCTGAATGGGTTAGATTGAAATGTTCAATTATAAGTACCATTTGGTTCAATAGTATTAAATTGCTATATTTTTTTCATCTTTTATTATATTTTTCTTTTAAATAAATAAAAAAACCTAAAAAAAACTAAAATCCGGTTCAACCTATATATTTGGACGAATCTGATTTTCCCAATTTTCATCTGGTTTCCCGATTTTTGTCCCGATTCCTTAACAAGCCGATTTAAAGGATTTAATTGACCGGACATAGGTCTGATTCCGGTTTAACCGGTTGAACCGGCATGTCCGGTGTGGTTTTCATCCATTAATAATTAGATATCCATTTCTACTCACACATGTGTCATTGATTAATGTGAAACGAGTCTCAAAATCAACTGATGTGATGTGGATGCTCTAAGTTCTTTAACATCGCTCCAAGATATATGTCTTTTGAGCCACCTATAATATTCATCTTCGAGTGTAATGACATGCATATATGGTAAAGAATAATTATTCTCACAAGAAAAAATGACATTGAAACAACATTTGTCATGAAGCTAAAATTGTAGCTAACAACTAATTTTACATGGTTAGCTACATAATATAATTGTATGGTTGGAATAGAAGAAGAAAACGACAACCTACTCAAAGTAGCTATGCATCACTTTCAAGTACTCCTACATCGTGGTGGGACAATCCTTTTATATCATGAAATAAACAAAAATTCATTGAATTTTTTGTTTTTTTGAAGAAATAATAAGTCACTGTTTTCATGCAATTAAGATTGTCAGGTAACAAGTACTGTATTAAATCTAAGTGAATTAGTATCAGTCTGCAACTGCAATTATAATACCCTTGCCTTTTTAATATAGCAGAGTCCTTGTTTAGAAAGAGTTATTTGATGGTACATTTTTACAGGGTCACTGGTTTGAAAATTAGGAAAAGTTGTACCACTATTTGTACTGGTTTGGTGGCATAAGACTTATGAATTTATGTTGCATTAAAGAGATTCTCCTTATGTGTTTTTCAAAAGAAAAATAACTTTTCTTGTTTATATATTTTGTAACTTTGTTAATATGATTCAATGGAGTTAGTGTATGGGTGTTACCAAAAAAGAGCAGTTACTAGTTATACACTCTTTTTGTGAATTGATTTTCAAATAGGTTGCAACTTTAAAATTGAGTCAACTAAATAAGCTGGATTCTTTGTATACTTAGTGAAATTTATATTTGTTATGGATTTTTTAAAATTCAATTCCAATACCATATTTTCAAGATTATATAAATCTAACATAACGACCTGTTTTAAAGATACACATTATTCAAAACTATCTATACTCACCGTCTTTACAAATTTATCGTCGAAATGTTTCTAAATACATTCTCTTATTATGGCCTAAGACGTGTACCAAACACTATCATCATCTGATTGTCTGTCAACGTCGATGTGAACCTCAATTTTATAATGGAACATTTGCGATCAATCGTTCTCCTTTTCTAATCACAACCACGTTGGATCAGAGATGAAAGATTCAGAGTTCAAACTCATTCCAGTCAACTCCTGAACGAAGCAAAATTGTTTTGTTCGATCATCCTCATCTTAATGGCCTCACTTAGCACATATTACACAAAAACATGTTGAACTCATTAAAAAAGTTATGATTCTACAAATTTAAGAAGACATTTTCGACAAACACAACATCATCATTTTCACACCAAAAAGTGAAGTTCTTAAACTAGATCTTGACCCTAACTTCAAAACCTCCCATGTCCACAGAGTTTCATTCTCCTCCTTATTTAACTTGGTTCTCATCCTTTTTTCCCCTCAAAACCACCCACTACAACAACATTCTCAAATGAAAAACCACGACGATTCTTCAAATATATCCCATGATTTAATGGTAATAATAAAATGACAGTTTTAACTACTATTATTTACTTTAATTCATCCCTCATATTATTTCTTATCTAATTTGAGTTACTAGCATCTATTTTTTTGTATTCAATCCTTTTTAATTTTTTTTTTTCTTTTCAAATTTTTGTAATTTTTTTAAACTTCACTATTTATTTTACTTTTTATTTTTTCTAATAAGAGGAAAACAATACCTTAACCCTAATTGTTCATTCTTCATTTTGCGTCCAACTCATTTCTTTTTCATCCATCGATCACATCCACTTCACTTCTTCTTCATTCATCTACCACATCCTCAACTTTATCTATGGCTGACTTATTATCATTTTTATACATACATGAAGGAAACCAAATGACTATAGAGATTGAGAAATGTAACTTAAGTGCAACTAGAGATTTTTGTGTCTGACTCGTTGTTGCAATTACGAAGTGATATAAGAAATTTAAGGTTTGGATGTACTAATTTTGAATGATGAGTTTCTAGTGACACCAAAGGCTTGACATTTGTTTTGAAACTCATGGTTTTCTCAATCGTTGTTAGAGTAACTTCTGTAAATGTTCTACGAGGATGTATTTTTTAACCTATACTTGCGAGTTGGTTTGATGTATTTTCTAACAATTACTATACTTCATCCAAAAATATGACTTGAAGTTGGTTGATCAGTCGACCTTAATTAACAAAGATAACAGAGGTGAATTTCGATTCGATGAAGATAGCGTTTTGAGGTTCAGAGACTAAGCATGCGTTCCTGATGTTCCAGGAAAATAAGAAGAGTATTCTTGAGGGAGGACATTAAGGTTAACTGAATATTCATCCTGGTGCTACGAAGGTGAATTAGATTTGTAAGAGTTATTTTGTGGCCCGGTATGAAGAAAGACATTGCTGAATTTGTGTATGTGTGTTTGACTTATCAGAAGTTAAAGATGGAAAAGCAGAAGCCTTTGGGTATGATGCGACAGTTGAATATTCCAGAATGATAATGAGATAATATTTCTATGGGTTTTAGTGTCGGGATTGCCGAGGATATCAAAGGGGGAATGATTTGATTTGGGAGATTATGGATAGATTAACTGAATCAACTCATTTCTTACCAATGAAGATTAATTATTTTATGCGAAAATTAGCTGAGATGTACATTGAGGAAGTTATGAAGTTACATGGGATAGAGATCCGAGATTTTCGTCGAGGTGTTTGGAAGTTGCAGGGTGCTTTAGGCACTAAGTTGAAGTTGAGATTTGCTTATCATCCGTAGACGAATGATCAGACAAAGAGGAGTATCTAGTCTTTGGAAGATTTGTTGATGGCTTGTCTGTTGGAATTGGGGGCATGAAGATCGGATGAGGGAGTCATATCTGACTCTATGTTCTTCGAGCAATTTTCGAGGACGAAAATTCCTTAAGTGGGGGGGGGGTTGTAACACCCTAAATTCATATTTAATTAATTTTTGATTATTTGTGAATATAAGACGATTTGTTGGTATGTTGTTGTGTTGCAGGAAGAAGTAAGTTGGAATTATTTTGATAATAGTGATATTAAGAGTAATGTATAATATATTATTTTAAATATTATTATTAATTAAAATATGAGGTTAGAAGCCTTGAGGGCACTATGGTCATTTATGAAGGATACATGAGGGTAAGATGGGAAGATCATATTAGGGGTATTTTGAGTCAAGTAAGTGAATGGTGGGAGAAGTTTTCATTATTCGTATTTTTGGAGATTTCAAGCATGTCTAGAGAAAGCTCTGGGGAACATAGAAGATGAGGCTAGGGTTTGAAGTCTTGCAGGAGTGATAAGAGAGAAGAGAAAATCAGATTTAACAATATGGTATAGGAGAATCATTATTTATTATTTTGGTATATTGAATTGATCAAGATAGGTAGTTGGGGTTTTGGGGTTTTATGGGATTTGATGAGAAGGAAGGAGATTCTAATGAGTTAGGATGTTGATGTTTATTCATGATGTTATCTATAATATGATGTATGTTATAATATGAGGATGATACATGAATTTACATGATTTATTTTGGCGACATGAAATGATGATGCAATTTGATGATTATGTGGCAATTTTATTTCATAAACTTTGAAAATTCATAACTCGAGTTGTGAGTGTCTGATTAATATGTGGTTTGGATCATTAGAATAATGATATAATATCCTTTCTTATATAAATAATTTAAGTACCAGAATTTCAACTGTCGACACGCGGGCGTTAGATTCACACACATCGAGTTATGTTGTTTTTGTGAAATGTGTGTAGGGGCTTAGTGCAATGGGAGAATGATGATGTCTTATGTCCAATGATAGTAATAATGATGTTGAGGGATTAGTTATGTTGACGTAGATGTGTAGAAAGTATGATAATATGGTCATAGCAGTGTTCGATGATTAGACGATGATAATTGCATGTTGGTGAACTAAATAATAACTGTTAGATATTGAAGATTAAGTGAGGATAATTACATGTTGATGGTTTAGTGATGAAAACTGTGTGTTGAGGAATATATGATGATTATGTGGTGCTTGAGTGATGATGATTATGTGTTGATGTTATTATGATGAATGATATATGTGTTGGTGATGTTCCCTTGTGATGTTTTTGTGAATTAAATTGTTGATGCACATGTGATGTTATACATGCTAGATGAAGTATTATGATAAGTTTTAAGATGTTGTAACATGAAGTTGATGATTATATGAATGATGATGCAACCCTTGATGACTTATGTTGATTATGTTGATGTTGTTGCATCATGAATTCATGGCATACTATGTTAGGACTTCGTTCCAGTGTTGGCTTCAATCTTATTGTATGGATTGAAGTGACTATATTGATTATGTTGTGCTCTCTTATGAAGGGTTGATGACCCAATGTCCATCTATGTTAATCGGTACCACATGCATGATTCTATGAGGTTGTATTTCATACTAAGTGACATTACATAATTGTGTATAGTTTTTGTTGATGACGTTATGGTTTCTATGATGTTCTGATGATAATGGGGGTTGTCCTATCTATTTTCTTTTAATGTATCATTATAGTGAATTGTGATTACTCACTCTGTCTGTTTGAATGTTGTCTCCACGTGGGTAATGTGTAGATAATAAGGATTAGCTTTTGGTGCATGAAGATTTAACATTGGAGTTGTTTATTTCCTTTCCGTTGAACTAGAAGGGTCTTGCTCGGATAATGTAACATCGGACTGGGACGTGTATAATGAACAATTGATGTTTTGTTTATCTTGTATAGATGATGTTACTATGAGTTTATTTGATTGAAATAATTGGATTAAGTTTTCTTTTGCCATTGAGTTAATAAAATATTTTCGCTGCGGTGTTTTGAATTAAAATGTTGAAAGAACCTGTGTTACGGAGCATGATGTTTTAATTGATGTTAAATGAAGAAATGTGACACTCTTTGTTATTTTATTATGATATAATTATAGATAATTATCGTGTATAATCTGTGGGGTTAGAAGGGTGTTACATTAGTGGTATCAGAGTAGGTCAGTCTGTCCAGCCAGGTTGTCTAATGTAGTTTGTTCCTTAGTACGCGAAATGTGTATGAAACACTGTCGGTACTTGCTTAATTTCTAACCATTGTCTGCCGGTGTTGGTTTGAAGCAAGTGTGGGAGAAGTTGTTGCTTCTTTGAGATATTTATCTATGGATTGTTAATTCATTGTCCCTCCCGCTGATTTCAATGTTTCCAGCATTGTAGGAGTTATGTTATTTCCAAAACTAAAGGAGATACAAAGATAAGGCTTACGATAACTAAGAATTGGTGTCGTAGGTAGCTTAGTGCATAAGATGTGGAGACGTCATTGTATTTTGGTAAATATGGTTTATGCCCCATCATGAATGTCGGCTAGATTGTGGGAACTAGTCATCCTTATTCTCTTGATGATAGTAGAAGGAATCATGTTGGATGGCATAAACGTGTCTTGCCAACTTAGATTGTGGGTACAGTGAAATTGATTGGAGTTAAGTCAAATGCTTACAGATGGTTTTGATGAGTCGATGAAGATTATTATATTAGAAGATGAGGCGAATTCTAGTTTTTTGTCTATTAGACAAGTTGGAATTTCTTGATGGAGAACGACCAATATTGTTGATGGTTACTTCTCGAGGAAAACCATGTATCGAATAAATGGATAAGTGAATCTTTGATTAATGCAAGATGTAAGTACCTTCAAATAAGTATTATACGCTGTTATAAATATTGTACAATCATATGATTTTAAATTATGAAGCCAAGACTTTTTACAGAATCGAATTTGGAGTTCTGGAAGGCCTCCAAATGCTGAAAATCGTAGGATGAGTAGTGTTATCCCGCAGGCAGCCGCCCCAGTTCCGTCGGGCGAGTTGCAAGTGAGAGCAACAAACTCAATTTTCGAAATGTCATAACTAGAGTTTCGTAAGTCAGTTTGATGTACCTTTAAAATCGTTGGAAAGTTGACATGATGAACTACATTATTATTGAATTATATGAGTGCTTTCATATATTATTCCCGTACCTAAGTGCTTATGACCTTAATTTACCGCATGTTGCTATGTTACGATGTGTTATTTGATGATAAACATGATGTTTATTATAAGGTCCTATGGTGGTGATTTTTTTATGATGTTGTTGTGACGTAAATGAGGTGACTATCAATAATAATGAGATAGCCTATTGGTGATAAAGTGAGAATTTAAGGGATATTCCGAAGATAACTTTTAGGACGAGGTACGATCACTATGAGTACTTGATTTTTTTTGGTGTATCCAATGCACCTGGGATGTTCATGGAGTTTATGAATCGATTTTTTCATGAGTATCTGGATAAATTAAGTGTGGTTTCCATTGACGATGTGTTAATATGCCCTAAATCCGAAGAAGAGCAGTCAAAGTTGTGTTACAAGTATTAAGAGAAAGGAAGTTGTATACGAAGTTGTCAAAATGTGAGTTATGGTTGAAGGAAGTGATTTTCCTTGGCCACATAATTTCTAGTGGTTGATCCTTCTAAAATTGGTGTTGTGTTGCGATGGGGGACTCTGAAGTCTGCTACGGAAACAAGAATTTTTTCGAGATTGGCAGGATACTATTTTAAGTTTATCAAAGACTTTCCTAAGTTGGTATTACCTTTATATATTTAACTCGAAAGGGTCAAGCTTGTGTGTAGGATGTTGCGCATGTGGGAAGTTTTGTAGAACTGAAGAAGAAATTGATGACCGCTTCAGTATTCATTTTGCCTAATCTGAGTGAGTCTTTTGTGGTGTATTGTGATGCGTCTAAGATGTGTCTTGGTTGAATGTTGATGCCTAATGATCGGGTGTTGCTTATAATTAGATACAATTGAGGATTCATAAGAGGAATTATCCTACCTACGATTTAGAATCGGCAACCACAGTGTTTGTGTTGAAAAGTTGGAGATGTTATCTTTTGGATGTAAGTTTGAATTGTTCAGCGATCATGAAAGCTTGAAGCACTTGTTTGATCAAAAGAGTTGAGTATGAGGCATAAAAAGTGATTGGAATTATTAAAGGATTATGATTTTGATTTGAGTTACCACCCTGGTAAAGAAAATGTGGTGGCCAATGCTTTGAGTAGGAAATCGTTACATATGACGGTGCTTATGGTGAAAGAATTGGAATTGATCGAGCAGTTCCGAGAATCTAAATTTAGTATGTGATGAGACTCTTGGCATTGTGAAGTTGGGTAGGTTGAAACTGACTAACATCATTTTAAAAGAGATTCGAGTGGGTCAGAAACCAGACTTGAAGTTGGTTGATTAGTCAACCTTGATTAACGAAGATAACAGAGGAGAATTTCAGTTTGATGAAGATATCGTGTTGAGGTCCAGAGACAAAGCATGTGTTCCTGATGTTCCAGAAAAATAAGAAGAGTATTCTTGAGGGAGGACATCAAGGTTAAGCGAATATTCATTCTGGTGCTACGATGATGTATTAGATTTGTAAGATTTATTTTGTGGCCAGGTATGAGGACGGACATTGCTGAATTTGCGTATGTGTGTTTGACTTATCAGAAGTTAAAGATGAAACATCAGAAGCCTTTGGGTATGATGCGACAGCTGAATATTCCTGAATGGGAATGTGATTTGATTTGGGAGATTGTGGATGGATTAACTAAATCGACTCATTTCTTACCAATGGAGATTAATTATTTTATGTGAAAATTAGCTGAGATATACATTGAGGAAGTTATGAAGTTATATGAGATAGAGATCCAAGATTTTCATCGAGGTGTTCAGAAGTTACAGGGTGCTTTAGGAACTGAGTTGAAGTTGAGATCTGCTTATCATCCACAAAAGGATGGCCACACAGAGATGAGTATCGAGTCTTTGGAAGATTTGTTGATGGCTTGTGTGTTGGACTTGGGGACATGAAGATCGGATGAGGGAGTCGATCTGACTCTGTTTTCTTCGAACAATTCTCGAGGACAAAAATTCCTTAAGTGTGGGAGAGTTGTAACACCCTAAGTTCATATTTAATTAATTTTTGATTATTTGTGAATATAAGGCGATTTGTTGGTATGTTGTTTTGTTGCAGGAAAAAGTAAGTTGGAATTATTTTAATA
The DNA here is from genome assembly GCA_963966055.1 of Lathyrus aphaca. Classification (NCBI taxonomy): domain Eukaryota; kingdom Viridiplantae; phylum Streptophyta; class Magnoliopsida; order Fabales; family Fabaceae; genus Lathyrus; species Lathyrus aphaca. The sequence continues at coordinate 55,742,136 of OZ014520.1, forward strand.
ATAGTGATATTAAGAGTAATGTATAATATATTATTTAAAATATTATTATTAATTAAAATATGAGGTTAGAAGCCTTGAGGGCACTATGGTAATTTATGAAGGATAAATGAGGGAAAGATGGGAAGATCATATTAGGGGTGTTTTGAGTCAAGTAAGGGAATAGTGGAAGAAGTTTTCATTATTCGTATTTTTGGAGATTCCAAGTGTGTCTGGAGAAAGCTCTGAGGAACAGAGAAGAGGAGGCTAGGGTTTAAAGTGCTGCAGGAGTGAGAAGAGAGAAGATAAAATCAAATTTAACAATAAGGTATAGGGAGAATTAATGTTTATTATTTTGGTATATTGAATTAATCATGATAGGTAGTTGAGGTTTTGGGGTTTTATGGGATTTTATGAGAAGGAGGGAGATTCTAATGAGTTAGGATGATGAAGTTTATTCATTATGTTGCCTATAATATGATGTATATTATTGTTGCTAATTGTTTTTGTGAATTGATGAGAATTGCGTGCATTATGGGGACCGTTTTTGGGAGATTTTGGGTATGGTGTGGTATAAAAACGCATATACCAAATTTGCTATCGCGCTCATAGCGCCAAGCGGTGAAATTGTAGCGCCGGGCGGTGCGGTGCAGGCCAATTACCAGGAGACATATTATGTCACACTACTAGATTTTTGTTGGAATTGAGGGAGGGCTTACGCTTGTGTGTCGTCGGGCGGTGCAGGAGGCACAACACAGCTGAATGTGAAAAATTATTGTTTTATTTGTTGTTTTGTGTTGTTTTATGTTGTTGTGTTGATGAGTTCTTTTGATGCTATATTATGGTGGTCTATGAGATGATACATGAATTTACATGATTTATTTTGGCAACATGAAATGACGATGCAATTTGATGATTATGTGGCAATTTTATTTCTGAAACTTTGAAATTCATAATTCGAGTTGTGGTATAATATCCTTTCTTATATAAATAATTTAAGTACCAAAATTCCAACTGTGGACAGGCGGGCGGTAGATTCGCACACATCAAGTTCTGTTGTTTTGGTGAAATATGTGTAGGGGCTTAATGCAATTGGAGAATGGTGATGTCTTATGTCCAATGATAGTAATAATGATGTTGAGGGATTAGTTATGTTGACGTAGATGTGTAGGTAATGTAATAATGTGGTTGTAGCAGTGTCCGATGATTAGACGATGATGATTGTGTAGTGGTGAACTAAATGATAACGGTTAGGTATTAATGATTAAGTGATGATAATTATGTGTTTATGATTTTGTGATGATAAATGTGTGTTGAGTAATATATGATGATTATGTATTGGTGCTTGAGTGATGATGATTATGTGTTAATGTTATTATGATGAATGCAACATGTGTTAGTGATGTTACCCTAAGATGTTTTTGTGAATTAAATTGATGATGCACATGCGATGTTTTACATGCTAGGTGAAGTATTATGATGAGTTTTGATGATGTTGTAATATGAAGTTGATGATTATATGAATGATGATGCAACCCTTGACGACTTATGTTAATTATGTTGATGTTGTTGTATTATGCATTAATGACGTACTATGTTGGGACTTTGATCCAGTGTTGGCTTCAATCCCATTGTGTGGATTGGAGTGACTATGTTGATTATGTTGTGCTCCCTTGTGGAGGATTGATGGCCCAGTGTCCATCTATGTTTAACGGTACCACATGCATGATTTCATGAGCTTGCATTTTATACTAAGTGACATTGCATAATTGTGTATAATTGTTGTTGATGACATAGTGATTTCTATGATGTTCTGATGATAATTAGGGTTGTCCTATCTATTTTCTTTTCGTTTTATTATTATAATGAACTGTGATTACTCACCCCGCCTGTTTGAATGTTTCCTCCACGTAGGTAACATGCATATAATCAGGATTAACTCTTGGTGCATGAAGATTTAGCCTTGGAGTAGTTTATTTCCTTTCTGTTGAACTAGAAGGGTATTGCTTTGATAATGTTACATCGGGTTCAAAGAGTTTGTAATGAACAATTGATGTTTTTGTTTATCTTGTATAAATGATGTTGCTATGAGTTTATTTGATTGAAACAATTGGATTAAGTTTTCTTTTGCCATTGAATTAATAAAATATTTCCGTTGTGGTGTTTTGAATTAAAATGTTGAAAGAAACCGTGTTTTGGAGCATGATGTTTTAATTGATGTTAATGAAGAAACACGACACTCTTTGTGATTTTACTCTAATATAATTATGGATAATTATCGTGTATATTCCGTGGGGTTAGAAGGGTGTTACACGGTTAGTACAAAACTTCCATTTTATTCTTAGTGGAAACTAAAATTAGGACGTTATAGAAAAACATCTTTTTTGTAAATTATGGCAACAGAAACCGACGTAATAGTACCTTAATAGCCACCACAACTTCCTTTTTTTTTTGTAGTGGGTGAGTTAGGGGTTGGGATTGTCTATGCTCGAGAGAAAAATGCCCACCTTTCTTGCACATAGTTCCCAATAACATTCGATCTTGAGGCATCTCTTACCGTGGTTTTTGAGTGGCACATATCAATTGTCTTCTAAGTTCTTTCTTGTGTCGTGTAGAGGAAAGGTTTTGTCGTGCATGCCCCGAGATAAGTTGGAGTTTTAGGAAAATTAAAGAGTAGTGATGGATAGGTACTAAGGTTTTTTTATACAAGTGAAATTCCTTTCAATTGTATTAAAAATGAAGAGTTTGCAAAAATGTGTGAGATGATTGGAAAGTATGAAATTGGTTATAAATCTCCTTCCTATCATGATATAAGATAATTAATTTTGGGTAAAGTTGTGAAAGATACTGATGTGATGATAAGGGATTATAAAAAGAGTGGAACAAAAATGGTTGCTCAATTATGTTTGATCGATAGAGTGATAAGAAAAGATGTTTAACTTGTACTTTTTTATTGAATATTCCAAATGGGAAAATTTTCCTATATTCATTAGACGCTTTTGATATTTCAAAAACTACTCAAGAATTACAGAGGTTTATAATTCATGTTCTAAGCTTAACTTGCATCTCATCTAATTGTGAATGGAATTGGAGATCCTTTAAAATGGTAATTGAAATATTATTTGTTTTCTTATAGACTTTATTTTTATTTGTTTAGAAACATTGGTTTGAATTATTATTTATTTTGTAGATTCATACAAAGAAAAGAAATATGTTGCATAAAAAAAGAAGAAGAAATTGGTTTATGGCATGTACAATTTGGATGTTGGAAGCTATTAGCATATCATTTTTATGATTTTATTTATTTATGCAGTAGCCAATTAAGAAATTAGCACTTTAAGTCTTTAATTACATACTTTTCCATTTTGTTTATTTTATTATCAAATTTTTTTTTGTTAAAAAGTTTGTTATGGAGTATGAAATTTAAATTTTAATGTTAATTGATGTTCAATTATACATATTTGTGTCATATATGAGGCATTTACATGTTTATAAATATATGTATATGTCATATATATGTCACTTAAATGTTTTTGAAATTAATTTTTAATTTTCCATAGACTTGTACGAGTCTGCGAGTTGAGTTTGCAAGTGGAATTTGTGGACCCTTTACGAGTCTAAGTAGGCCCGCGAGTTTGACAATCTTGCTCATAATAAGGTAATATAACTTAAGGAATATTTTCCTTGGGATTTTGATAAAACCATGGATGAAGGTCTTGCCTTTACATATGATTCTTTTGAGTACTTCTAAATGGAGCATTTATATCCTCGTTTACGTGTTTCAAGGGAGCGAGTCCACCCAGACAGGGAAAGATAGGACATGAAGGTGGTTTCCCTCAAAGTTTCGTAGGCCATTCCCTTTTGGTTTTATTTTTGTTTTCCCCATATGTTTTTACATTGAGATCTTTGTATAACAATGCACATATGTAAGTATGTTAATTAAATATTATTGGACATATGAAGTTATCTTAGACATGCTTAAAAGCTTCATCCAAGCACAATCCAACAACCATTACCTAAAGGCTTCTGGTAGTGTACATGCAACTATGTCGTCCTCTCTTCATCCCATACTGCAGAGAGGAACTACAACCATAAGAGCCAATGACTCTCAAAACCTAAACCCTTATTCTTACAAAAGAGAACTAGGTTGCAATTATTACATAAGACATATTATCATCCTAGGTCTAAGTCTTCTTTTATAGTCTTCCGTTTTCTCGGGCCTTCTAATTCTGTCTTGATCTATCCTTTAAAAGCGTAATAAATCTTAAACAAATTTGTTTTACAATTAACTTGCTATATCAGTAAGATGTCCTGTTAGCTGTTAGGAAATCTCCTTCGACATCTTTGTCTATGTCCATATTTCTTCAATTTTATCATCAATGTGTTTTGCCAAAATTTAGTCAAACTTCAGGAGCTTTCAATCTCCCTCTTTTGATTTTTTTTAGCTATAACACTTCTTGAATGTCTCTTCAACCCAAGTAGCGAATATGATTGGAATATTATGAAAATTGTGTTCATGTTGGTGTACATGAGGAAGAAGATAATTCCCACTCCCCATGAGCCTATGAACCAGTCCTGACACCCTTGAGGAAAGTAGTAAGCCTAAATGAGCAAGGTAGAAGAAGGTTTTAACAAAAAAAAATCTACCTTCTTCAAGCACACTCCTCCTCTGGAGAACAGTTGTATACATAGTAGAGCTGATGACAGAACACATGTAACTCAGATCACTAGGCACAACCTGTTCTTCTACTCAGGTCACTAGACACAAATGGGAAACAGACACACATGATGTTAGAGCATCCTATTTAACATCCTTGAAGAGAAACTGAAAGAACAACCCATGCACCTCCTGACCTAGTATCCCATACTCCCCCTTTTTAGCCAAAAATTGACAAAAGTAACCAAGGCATTCCTATACCCAACCAATACAAGCCCAGACTTGAACGAACATTGTGAGATAAATATCACAAAGAACCTAATAGTGATATGCACTAAACTAAGAACCCCCTTAAATATCCAAGGCTCCTCTTAGATTATAACAAAATCTTCGAAAATAACAAATTTTTTTGATGAAGATGTAATTCCAAGAATGTAACTTCACGCAATGTAATGTGCACCGACTAAGAATACTTTGACTTTTTTCCGAAGGAAAACCGTCCAACATAAAGTAAGTAACGAAAAACATGTTTCCTACGCGCATGTTCTCCACTGGCCAAGGCCAACTGTCCATAAGTCCAATTGCTCAAAATTATGTTTTAAGTAATGTCCTGGCATCACGTCCTACATTGTTTAGTCTTCCAAAGATTTTTCTGATTTGACATATCCAGAGTATCTTCAAAGGAATTTGCAGACAAAAATAAATTCTCCCAAACTTACCAATGAATTCTGGAGCATCCATTAGGAACCATATATTATGTATTACCAAGTTTTCCCCAACTTGTAACAATACAATGTCAAGACATTAAACTTGACATCTTCATCCCTCCTGGATGGAAAAATCTGCTTGACACTCACCACAAGCTTGGTGTAGACTGCAACCATGCGGTAGATCCTTAGGTCAAGAGGAAAATCCCATTATATATATGATAATATGTGCTCCCCCTGAGCACCTGTGTAGAAATGAAGGGAAAACATAAAACACATCTTCAATGTCTTCAAGAGCTCACTCTCTGTCCATCCACCAGCTGAAGCACATTCATTTTGGTACCATTATCCCTTCTAACAAGAAATATCAGTCACTCACACATGAAACCATCATGCTATCCGTGAGGCACATAAGGATCGCCATCCACATAGTAACAAAATGTTGGATTAAGATAAAAGTTCCATTGATCCCTTTCTTCCACTTAGTTTGTTTTCCTCCCATTAGTATGAGATACTGGACACATGCTTTAGAAAAACATGACTTGCTAGAAAGAGTCCTTCCACAAGATTTAAAAAAAAATAGACAGTCACCCAACTCTTCAAAGGAACTCATTCCATATCATTCACCCGTATGATAATCTGGAATGCTCCTGATCAGTTGCTAACTATCCACATCCAGACTTCCAAGCAATCAATACCTGATCTACTTCAGTCTTCTATACATTCTCCTTCCAAGGTAGACCTTCTACTTCATTCTCCCGTAAGCTCCAGAACCAGAGCATTATCTTCCTTCACTAAGGATATCCAACCCAGAGAATGTCCTAACACCAAGTTAGAACATCTTCAACACATCAAGGCAAAATTCTTGATATGATCCACCAACTAGACTTACTATAGCATAATTATCCAAAGAACTGAAGAATTCCAATCAACATTTGGCCACCAGCTTGAATAAGAACTCCAGAAATAGAGAAATAAAGTCTCTTCCACCTTCAAAAGGAAATAATCTCCTTGAGTCTTCAACTCATCACCCTTCTGCTCGAGAGTAACATGTTCCAAGACAATCCTCAAGACTAACCAGCTGCCACATGCTGATTATCTTGATTCTTCGAATCCACTTCTAAGATCAACCAACTGCCACAATTTGATCACTTCCTTCATGAATCCTCATATGAAAAAGCTAATTACCACATATTGTCTTCATCACATATGTCAAAACTCTCACAAAGATATCCTGATTTACATAGTGAAACTTGATCTTCAAGTTACATGTATCCACTTTCTCAATAGCAATTCACACTTAGACTCCATAAGCCATGGACAATGTAACATATTCTCCTTCCTGCAGCTCCCGCAAACTTCCATGAGAATGATCGTTTTGAAGCATCATTATTTATTCCTGTAGATCACCCTATCTTGAGTTGATGTACCACTCCACCAACTGAGATTCTGATGTTGAACTAGATGTCAGAATATTATGATTTGACAACTAGTTGTTGAATTTAGCTCCTTCTTCTGCCACTTGAAATAACTTCCTCCCTTAATAGAACATGAATTCCATGTTCTCATAAACTTAATTCACCAACCAAGTTTGAGTAAATAACCTCCATTATGTTAATTTTGTAGTTATTCCAAATAATCTGACACATTAATGAATACTTGCCAATAATTCTCCAAAGACTTCACACCTGCCACTATTTGAATCTTTATAAAGACTAGTTAGAAACTAATCCCCATAGTTGTACCAAGAATGCCACCTTTCCTTGAGTAGAGTCGTCTTCACAAAGTTGATGATATTTCCAGCTATCTGAACTCCATGATAAGAATTCCAAAATTCTATAAAGTACCTGGATTAGAAATAAACCAACCCAAGTAGTCATCAAGATTATGATTTCTTCATAGTCTTTCATCTCCATCTTCAAAAATGCATCACCATCTGGACAAGTCTCAATGATTTCTAGGAAAATATGTGAAGCCAATAATCCTAGGTCAAAAGCCTAAGAGACTTCTGAGTGAATGTAGAACCCCTTCCATGATTCTCCAAACCTATGAAGAAAAGATGTTAGAACATCTGATACAACATCCTCAATCTTGAATCACAAGGATTATCAAATCTGTACAAAGCAATTGATTTTTAATCCTTGTAGTAATAACCCTTGTCTGATTCCAGTATATTCTGAATATCACATAGATATTCCTCTTCATGTTGTCTTCTTCAGTTGTTGTGCAAGTCGTTAAGATATCAAGGATGCACCATTGACTCAAGCTCTTAATATTCTCTCTGAACGAATCCTAATTACCTCAATTGTGTGAACTCATCCGTAGGGTTAATAAGTATGAGTTCTTCCTTGCACACTGTTTATGGACGGTGAAAATAAATCACATCTGTTAGACGATAGCACAAATCTAGAAGGGGGGGTTGAATAGATCCCTTTTTAAAAATTACTTTTCAAAATTTAGTTGAAAAAGTATTGCGAAAGTTTCCCAGAAAATCGTCTAGTTCAAATTAGAAGTCATCGGAGATCGGATATGCGTAAAACCCAATTGGAATGAAATGATGACTAGAAGAATTAATATTACACAAATGATTCACTTAAGAATTCAACACTTGATAAAACTATTCTTAACAATGATATGAAGAAGAAATTAAGCACAATCAAATTGAATTTGTGTGGTTATGCTTTTTATCAAACATTTGGAGTGCACACACCAAGGATAATTTTGTTGTATCAAATAGTGCAAAATTTTACCCACTCTAGTTATCACTTTTGAGTGTAACTATTTATCAAACACTTTTAGTGCACTAATTTGATATACCAGAATTTTCAAGCACACAAGATCAATATGAACAAAAGTAAAATGCGAGAAATGTAAAGAACACAAGGAATTTGTTGAGGCAGTTCCTTCGTCGTCCTCGCTCGAAGTACTCTGCCCCCAATTCGAAATTGAATTGGGCAATTTTATTAAATCACAATTGTTTTACAAGAAGAGAGATAAATGAACCAACAAACCAAACCGCGTTGAATATGTTGTCAAATCTTCTTCTTGTCCCTAGATCCAAAGTAGAATTAAGTCTTCCACGCGTGTCGAGAAAGCCTCCGATTAATTGCTCCCTTCTTGCAAGAATTCACAATTCTCCAAACTTTGAGCACGACTGAGTTTCTCCAACACTTGTGAACCCACAAAGACCTTCGCAATCCTCCATCTACCGTGATATGAAAGAATGATCCACTTGATCTTCAATCTACCTCACTCGGCTGAATCTACAAACGATCAATGAGTGCAAAACCCCCAAATCTTCAATGATCTTGGAGGAGAAAACCCTTCAGATTTTTCCAAGGAAAACCCACACACTCTAGACCCAATCTGAAACTCTAATTCACGATTGAACGTTATCTTCAAAACAAGCACCGTAATCAAACAAAGATTGTTATGTGTGATTGTTGATTGATGCAAGAATGAAGAAGATGAAGAGAGCTGTGTGTATATCTTTCACTTTCCTTGTTTAACCCTCAAATGAAATTAAATATGCTATTTATATTGGTTAGAGATAGTAACATAAGAGAGGGAAAAATTAAATGAAAAAATGAGTCAGCATAGTAATGAGCCGGCTCAAAATGCCAGGTGAGCCAACCAAAATGAACAGAGAGGCAGCCTGTTGAGACCCGCAGAAAATGAGAAGAAAAGACTTCTTGATGAGTCGACTCATGAAGAATTTTGAGTCGGCTCATCCATACCCATGAGTCGACCAAAATTGATGCTTCAGGAAGCCTATTGGGACCCGTGCGTTTGGCACCAAATTACACTGAATGAGTCGGCTCATTGTGGAATTTGAGTCGACTCATTCAGTTTATTTTTCCAAAAATGCCAATTCTTGCTTTTTATTAGAGAACCACTTAAGCTATCAAATATGCCAAGTTTTTGACACATTAAAATTCACGCCATGTCACACAAACTCCCCCTTTTTGATGATGGCAAAAACGTGATGAATCAATCGCCATATGTTGGTGTTAAGCTCCCTCTGACTATATGACCCGATCTTATATGCTATCAATATCAATATCAATATCATTTCCCCCTTTGACAACATCATAAAGAAGATGAAACATATGAGTTAATCCACCAATGGAAATAACATGCGTAATCTAATTTCAAATGAGAATCCAATTGTAATAGGAACACGCATTCACAAACACACAATTTGGAAAAGCGAGTAAAGAAAATGACAATAAACAAAACAAATTTAATCAAAGGAAATATTAGTTCATACAAAAAAAACATAAACAACATTCATAAACATCACAAACACATATTATGCAATGATTCTCTCAAGCTTGGGGATTACAATCCCGAGTGGATGGGTGGTGGCGACGATAAGTGATGGGTTGTGAGTCATCCATGTCGGTTTCGGTAAACTGAAGAAAACTACTGTTGAGAGAGTTGAAGGCAGTGTCCTGAGCAACCAAATGATCCTGCAGTGCTGTATACCGAGTGTCTTGAACAGACACATAATCTGCAAAAGCGGTGTCTTGCTCATTTAAACGCCGTTCTAACTCCGAGTATCTTTCAGTCTGAGTGGTGTAGAAAGCTTGCTGTTGAAGTTGCATATTCTGAAGCATGGCCATAATACTTGACGAATCAGCTTGATGCGATTGAGACGGAGGAGGAGATGGAGGAGTAAAGCGAGTGGCGGTTGTTGCACCCCAAAATTTGCCCTCACAATACAAGACTTTGTGCTCTAAGAAGGTTCACAAGGTTCACAAGTTCTCCAACACTTGCATAACCTTTCATGAGGTTCATGAAGTCTACAAGTTACTTTATGAAGGTTCACAAGGTTCACAAGTTTCTCAATGCTTATATAACCTTTCATGAGGTTCATGAAGTCTACAAGTCACTTCTTGAAGGTTCACAAGGTTCACAAGCTTCTCAACATTTACAAGACCTTTCTTGAGGTTCATGAAGTCCACAAGTTACTTTATGAAGGTTCACAAGGTTCACAAGTTCCTTAACATTTACAATACCTTTCATGAAGTTCATGAAGTCTACAAGTTACTTCTTGAAGGTTCACAAGGTTCACAAGTTTCACAAAGATTACAAAGCTTTCCTGAGGGTCATGAGGTCTACAAAGCCACTTCATGAGGTTCACAAGGTTCACAAGCTTCACAATATCTCCCATGAGTATCACAAGACATTTTATGAAGATTCACAAGGTTCACATAGTTCACAATTGGTCAAAGGAGTTGACAATTCCCTCAGACAATGCACCTCCTAAGCAGTGCATCCAAAACTAGGGTTTTGACTTTAATCAGGCTAAAAGGACTTCCAATACCTCAAGTGAGTTTCATAACATCTTATATGTGTGTAAGAGCCCCCATAATAAGTTTCAAGACTTTTCTCAAAAGTTTGCTCAGTCAGATGATCAGATAAGTCAAAATCAGTTCATGCAGTTAAAAAGTCAAACTGAGGTCAACTGTGGTCAAACCAAAGTCAAACTTCATGATTTTTTGCCAACATCAAGTACATGAAGTAAAATTCATCATTTGATCAAGGGTTGATCATGATTCATCAAGGAGATTCCAAATCATCAATAATCAGGAGTTTCTAAATTAGGGTTTCCTCAGTAAAAGTCAACTGAACTTTGACCAGGCATAACTTTCACATACTTCATCACCAAGTCTCCATCCAAAGCTCATTTTTAAGGAAATTGAATTCTCTACAACTTTGATGTTGGAAGTTAAGCTCAAAAATGCTTCATTTGAAAGATATGATCTAAGACATTATAGGTCATTTCAAAAGTCAACAAAAAGTCAACAACTTCAAAAGGGCATAACTTGAGATTGGTAAATGATATGGACCTGAAACCAATGGGGTTGTTTAGAGGACTCTTCAAGCTTTCCAAAAAGTCCAAGAACACCTTCATACCTTTAAAATTGAGGGATATATGCCTTTGCAAAGTTGGGAAATTTTGTGATGGTTTATGTTGAAAATGGAGGCTTAGAAGTAATTCTTTCCAAATGGGCTTGCTAAGTTGTGACCCAATCCATCTCATAACATTGTGCACGACCCAATTGACCAAAATTCAGCATTTTTATTATTTTTATTTATTTATTATTGATTTAATTCATAAAAATCATTTTAAATAAATATAAAATATGAAAATCTATTTTTGGGTGAAGATATTGCTTCTAGAAATTCTTAAATGGTGATTGAATTAGAAGGAGAAGGAAATCATGTGAATTATCCCAAAATAGCAAGCATTCAAGAGCAAATATTTGACTTTTACAACACCATCTTTTTCAATCTTTTTTGGATCAAATATCCACATAACCAATGAGTTTTTCTGACCTAATTCACTCATGTATATATGCTTAACATAAACCTAGCAAGAGGGGACGATTTCCAGCAGCCTAGAGGTAAGTTCAAAAGCACAAAAATCCTTCCAAAAGTGAGATTCGGGTTTTCAAATTCAGGACACTACAAGGTATTTTGAGAACATGGTTGGCTTCCTTGATCATCATGGAACATAATCAGATCATAAGATTGCCTCATAACATCACATATGGACAAATCCGATTCAAATTTTTTCACATTTTCATGGTTTTTCGTTCTTGAACATTTGTGCATTATTATTGAATTTTGTTTGATGATTTGTGCTTTATGAAGGTTTGTGATGAATTCTGGGCAGGTTAATTGAAGAAACCATGGCCAAATCGCATAGTGCCATTTTAGGGTTTATGACCTCCATATTAGGGTTTACTGATCCAATGAATATAAATAACTTTTAAGACCATGGCTGGATTCTAATTGACCTCTGGAACATGTTTATACTTTCAATTTTGAAAAATTGTATGGTTTTGTTGCCCTTTGTGTTTCGTAGGTTTTGCTAGGGTTTCGTCTTCGCAGGAAAAGTCATAGGAGAAATCGCAGCAAAATCTGAAGGATGAGAGGTTGAAGATGAAGCTGTTTGCCGCGTGTTCAAAAATTCAAATTAAGAATAACATATTTTATTTTGTTTTATGATTCAATTATCACAAGCACGCTTGTATCCCAGTGGTACAAGCAAATAGAATATATTATGTGTTGTTGCCAATCCATGACCAGAAGGGCTCTCCCAGCCAGGCGGTCAAGCATGCGCGTGAATATCCCAAAGGTCCTGGGTTCAACTCCCACCCCAGGCCTTTTTATTTCTTCATTTTCTGGATTTTGCAAGCAAGCAACAAAAGGAACTCTTCCTCCTCATTTATTGCCTGCGCGCCAGTGGCCTGGTGGTTGTTCTTATTGCTGGAAATCAAGCTGGCCTGGGTTCAAACCCCAGCCAGGTAAGTTTCCACACTTTTTTTGTTTCTTTTATTTGTTTCTTAAGTACTATAATATTAAAATTAAATATATATTATATATGTTTCTAAAACAATAAAAATAAAAATAAAATATGTATGTTATCTTTTCAAAAATATATTTTTTTTGTAAATTATGTTTCAATATTTTGTGTTTAATTTATGATATGTATATATAAATTAGAATAAATTTTGTATATATATAAACCCTAATTCTCAAATCCTAAAAAATATCTTCCAATTAAACCCTAATTGTATTTATTTTCTAATTGGTGATATTTAAAATATTTCTAATTTATTTGTAAATATACTTGTAATTCAAATTATTTTTCTTTTAAATATTTAGAAACAATTCAATTTATAATTTTGTATATGATTTAAAATAATTTGTAAATATAATAATTAATAGGATTAAATTTTATGAACATGATTAAAATATGATAGTTAAAACCTATAATATGTATATATTGTTATTAAATTTTGTAGTCATAATATATTTAAAGAATAATTTAATAATTTAAAAAATTAAAGTAATTGTTTGTTCATATTTGTTTTTTTTAATATAATTGTTCATATTAAAAATTGTTGATTTCTCATAATATTTTAATTAATTTTGTTTATTATTACTAACCATATTATTTAATTTGTTTTGTTAATTTACATTATTATTAATTCATTAATTATTATTTTTATGCTTATTATTTCACTAACTTTATAATTTTTACTATTTCCTAATTTTTCTTATTTTTATTACTAACTCTTTTTCTTGCTTATTACTAACCCCTTATTATTTATATTTTATTATTTATTGCTTATTTATATTTATTTTGCTATTTAATTATTTTGCTTAGTATTTATTTATTATAAATTTTGTAATTGCTTCTTGGATGTAAGTTTGAAATTATTTAATTCTTTTTGTCATGGTTAGTAATTAGGGAGTGTAAAACATGTTTGTTATTTAAAAAATAAATTTAGATAATTTTTAATATAAGATAATTAAATTAAACACGTCACACACGTAAGTCGATTTTAATCGCCGTCTCACTTTCTAAGGTTATCCCTCAAGTTGCCTACGAACAATGGTCAAGTGGGGTGTATAAAGTAAGTCCCTCTCAAAAGAAAATCATCAAAGTCCCTTATGGTTGCCTTTACGGATCGAGTCCCTTCGAATAAATGATGATAGTCCCTCATATGTGCTTATTACACCCCACAGTTGCCTTCATAAACAAATAGTCCCTCACATGTCCCTTAACATCCAAAGTAAGGACTACCTACTCCTTAATAGTAGGGATAGTCTTACCAAGGAAAGGATAAAGAATAAGAAAGACCTTAAACATTAGGGTAGGTTCCTCTTATGTACTTGCTCACTTCAAAATTTTTCACACTTAACATTTTCAAACAAATTTTCAAACAAGTTTTTTACACATCCATACATGGATTATTATTAAACTATTCTGAAAATTTTCTATTCACACACTACACTTTCAAAAAACCATTTAAAGTGAGCTTAAGTACTTAAGAGCCCATGGATAACCATGGATGAAAAGGATGCTAATACCTTCCCTTTTCATAACCTACCCCCCGGACCCAAAATATTCTCTAAGGTCTTTCCTGTTCTTTTATAACCTTTCCTTATGGATAAAATAAAAGTCGGTGGCGACTCTTGCTATCCGCAACATTGCTTAAAGTCAGTTCTCCCACCGTGTTACAGAACTGGCGACTCTGCTGGGGATCTATTTAAGAGGGGTACCCTTAGGAATTAAGATCACTTTAAATTGTTTGTCTTGTTTGTTTTATATTACTTGTTGGGGTGCTCTTATGTGTGAAAGGTCCTAACCCGGATCTAGTGTACCTTAGGTAAATGGCAATAGACCAAGGAAACTGTACGACGTATATCGATACGGTTGATCTGGTGGCCATAGTTAGTGCGACTTCTTGGTTGGTGCTTATATTCCTTAAGTCAAGTTGAGGATAATATTGAGGCTGCCATATGTTGTCAATGCACTAACTAACTTTTAGAACCCTAGTTAACTCATCTTGGCCTTTAGAAAGTAGTGAGGTAACCGGCTTTGGTGCAGACTGAAGTTGGTTGACACTCGATACTACGCTCATTGAGATCTTAAACTTGGAGGGTTTTGGTTGGCAAGTAAGTTGCCTTCTGATCAACCACCCTTGTGAAGGATCAATGATACTGAGAATCCTTAGAACCTGTTTACTTTTGTAGGACAGGATGAACCATCTAACTTCAGGGGAGGGTATTTACCTTTGAACCTCATGCAAGCCTTTAAACCTAGGGCTATGGTGTGACTTGTTTGTGTGTGCCACATGTTTGTGATTGAACATAACATCATGACATCATCATGCATCATGAGCATATCATTTTCCCTAACCATTTCAAGGACCAAGGGATTTATCTTTGTTCTTTGTTGCAGGTCATAGCTTCAGCTCGTAGAAACACCATCAGGATCAACTTTGTAGGGATACCTCCCAAGCTTAAAGAGTTGGTTTCTCAAGTGTCTGATCACTCCCGGTTCAACAAGAGACATGGTCACCTATTGGATCTAGTTACTTCAGGGTTCAATGAGGACATGATGAGTGTCCTATTTCAGTTTTTTGACCCTAAGCACCATTGTTTTACATTCCCTGATTATCAGTTGGTTCCTACAATGGAAGAGTTCTCTAAACTTCTGGGTATACCTGTTCTTGATCAAAGACCCTTCACAGGCTTGGAGAAGGAGCTTAAACCAGAGGTTATTGCTGCAGCTCTACGTCTGAAGAAGTCTGACATTGTTCTAGAGACGAGAAGTGGAGTTAAGGGTATTCTTGCCAAGGTATTAGTGGATAAAGCTCAAATGTTCTTGAAGGCCATGAGCTATGATGCTTTTGAGGAGATCTTAGCCTTGCTGATATATGGCTTAGTATTGTTCCCCAATCCAGATCAGTTCATAGATGTTCATGCCATCAACATTTTCCTGAGTCACAATCCAGTGCCTACATTGCTTGGAGACATCCTACATTCTCTTCACACCCGTACTACAAGGGCAAGAGGAACTTTGATGTGTTGCATACCTTTACTTTCTAGGTGGTTTATTTCTCACCTTCCTCGCTCAGTAATGAAGAATGAGCAAGGGTTCAGATGGTCCAAGAGGATCATGTCACTATCTCACTCAGATATCCATTGGTGCTCCAGATCTATGGAGAATGTCACCATCATTGACCGTTGTGGGGAGTTTCCTAATGTGCCACTTCTAGGCATAAGAGGAGGCATCACCTACAACCCCTCTCTAGCTTTACGACAGTTTGGTTATGCTCGAAGCGATGGTCCACATGACATGTTGATTCAGGGCATTGTGTTTGATTACGACAACGATCTTCAGGGTTACCGTCAGAGGTTCATACGAGCTTGGGGAAAGGTAAACAGGGTTGACAGCAAGACACTGGAGCCTAAGTACACTATTCCTATGAAAGCTTATCTCAGATGGGTACGATCTCGTGCTCAGACACTCATGATGCCATATCCTGCCATCCTACCAGTTACCATGGAACCTGTTGCTGAAGGAGACACTGCTTATACCATCCTTCACCCAGACATGCCTACTGATATGGAAGACTTGCAGAGATCATGGATCCAACTGAAGGAGCAAAGGGATACTTTCGAGGCTCATTACAAAGCAAGCCAAGCAAGAATCCTAGAGCTAACAAAGCAACTTCATGAGGAACGAAATCTCAACTCATACCTCAATACAAAGAGGAAACGTCCATGGGAGACTTAAAACCCCATCTTTTGTATTTATTTCATTTCCATTTTTGTAAGCCTAAAAGGCAAAACAAAGTTATTACTAATAAAAAGTTACTTTCTTGTTTGTTTAAGCAAATTTAAATCCTGCGGTCCTTGAAAACATTGCATATGCATTCCCATATCATTTCATTGCATCACAGGTTTATAATTGTGCACAGGTTTCTCATCTTCTCGCTGTTTATTTCAGCAATGGCTCTTGAACAATCAGTTAAGGATCTTCAGGCACAGAATGCCCAGTTCCAAGAGCTGATCTTGAACCTGTCCAAGGGGCAAGATGAATTGAAGACACTGCTAGCCAAGAAGACTAAGAAGACTAGAAGGTCTGCTGGGTTGCTCAACATGGGAAGAAGGTTCAAGGGTCCTGTCAAGACCAAGGAACAAATTGATGACTATGAATCTGAGGAATCTGAGAAAGAGGGAGGCAGTCTCCACAACACTATGGGGGACTCTGATTCTGAGGCTAATTACTATCATGAGCCTAATGAAGACAAATTTAAGAGGCTGGTAGATAGGATGGATGCTATGGAATTACAGAAATCATCTGGGCTGGATTTTGAGGATTTGAGTTTGATATCTGGGGTTGTGATACCCATTGGTTTCAAGGTTCCTACCTTTGTTGTTTATGATGGAGTCTCCTGTCCCAAGCTGCATTTGAGGTCTTATGTCAGAAGGATCCAACCCCACACTGCTGACAAGAAGTTGTGGATCCACTTTTTTCAAGAGAGCTTATCTGGAGCTCAGCTGGAGTGGTATTATCAGTTGGAGAGTGTCAACATCAGAGACTGGAATGATCTTGCTGAAGCTTTCTATAAGCAGTACCAATACAATGCTGACTTAGCCCCCACTCGCATGCAGCTTCAGAGCATGTCTATGGGTGCCAAAGAAAGTTTTAAGGAGTATGCTCAGAAATGGAGAGACTTGGCTGGAAGAGTTCAACCCCCTTTGACTGACAGGGAATTAGTTGATATGTTCATGTGTACGCTGAATGGTCCATTTTACAGTCATCTCATTGGAAGCTCATCATCTGGCTTCACTGAGTTGATCATGACAGGAGAGCGAGTAGAGAATGGTATCAAGAATGGTAAGATCCAAGTGGGCACTTCTTCATCAGGTGCTGCAAAGAAGCCTCCCACTGGGAAGAAAGAATCCAATGCTGTTTATGGTCAACCTGATCGTAACAGAAGACATCAGTCTGTTAGTGCAGTTCATATTTCAAATCCAACTCCTGCAACAACAGAGCAGCCTCAAGGCAACCAACAGAGGGCTAGAAGACAGTTCACGAAGATCAACATGTCAATGGCTCAGGCATTGCAACACTTGTTGAAGGCTGAACTTATTACCCTGAGGGAGGCTCCTCAGAATCCCAATGTTACCTCTCCCAAGTACAATCCCAATGCACGATGTGCATATCATTCAAACTGTCCAGGACATGATACTAATAACTGCTGGGTCTTGAAGAACAAAATTCAAGATATGATTGATGCTGGAGAAATTGAGTTTGATCCCCCAAATGTGATTACAGCACCACTGCCAAATCACGAGAAGACTGTCAATGCCATTGATGAAGACATTGATGAAGATCTGCATGTCTATTCAGTTATGGAGTTGACCACACCATTGTCTGTTATCAAAAAGAGGTTAGTACAAGCTGGGATCTTTCCAGGTTGTCGTGAAGATTGTTTGTATTGTACCTATAAGCCGGATAGTTGCTTCATTTTGAGAGATGGAATTCAACGTCTCATGGATAAGTATACTATAGTGTTTGAAAGAAGACCAGCATCTGTAGAAGATATGGTGGATCATCTGACTCGGGGTAAGAAGATTGAAGAGGTTGACATGGTTGACAAAATACCGGTAAGGATCACTTCAAAGGGTCCTATTAAAATTACTCGTCAGGGCCCAATCAAGATTACTGCTGAAGGTCCTGTGAAAGTTGTTGCTGAAGCCAGAGTGGCTCCTCTGATCATTACCACTCCTGGTCCTATCCCTTATACATCTGACAAAGCTGTGCCTTGGCACTATGGGTCTGATGTTTACATCCATGGTGTCAAGCAGGAGCCTTTACCTGATGTGCTTGTTGACATTGATAATATTGCTGGATCTAGCAAGATCACTCGTAGTGGAAGAGTCTTCTCTCCTCCAGTTACTTCTAAGAGTGCAGTTACTCCTGCTGCTACTACCACCACTGATGCTCGGGGCAAAGGTCCTGTTATTGAGCCTGTATCTACTGATGTGCCAGCTGCTGATGATCTCTCTAAGCAGATGGAAGAAGTATTGAAAATCATTCGCAAGAGTGATTATGACATTGTTGACCAATTGGGGCATACTCCCTCAAAGATCTCTATGTTGTCCTTGTTGCTGTGTTCTGAGGCTCATGCCAAGTCCTTGATCAAGTTTCTGAAGTCTGCTCATGTGCCCAGTGCAATTTCTGTAGACCAATTTGAAAACTGTGTTGCTCACCTGACCTATGATAATGGGTTAGGATTTTCTGATGCTGATTTGACCCCTGCCAAGAGGGATCATAACAGGGCCTTGCATATTTCAATTGAATGCAGGGGCACTACCCTGTCACATGTGCTGATAGACAATGGTTCCTCTCTGAATGTGTTGCCCAAGGAAGTCCTTAACAAGCTGAGTCCTGAAGATACTGTGTTGAAGCCCAGTAATATTGTGGTAAAGGCTTTTGATGGTTCTAGAAGAGTAGTGCATGGGGAAATTGATCTTCCAATCAAGGTTGGCTCTCAGGTGTTTACTGCTACATTCTATGTGATGGATATTCGTCCTTCATACTCTTGTCTGCTTGGTCGTCCCTGGATCCATGGGGCAGGTGCTGTGACCTCTACATTGCACCAAAAGCTGAGATATCCGGTGAATGGAAAGGTTGTTACTGTCTTTGGAGAGGAAGAATACTTTGTCAGCCATGTAAACACTTTCAAGTATCTGGAAGTAGAAGGTGAATACATTGAGACTCCGTGTCAGTCATTTGAAGTGGTTCCCTGGGTTGGTAATGATTATGTAGCTCCTCCTGCTGTGAAGAAAGTTCCTGTGGTCATCAGAAAACCTCCAACAATGGCAATGGCCTCCCTCAATGATGCTAGAGCTGTGGTGGATGAAGGTGGTTGTACTATTTGGGGTCAGCTTCCTGATATCCCATACAAGTCTGACAAGTTTGGTTTGGGTTTCACTGCAGAGTCCCAGAAGGCTGTTCGTCGTACTCGTGCTGCTCGTATCACCAATCAAGGGGTGATTAATGCTGTGGGAGATCAAGATGAAGACTACAACTTGGATGCATGGATTTTTCCTACTGTGGGTGCTGGACTCAATAATTGGAAAGCTGAAGATGTTATCCCTATCTCCTTTAGTCAGGAGTAAATACTATTACTGTGGTGTTTTTTACATTTGTAATTTCTGAACAATAAAACTTTCAAGCCATGTGCCTTACCCGGGGCACAATGGTGTGCTTGTTACGGGCTGTCATTTCATTTGCATACTTCATTCAATAAAATCAGTGGACGTTTCGTTTTAGTAAATATTGTGTTCCTTGTCTTTCTTTTTCTTTATTTTTGCTTTATCAGCTATGTGTTCTTACACACACCCACATCACTAAATGCAGATCCTCATCCACTCTGGATCCTGTTGATAACAATTCTACTATTGCCAATTACAATTTCGAGAATCCGATCTATTAAACTGAAGACGGAAATGAGGACGATTGTGAAATACCTGTAGAGCTTGCTAGGTTGTTACAACAAGAAGAGAAAGCTATACAGCCACATGAAGAGCCAGTCGAAGTTGTGAATCTGGGAACTGAAGAAAACAGAAAAGAGGTCAAGGTAGGGGCTGATTTAGAGGACAGTGTCAAGAGCAGGTTGATTCAGATGTTACGTGACTATGTGGAGATCTTTGCTTGGTCTTATGAAGATATGCCAGGGTTGGATACAGACATTGTGGTTCACCGTTTGCCAGTGAAAGAAGATTGTCGTCCAAAGAAGCAGAAGGTTCGTCGTATACGTCCTGAAATGTCAGAAAAGATCAAGGCAGAAGTAATGAAACAGTTCAATGCAGGGTTCTTAGCAGTAACTTCTTATCCTCAGTGGGTTGCAAATGTGGTACCAGTTCCTAAGAAAGATGGTAAGGTACGTATGTGTGTAGACTACAGAGATTTGAACAAGGCTAGCCCCAAAGATGACTTTCCACTTCCTCATATTGACATTTTGGTAGACAACACTGCTCAGCATAAGGTATTCTCTTTTATGGATGGTTTCTCTGGTTACAATCAAATCAAGATGGCACCTGATGATATGGAGAAGACAACATTTGTAACACAGTGGGGCACCTTTTGCTATAAGGTAATGCCATTTGGTTTGAAGAATGCAGGGGCAACATATCAGCGTGCTATGGTGGCTTTGTTTCATGATATGATTCATCATGAGATAGAGGTATATGTGGATGATATGATAGCCAGATCTCAGAATGAAGAACAACATCTTGATCATCTGCACAAGTTGTTTGAGAGGTTGAAGAAATACAAGTTGAGATTGAATCCAAACAAGTGTACTTTTGGAGTTAGATCTGGAAAGCTCCTGGGTTTCATTGTCAGTGGAAAAGGTATTGAAGTGGATCCTGCAAAAGTGAAAGCTATACGAGAGATGCCAGCTCCCCGTACTGAGAAGGAGGTTAGAGGTTTCTTGGGACGATTAAACTACATTGCAAGATTTATTTCCCAGTTAACTACCATCTGTGAGCCAATCTTCAAGTTGTTGAAGAAAGATCAGGTGATGGAATGGAATGATGAGTGCCAGACTGCCTTTGATGAAATTAAGAGATATTTGCTAGAGCCACCAATTTTGATGCCACCAGTTGATGGAAGACCCTTGATTATGTACTTAACAGTGCTAGACAACTCAATGGGGTGTGTGTTGGGGCAACATGACGAGTCTGGTCGAAAAGAGCAGGCAATATACTACCTTAGCAAAAAGTTTACCGACTGTGAGACAAGATACTCACTGCTCGAGAAAACTTGCTGCGCTTTGGCATGGGCTGCTCGCCGACTAAGACAGTATATGTTGACCCATACTACCTTGTTGATTTCGAAGATGGATCCAATCAAGTACATATTTGAGAAACCTGCTCTCTCCGGAAGAATTGCAAGATGGCAAATGATCTTGACAGAATATGATATATAGTATACTACTCAGAAGGCCATTAAGGGAAGTGTTGTTGCTGATCATTTGGCTCATCAGGCAGTGGATGATTACCAGTCAATGAATTTTGAATTCCCTGATGAAGACATTATGACTGTTACCAAAGAACCTGGACAATATGACGGACCTGAACAAGGATCCCGATGGACTATGGTTTTTGATGGTGCCTCTAATGCACATGGTAATGGTGTTGGTGTTGTGATTAGTTCCCCTGAAGGTTGTCATACCCCGATTACTGCCAGACTTTGTTTCTATTGTACCAATAACATAGCTGAGTATGAGGCATGTATCATGGGTATTAAAGTTGCTATTGATATGAAGATTCAGTTCCTTGATGTGTATGGAGATTCAGCCCTGGTAGTAAGTCAGATTAAAGGAGATTGGGATACCAAGCATGATAATCTCATTCCCTACAGAGAGCATGTGTTGTCTTTGATCCCACATTTTAAAAAGATTACCTTTGGACATATTCCACGAAGAGAGAATCAGTTGGCAGATGCATTGGCAACCATGGCATCTATGTTTGAGATCAGCTGGGATGATGAAGCTCCCAAGATTACTATTGATAGATTTGAAAAGCCTGCATACTGCAATGAGATTGACACAGAAGGGGCAGAGGGGAAGCCTTGGTTCTATGAAGTGAAAAGATATCTTGAAGCTCAGGAATTCCCTGAAGGGGCATCTGTCAAAGATAGGAAGTTCCTGAGGAGGTTTGCTGCTAAGTTCTTTTTGAGTAATGGGATTCTGTACAAGCGTAGTCATGATTCAACTATGCTTCGGTGTGTGGATAAGAAGGAAGCAACTGAGATTATGGAAGAGATGCATGATGGGACCTTTGGCACTCATTCTAGTGGTCACACCATGGCAAAGAAGATTTTGAGAGCAGGTTACTATTGGTCTACTATGGAAGCTGATTGCTATTAACACTCCAGAACTTGTCACAAATGTCAAATCTATGCTGATAAAGTTCATGTACCTCCATCACCATTGAATGTGTTGACTGCTCCTTGGCCCTTTGCCATGTGGGGCATTGATATGATTGGTGAGATCAAGCCTACTGCTTCTAATGGGCATCGTTTCATCCTGGTTGCTATTGATTATTTCACGAAGTGGGTAGAGGCAGCTTCATTTGCATCTGTTACCAAGAATGTTGTGGCTCGATTCATTAAGAATAATCTCATATGTAGGTATGGCATCCCTGAGAGGATTATCACTGACAATGGCTCTAATCTGAACAACACTATGATCACTGATCTCTGCACGCAGTTCAAGATTAAGCATCACAACTCTTCTCCGTATCGTCCAAAGATGAATGGGGCAGTTGAAGCTGCTAATAAGAACATTAAGAAGATTGTACAGAAGATGACTGTTACTTACAAGGATTGGCATGAGATGTTACCATTTGCCCTTCATGGTTATCGTACTACAATACGTACTTCAACAGGGGCAACCCCATTCTCTTTAGTCTATGGTATGGAAGCAGTTCTGCCCATTGAAGTTCAGATCCCCTCCTTGAGAATTATGAAGGATGCAGGCTTGGATGAAGATGAGTGGATTCAGACTCGACTGGACCAGATAAATTTGATTGATGAGAAGAGGTTAGCAGCAGTTTGTCATGGCCAGATGTACCAAAAGCGAATGATCAAAGCTTTTAACAAGAAGGTTAAGCCAAAGGTATATCAGGCTGGTGACTTGATAATTAAGCGTATCATATTACCACAGGGTGATCCTAGGGGTAAGTGGACTCCGACATATGAAGGACCATTCGTAGTCAAGACAGTGTTCTCAGGAGGTGCCATGATACTGACTACAATGGATGGTGAAGACTTCCCACAGCCTGTAAACGCAGACATAGTTAAAAAATACTACGTATAAAAAGAGACCCGCTAGGTTGACTGGCCTAGGCAAAAATAAGGGCATCCCGGCAAACCAAAAGGGTTTGGGCAAAAATTAGGGATATATATAAAAAGATGTACACCCGGCAAGTCGAAAACCTGAAAAGGCGGCTTGAGCAAAAAAGGGTATCCCGGTGGATTGAAAACCTGAAAGGGCAATCCAGGCAAAAGTTAGGGATTAAAGCGTATGACTATGTCTCGTTTGGATCACCCATGAAACTGCAACCAATTGTACTACTTACTCAAGCTCGAACAGATAAAGCTCAATCCAATCGTTTCCGTCTCAACAGCAAGAAGATGAGATACTTGAGTGGCAATAGTAGAATTGAAACTCAATAGGATTGTTTCCCACATAGCTGATTTCCTTTTGTAAAATTTTACGACAAAATCCTCTTACTAGGGTTTATGTCTCCTTGTACAAACTTACCCGTGTATGGGTCACTTTTTGATATAAATAAATTCCATCTTTTGAATCCAGATTTACTTTTACCCTATTTACATAAGCGAAACGTCCATTGGTTGTGTTTGAATGTATGTATGCTTTTGAATATGATTGATGTTTACCAGAAATGCATGTATGCTTTTAATATGATTAATGTTTACCAGAAATGCATGAAAATGCAGTAATAGTATTTACTAAGGACGAACGAGGGAAGGATTTCAACGAAGCTTCGCCGGTTCACCTTACAAGACAGTTACAAATCCTCAGTAGGACTAATCCATCTTCATAAAGTCCCATCTCCCCTGGAATTTATATCCATCTCTTTTATCCTCATACGGATATTCCGGAATTTACTTTCCAATAAGGGTACGACGAACAAAGACGGGATGTTATACTTATCCTACTATCAAACGAAGACGAAAGTTATATATACCTTACTATCCCCAGCATACGGGAGGTTATCTATACCTTGTTATCCCCAGCAGACGGAGGGTTATATATTCTTCAGCAACGAATCGGGATTTATTTTCCCTGGCCAGCAGTTGTTATACAAAGATATCCAGACACTTCCGGCAGTATCATATCATACATACATCATTTACATCATACCATAGCATACATCTCTATAGACATATAGTACATTACCTAAGTGCATCATGTTATACATGCATACATAATGCATAAACTAATATTATTATACAGAATGCTACCTTGTTTTCAGGTTAATTATCCAACAAACAAACTTATGATCTTTGGGACTGCTTTATTGTCACCTCAGGGTTACTTTATCCTCCTGATAAGCTTCTTATGATTTCAAGACTGCTTTAGGGCTATCCATTGCTCTATCCTCCTGAAATCACATTATTATTTCAAGACTGCTTTAGAGCTATCCATTGCTCTATCCTCCTGAAATCACATTATTATTTCAAGACTGCTTTAGAGCTATCCAGTGCTCTATCCTCCTGAAATCACATCATTACTTCAAGACTGCTTTAGAGCTATCCATTGCTCTATCCTCCTGGAGTCATATCATTATTTCAAGACTGCTTTAGAGCTATCCATTGCTCTATCCTCCTGAATCATATTTTCAAGACTGCTTTAGAGTTATCATTATTGATTGCTCTATCCTCCTGAAATCATATTATTTCTTCAAGACTGCTTTAGGGTTATCATTATTGATTGCTCTATCCTCATGAAGACATGCTGTTACATCAGTATTACTCCAGACTCCTGACAACTCTCATTATACTGCTGAAGAACTTTCCCCTAGTGGCATCTTTAAGCCCACTCAATCATGTTCAACCAACCATCAATATCACTCTATGCACTGGTGAGTGCAAATTTTTGGGCTTTTGTGTTCAATCCCCTTCAACCTTCCAGGTTACGACTGGCAAATATACCAATCTAACCCCTCAGGTTTCAGAAAATTGAACAGGGGCAGCTGTTGCACCCCAAAATTTGCCCTCACAATACAAGACTTTGTGCTCTAAGAAGGTTCACAAGGTTCACAAGTTCTCCAACACTTGCATAACCTTTCATGAGGTTCATGAAGTCTACAAGTTACTTTATGAAGGTTCACAAGGTTCACAAGTTTCTCAATGCTTATATAACCTTTCATGAGGTTCATGAAGTCTACAAGTCACTTCTTGAAGGTTCACAAGGTTCACAAGCTTCTCAACATTTACAAGACCTTTCTTGAGGTTCATGAAGTCCACAAGTTACTTTATGAAGGTTCACAAGGTTCACAAGTTCCTCAACATTTACAATACCTTTCATGAAGTTCATGAAGTCTACAAGTTACTTCTTGAAGGTTCACAAGGTTCACAAGTTTCACAAAGATTACAAAGCTTTCCTGAGGGTCATGAGGTCTACAAAGCCACTTCATGAGGTTCACAAGGTTCACAAGCTTCACAATATCTCCCATGAGTATCACAAGACATTTTATGAAGATTCACAAGGTTCACATAGTTCACAATTGGTCAAAGGAGTTGACAATTCCCTCAGACAATGCACCTCCTAAGCAGTGCATCCAAAACTAGGGTTTTGACTTTAATCAGGCTAAAAGGACTTCCAATACCTCAAGTGAGTTTCATAACATCTTATATGTGTGTAAGAGCCCCCATAATAAGTTTCAAGACTTTTCTCAAAAGTTTGCTCAGTCAGATGATCAGATAAGTCAAAATCAGTTCATGCAGTTAAAAAGTCAAACTGAGGTCAACTGTGGTCAAACCAAAGTCAAACTTCATGATTTTTTGCCAACATCAAGTACATGAAGTAAAATTCATCATTTGATCAAGGGTTGATCATGATTCATCAAGGAGATTCCAAATCATCAATAATCAGGAGTTTCTAAATTAGGGTTTCCTCAGTAAAAGTCAACTGAACTTTGACCAGGCATAACTTTCACATACTTCATCACCAAGTCTCCATCCAAAGCTCATTTTGAAGTAAATTGAATTCTCTACAACTTTGATGTTGGAAGTTAAGCTCAAAAATGCTTCATTTGAAAGATATGATCTAAGACATTATAGGTCATTTCAAAAGTCAACAAAAAGTCAACAACTTCAAAAGGGCATAACTTGAGATTGGTAAATGATATGGACCTGAAACCAATGGGGTTGTTTAGAGGACTCTTCAAGCTTTCCAAAAAGTCCAAGAACACCTTCATACCTTTAAAATTGAGGGAGATATGCCTTTGCAAAGTTGGGAAATTTTGTGATGGTTTATGTTGAAAATGGAGGCTTAGAAGTAATTCTTTCCAAATGGGCTTGCTAAGTTGTGACCCAATCCATCTCATAACATTGTGCACGACCCAATTGACCAAAATTCAGCATTTTTATTATTTTTATTTATTTATTATTGATTTAATTCATAAAAATCATTTTAAATAAATATAAAATATGAAAATCTATTTTTGGGTGAAGATATTGCTTCTAGAAATTCTTAAATGGTGATTGAATTAGAAGGAGAAGGAAATCATGTGAATTATCCCAAAATAGCAAGCATTCAAGAGCAAATATTTGACTTTTACAACGCCATCTTTTTCAATCTTTTTTGGATCAAATATCCACATAACCAATGAGTTTTTCTGACCTAATTCACTCATGTATATATGCTTAACATAAACCTAGCAAGAGGGGACGATTTCCAGCAGGCTAGAGGTAAGTTCAAAAGCACAAAAATCCTTCCAAAAGTGAGATTCGAGTTTTCAAATTCAGGACACTACAAGGTATTTTGAGAACATGGTTGGCTTCCTTGATCATCATGGAACATAATCAGATCATAAGATTGCCTCATAACATCACATATGGACAAATCCGATTCAAATTTTTTCACATTTTCATGGTTTTTCGTTCTTGAACATTTGTGCATTATTATTGAATTTTGTTTGATGATTTGTGCTTTATGAAGGTTTGTGATGAATTCTGGGCAGGTTAATTGAAGAAACCATGGCCAAATCGCATAGTGCCATTTTAGGGTTTATGACCTCCATATTAGGGTTTACTGATCCAATGAATATAAATAACTTTTAAGACCATGGCTGGATTCTAATTGACCTCTGGAACATGTTTATACTTTCAATTTTGAAAAATTGTATGGTTTTGTTGCCCTTTGTGTTTCGTAGGTTTTGCTAGGGTTTCGTCTTCGCAGGAAAAGTCATAGGAGAAATCGCAGCAAAATCTGAAGGATGAGAGGTTGAAGATGAAGCTGTTTGCCGCGTGTTCAAAAATTCAAATTAAGAATAACATATTTTATTTTGTTTTATGATTCAATTATCACAAGCACGCTTGTATCCCAGTGGTACAAGCAAATAGAATATATTATGTGTTGTTGCCAATCCATGACCAGAAGGGCTCTCCCAGCCAGGCGGTCAAGCATGCGCGTGAATATCCCAAAGGTCCTGGGTTCAACTCCCACCCCAGGCCTTTTTATTTCTTCATTTTCTGGATTTTGCAAGCAAGCAACAAAAGGAACTCTTCCTCCTCATTTATTGCCTGCGCGCCAGTGGCCTGGTGGTTGTTCTTATTGCTGGAAATCAAGCTGGCCTGGGTTCAAACCCCAGCCAGGTAAGTTTCCACACTTTTTTTGTTTCTTTTATTTGTTTCTTAAGTACTATAATATTAAAATTAAATATATATTATATATGTTTCTAAAACAATAAAAATAAAAATAAAATATGTATGTTATCTTTTCAAAAATATATTTTTTTTGTAAATTATGTTTCAATATTTTGTGTTTAATTTATGATATGTATATATAAATTAGAATAAATTTTGTATATATATAAACCCTAATTCTCAAATCCTAAAAAATATCTTCCAATTAAACCCTAATTGTATTTATTTTCTAATTGGTGATATTTAAAATATTTCTAATTTATTTGTAAATATACTTGTAATTCAAATTATTTTTCTTTTAAATATTTAGAAACAATTCAATTTATAATTTTGTATATGATTTAAAATAATTTGTAAATATAATAATTAATAGGATTAAATTTTATGAACATGATTAAAATATGATAGTTAAAACCTATAATATGTATATATTGTTATTAAATTTTGTAGTCATAATATATTTAAAGAATAATTTAATAATTTAAAAAATTAAAGTAATTGTTTGTTCATATTTGTTTTTTTTAATATAATTGTTCATATTAAAAATTGTTGATTTCTCATAATATTTTAATTAATTTTGTTTATTATTACTAACCATATTATTTAATTTGTT
This sequence comes from Lathyrus aphaca, assembly GCA_963966055.1. Taxonomy (NCBI): domain Eukaryota; kingdom Viridiplantae; phylum Streptophyta; class Magnoliopsida; order Fabales; family Fabaceae; genus Lathyrus; species Lathyrus aphaca. Next base: position 55,770,881 of record OZ014520.1, read on the forward strand.
TTGTTAATTTACATTATTATTAATTCATTAATTATTATTTTTATGCTTATTATTTCACTAACTTTATAATTTTTACTATTTCCTAATTTTTCTTATTTTTATTACTAACTCTTTTTCTTGCTTATTACTAACCCCTTATTATTTATATTTTATTATTTATTGCTTATTTATATTTATTTTGCTATTTAATTATTTTGCTTAGTATTTATTTATTATAAATTTTGTAATTGCTTCTTGGATGTAAGTTTGAAATTATTTAATTCTTTTTGTCATGGTTAGTAATTAGGGAGTGTAAAACATGTTTGTTATTTAAAAAATAAATTTAGATAATTTTTAATATAAGATAATTAAATTAAACACGTCACACACGTAAGTCGATTTTAATCGCCGTCTCACTTTCTAAGGTTATCCCTCAAGTTGCCTACGAACAATGGTCAAGTGGGGTGTATAAAGTAAGTCCCTCTCAAAAGAAAATCATCAAAGTCCCTTATGGTTGCCTTTACGGATCGAGTCCCTTCGAATAAATGATGATAGTCCCTCATATGTGCTTATTACACCCCACAGTTGCCTTCATAAACAAATAGTCCCTCACATGTCCCTTAACATCCAAAGTAAGGACTACCTACTCCTTAATAGTAGGGATAGTCTTACCAAGGAAAGGATAAAGAATAAGAAAGACCTTAAACATTAGGGTAGGTTCCTCTTATGTACTTGCTCACTTCAAAATTTTTCACACTTAACATTTTCAAACAAATTTTCAAACAAGTTTTTTACACATCCATACATGGATTATTATTAAACTATTCTGAAAATTTTCTATTCACACACTACACTTTCAAAAAACCATTTAAAGTGAGCTTAAGTACTTAAGAGCCCATGGATAACCATGGATGAAAAGGATGCTAATACCTTCCCTTTTCATAACCTACCCCCCGGACCCAAAATATTCTCTAAGGTCTTTCCTGTTCTTTTATAACCTTTCCTTATGGATAAAATAAAAGTCGGTGGCGACTCTTGCTATCCGCAACATTGCTTAAAGTCAGTTCTCCCACCGTGTTACAACGGTGTTTGTCCAACTGGTATGTTGCCATTCACCCCGTCCTTGATTGGCATAGGAATCAGAAGATGGATTACCATTCCATTCTGCGTTGTCAGGAGGCAATTTTTCATTTGGAACCGCATTTGGTGCATTTTGATCCTCAAGATCATCCCCTTCAGAATTTTCGTCCGCCTCTTGATTAAAGTCACCTCGTGACAGAAAATGATAACGCCTTTCTTTGGAATCCCACATGTGACCCATTAGACTTAAGGTCTTTTGTTGAAACCAATTCGAGTCAGGCACCAAAACCATAGGTAAGTTAAAACCAACAATTTCCGCTTTGTCGATGATCTTCTGAATGATGGAAGGATATGAAGGAGCAACTCCTTTATTTTCCTTTAAGGTAAAAATACGACTCGCAAAATAATGGGGCCAGTTGACTTTGATCTTGTTCCGAAGAATATAGATCAAATGAACTTCACTCATATCAATACGAGAGAAGCCACCTTTCTTTGGTCGTAAATTGTGGGCAACGATCCAATGAAGGATACGATCCAATGGCTTAACTTTTCCAGTAGTAGTTGTATTCGGAAACAATTCAGAATTAGCAATGAAGTCAACAAAAGGTTCTTTAAGCATACCGTTTAGTTCAGAACGAAATGAGTAATTCTCCAATTGAGATGTATCAGTCATCAAGATACTAGCTTCCTCAGGATCAATTCGAAACAAATCTTTCCACACTTGAGCATTAAAAATGAACATTCTAGAGCCTATACGAAAGTTGAATTCAAAACCTTTAAAAGTACCAACCAGACCAGCATAGAACATTTTGACCAAATCCTCATTATAGTCGACATGACAGGAGATAAAGGGATTGATACCTTGAAAATCCATCAGTTCAATAATGTGAGGAATGTGCATTTGAGTTGCTGTTGTTCTTGAGTACACATATTGAGGAACAACCTTCCTGTTCTTGAATCTCTTATTATAATCCTCAACCAAGTCAGATGGAAGAAGAGACAAAGCATTGACAGGGAGTGATGATTTTGAAGTAGAACCACATGACCTTTTACCTGTAGGTCTTGAAGCCATTGTTGAGAAATTTGAAACTTTGAGAGAGGATTTTAGGGTTTGATGTTGAAGAGATAAACTTGAGAGAATATGAAAATATGAGATGATGATGATAATAAAATGAAATGTTAATGAGTTTTATTGTAGAAATGCATAAAGAAACCATAAATGAAAGTCAAAAGTGGATGGAAGACATTGATGTGCCGACCTAGGGAGAAGGAAAGGCGGGCGGCGCGTCTTTTCAAGACTGCCAAATATCAGTTGACGCAACAATGAGCCGACTCAAATTGTAAAATGAGTCGACTCAATTTGAATTTGAAATGAGTCGGCTCAACGAAGCAGAGAGATCGACTCATATAGTTCCATGAGCCGACTCATGAGTCGGCCTATTGGGACCCAGCAGTTTTGAAAAAAAATTTCACCAAAAACCACTTAAACCACCACAATTCATGAAAATATCATCATTTATGCTAATTATTTAACAGACAATCAATCATAATTCAAGAGAATAGAAGAAATAGATAAACATACAAACATAAGCAATGCAACACAATTTTACTATATATATATCATGAATGAAAGGTGATAACAAAGTATATAAGGATATTACCTCGAGTATATGAGAAATAGATGTACAATAACTTTATACAACAAGAAGTTAAAGACAAGAGAAGTTGAACCAAAGAATAATATACAAACAAAGCAATGATTATTAAAATCTATCCAAGATGTCAAGAACACCAAGTTCCCTATGGATAAAGAAGAAAGGATCGGTAGCTAGTGGTTTTGTAAAAATATCGGCTAGTTGATTTGAACTATCAACGTGCTCAAACACCACATCACCTTTCTCTACATGATCCCTAAGGAAATGATGCCTTATTTCAATATGCTTAGTGCGTGAATCAAGAATAGGATTTTTGGTAAGATTAATTGCACTAGTGTTGTCACACAAAGTTGGAATTTGTTTGAGAGAGATATTGAAATCGAGCAATTGTTGTTTTAGCTATACGATTTGGGCACAACAATTTCCGGCTGCAATATACTCCGCCTCTGCAGTTGATAAAGCAACACAAACTTGCTTTTTGCTATGCCAACTAACAAGAGAGTTTTTGAAAAGAAATGACAAGTTCCACTTGTGCTTTTCCTATCCACTTTGCAACTGGCAAAGTTGGAGTCGGAAAAACCTACCAAAGAGCAATCACTACCCTTAGGATACCATAAACCAAACTTAGACGTACCACAAAGGTACCTAAGTATGCGTTTAACTGATTTTAAATGTGATTCCTTAGGGCAAGATTGAAACCTAGCACACATAAATACACTAAACATAATATCTGGACGCGATGCGGTAAGATAAAGAAGAGATCTGATCATACCTCGATACCTTTTTATATCTACATCCTTACCCTTTTCATCACGATCAAGACTTCCTGCAGTAGGCATTGATGTATCAATATACTTGGAGTTTGTCATATCAAAACTTTTGAGCAACTCATTGCAATATTTAGTCTGACTTATGAAGGTTCCATCTTCAAGTTGTCTAATTTGAAGTCCGAGGAAGAAATTTAGCTCCCCCATCATACTCATCTCAAATTCACCTTGCATAGAACTTGAAAATTCTTGGACCAACTTCATGTTAGTAGATCCAAAAATAACATCATCTACATATACTTGAACTAATATAGAATGTTTTCCTTCACGTTTAATAAAGAGAGTAGTGTCAACCTTTCCTCTTGAAAAACCTTGATTGATTAAAAATTTGCTTAGGCGCTCATACCAAGCTCTAGGAGCTTGTTTGAGACCATATAAAACACGTTTTAGTTTGTAAACATGATTTGGTTTTTCAAAATTTTCAAATTCAGGAGGTTGACACACATAAACCTCTTCATTTATATATCCGTTAAGGAAGGCACTCTTAACATCCATTTGATATAATTTGAAGTTTTGTGAACAAGCAAATGCAAGTAAAAGGCGTATAGCCTCAAGGCGGGCAACATGAGCATAAGTTTCCTCATAGTCTATGCCTTCCTCTTGGTTATACCCTTGACCAACAAGACGGACCTTGTTGCGAATAATAGTGCCGTTTTCATCCAATTTGTTCCTAAAAACCCATTTGGTGCCAATTACTCGATGATCTCGCGGAGGTGGAACAAGGTCCCAAACCTCATTTCTTTTAAATTGATTTAGTTCCTCTTGCATATCTAGGAACCGATTTTCATCAAGTAAGGCTTCTTTGGCATTTTTAGGCTCAATTTGAGATATGAAGGCATGATAAAAACAAAAGTTACTTAGTCTTGATCTAGTAATGACACCCTTTGAGATATCTCCAATGATGTTATCGATAGGATGATCTTTTGATGTCTTCCATTCCAATGGTAGATCATTTTGAAAGGATACTTGACCTTCATCTTTGAGACTAGACACATCAACTGGCTCCTTATTAACAAAATCCGGAAAGGGTTCCACACGAGAAATATCAATGTCTTTAACAATCTCACTAGAGGAGGCACCTGCACCAATAACAACACTACCTTTTCCGACAACATTCGGATAAGATTCATCAAAAGATACATGTACATATTCTTCAACTATAAGCAACCTTTTATTGTATATTCTATATGCTTTGCTTGAATTAGAGTATCCAAGGAAGATGCCCTCATCCGCCTTTGAATCAAATTTACCAAGATTTTCTTTTCCATTATTTAGCACAAAACATTTGCAACCAAAAACATGAAGATGTGACACATTAGGCTTTCTTCCTTTTAAGAGTTCATAAGGAGTTTTGTTTAGAATAGGTCGAATACTAATCCTATTCAAAACATAGCAAGCGGTGCTAATAGCATCGGCCCAAAAATATTTAGGAAGACTGCTATCATTAATCATAGTTCTTCCCAATTCCTCCAACACACGATTTTTACGTTCCACAACACCATTTTGTTGTGGAGTTCTAGGAGCGGAGAAGTTATGATCAATGCCATGGTTTTCACAAAAAATTTCAAAGAGATGATTTTCAAACTCACCTCCATGGTCACTTCTAATAGTTACAATGTTTGTGCTAAGTTTATTTTGAGATAATTTGGCAAAAGTTTCAAAAGCCGAAAAGGTATCACTTTTACTAGCTAAGAATATTGTCCAACAAAATCGAGAGTAGTCGTCAACAATAACAAAACCATAATAGTTCCATCCTATACTTTTGATTCTAGAAGGACCAAAAAGATCCATGTGTAGAAGTTCAAAAGGTCTAGAAGTAGAGACTAAATTTTTTTATTTAAAAGATATCTTGGTTTGCTTTTCCATTTGGCAAGCATCACAAAGATGATCTCTAGTGAACTTTATGTTAGGAAAACCGACTACTAAGTTTTTGGACACAACCTTATTTAGCAAGTCAAAGTTGATATGAGCTAACCGTTTATGCCAAAGCCAAGACTCTTCATTTTTGGAAATAAGACATTTAGGATCACTCAAGGTCATCGAATTCAAATCAAGCATATAAACATTGTTAACCCTCAAGCCTTTAAACACATCCTCTTTGTTTTCATTATGTTCAATTATGTAACCTTCTTTAGAGAATGAGACATTATATCCCTTATCACATAATTGACTAATGCTAACAAGGTTATGTTTAAGACCCTCAACTAAAAGGACATTAGAGATAGATGTAGAAGAGGGATTACCTACACTACCTTTGCCGAGTATAGCTCCCTTGTTGTTATCACCATAGGTAACAAAGCCCTTCTTCTTAGCCACAAAGTCATAGAATAGGGAAATTTCACCTGTCATATGTCTTGAGTATCCACTATCAAGAGACCATCGTTTCTCTATAGTCTCAAGACACTCCACCTACATGATTAGACAAGAGATAAAGGTACCCAATTTTCATTGGGTCCTAGAATGTGAGTGAAAATTTTGTTGCTTTTAGGCAACCATTGACAAATGCCTTTAGGGACCAAGTATCTCCTAAAACGACATTTGGAAATTATATGACCTTCCTTGCAACAATAGTGACATTTCAAGAATGGTTTAGACTTGCATTGACTATTTTGATCCTTCACAACATAGGTATATTTTTGATATGGGTTGTTCATTGATTCTCTAAAGTTTGAACGATCAATAGTGAATGTCATTTTTGGTTGTGACAACTTGTCTAGTTTGGCTTGAAGAGTTTTAACCTCTTTTTGCCAAATCCAACATGTTTCACAACTATGAAAGTTGTGCCATTCTCGCTTTTCTTCTACTATAGATTCTACCATCGATGCCTTAAGAACTTTCATAGCATTTTCATTATCCGAAACCTTTTTCTCTAAATGTGCAAAAATTCTTTTGTCGGATGCAATGCGCTTGAAAGCTTCTTTAGCTTCTTGATGGAGAACATTAAAAGTACTAAACAAATCATTATAATACAATTTTTCAGCATAATCATATTTAGCATGCCTTACCTCTTTCTTGCCTTTTTTATGAGCCATGAGGCAAAGATTTACTTTCTCTTCCTCATCGCTTGAGGTATCTTTGCTAGACGAATCACTATCGCTTTCCCAAGAAATATATGCTCTTCTAGCCTTGTTACCTTTTCTTTGATATTTGTCTTTTGCCTTGTCTTTCTTTAACATAGGGCAATCCGGTTTGTAATGTCCCGATTTTCCACAGTTGTAACAAGATCCCTTGCCTTTAGTACTTTTAACAAACTCTTGCTTGGAAGGATTATATTTTCTTCGATAGTTGATGAGACACTTGTCCGAATGGGAAATCTCATTCTTTTTGAGATACCGATTGTATCTTCTTACAAACAAACCCATATCTTCGTTTGATTCGTCTTCATCATCACTTGAATCACTCCCACTATCTTTATTGGTAGAGGATTTTGAGGAAGAAGCTTTTAATGCAATTTACTTCTTCTTCTCATGATCTTTATTTTTCTCGATCTTTTCTTTCTTTTCTTTGTCTTCATGCTCATTTAAGTTTAAGAGTTCTTGTTCATGCTCTTGTAGTTTCCAATGAGTGTAGTTAGATCCAAAGTTCTTACATCATTGGCTTCTTTGATTGTCGTGACTTTTGGCAACCATTCCCTAGTAAGACATCTCAAAATCTGTTTAGTTGCTACATCATTAGGAGTAGTTTTACCAAGAGCATTTAATCGATTTGTCAAGTGAGAAAATCTTTTTCCCATTTCACCAACGGTTTCCCCTTGGCTCATGTGAAATCGATCGAACTCTTGTTGTAGAATATTAATTCGAGCAAGCTTAACATCATCGGTTCCTTCATGGGAAACTTGTAAGGCTTCCCACATAGCTTTAGCCGATGTGTGATGAGAAACTCGAAAATATTCATCCGCTCCCAAAGAAGCTATGAGTATGTTTCTAGCTTTCCAATCGTAGCTATATTTCTTTTCATCATTATCATCCCATTGTGCTTCCGGTTTTTTAATTTGGACATTATCCGGTCCGACCATGGTTATTTGAAAAAGGCCTTCTTGAATAACTTTCCAAATTTTTCTATCAACAGAGTTGATATGGATGCGCATACAATCTTTCCAGTGACTATAGTTTTCTCCAGTAAAAACTGGAGCTCTATTGTATGCCCCTGTTGGATCGTTGTCCATTTTCCAATAAGTTGTATGTGAAGCACTAGATGAACCGGTGCTCTTGATACCACTTGTTAGACGATAGCGCGGATCTAGAAGGGGGGTTGAATAAATCCCTTTTTAAAAATTACTTTTCAAAATTTATTTGAAAAAGTATTGCAGAAGTTTCCTGGAAAATCGTCTAGTTCAAATTAGAAGTCAACGGAGATCGGATATGCGTAAAACCCAATTGGAATGAAATGATGACTAGAAGAATTAATATTACACAAATGATTCACTTGATAATTCAACACTTGATTAAACTATTCTTAAAATTGATATGAAGAAGAAATTAAGCACAATCAAATTGAATTTTTGTGGTTAGGCTTTTTACCAAACACTTGAAGTGCACACACCAAGGATAATTTTGTTGTATCAAATAGTGCAGAATTTTACCCACTCTAGTTATCACTTTTGAGTGTAACTATTTATCAAACACTTTGAGTGCACTAATTTGATACACTAGAATTTTCAAGCACACAAGATCAATATGAACAAAAGTAAAATGCGAGAAATGTAAAGAACACAAGGAATTTGTTGAGGAAGTTCCTTCGTCGTCCTCGCTCGAAGTACTCTGCCCCCAATTCAAAATTGAATTGGGCAATTTTATTAAATCGCAATTGTTTTACAAGAAGAGAGATAAATGAACCAACAAACCAAACCGTGTTGAATATGTTGTCAAATCTTCTTCTTGTCCCTTGATCCAAAGTAGAATCAAGTCTTCCACGCGTGTCGAGAAAGCCTCCGATTAATTGCTCCCTTCTTGCAAGAATTCACGATTTTCCAAACTTTGAGCACGGCTGAGTTTCTCCAACACTTGTGAACCCACAAAGACCTTCACAATCCTCCGTCTACCGTGATATGAAAGAATGATCCACTTGATCTTCAATCTACCTCACTCGGCTGAATCTACGAATGATCGATGTGTGCAAAACCCCCAAATCTTCAATGATCTTGGAGGAGAAAACCCTTCAGATTTTTCCAAGGAAAACCCACACACTCTAGACCCAATCTGAAACTCTAATTCACGATTGAACATTATCTTCGAAACAAGCACTGTAATCAAACAAAGATTGTTGTGTGTGATTGTTGATTGATGCAAGAATGAAGAAGATGAAGACTTCTTGATGATTCGACTCATGAAGGATTTTGAGTTGGCTCATCCATACCCATGAGTCAACTAAAATGGATGCTTCAGGCAGCCTGTTGGGACCTGTGCGTTTGGCACCAAATTACACTGAATGAGTCGGCTCATTGTGGAATTTGAGTCGGCTCATTCAGTTCATTTTTCCAAAAATGCCAATTCTTGCTTTTTCTTAGAGAACCACTTAAGCTATCAAATATGCCAAGTTTTTGACACATTAAAATTCATGCCATGTCACACAACATCCACCGTTTTCACTTCTATGCTTCAAAGAAAGCACCTCCTAGTTTGAAGAATAACTAGCAGACTCCAGAATACAGTTGATTTGCCTTGATTGAACTTGATCATCATATCAAGTGTCCTCAATAACTTATCCAACAAGAAATCATTAAACCCCTAGAGCATGAGTTTTATAATTCATCTTACCTCTTATATCCAATCTTACTTCAGCATACATGATGACACCACTCAACCATGTACCAAGTCACATAAGACTTAATCATCATAATGACATCCATCTGCTCCCGACTTTGGAATATTATGCCTCTTCAAACCAATTGACATCTACAAGAACATAACCAGGTAAGGAAAACTACAAGCTTGCTTCAATCATTACTCCAGTATTCTATACTACCGAAATCCTTCATTCAAAATATATGCAGCGGAATCACTAAAGAACAACTTCAACTTGCGCTATACAAGTTGTCAATACATATTTCAGGACACCATTCAAGAGAACTACCACTCCTCTTGTTTGTTATTGCAGAACCTTTCAGACAAGAACTCCTCATTGTTTAATCACCATAAAGTACTCCATGGATCTCATCCAGAAACACAACAGAATTTCTACTCTGATACCAATTCAAATTCTGGTTATGCAGATACTTCAATGTCCTATCTTAATTTTAAGACAATGATTACTGCATTTTAGAAAACAAGAGAAATACACCGCTATTGTTTTGAAGTTATATAACACAATCATCAACAGATGTTGAGACATCATGTTGGGACATCTCAGTCAAGAACACAATACATAAAATTGTAAATTGTAGAATGTAAAGTACATATAATATATTGACCCAGTTCAGTGTTAACAAACCTACATCTAAGGGATACCAATCCAAGATGAAGACTCCACTATGTCGTAGAATTATCACAAATCTAAACTCCATTATTTACAAATTTGTCTCTTAATCACTAACCTAATGAACATCTTTATCAAAGATAAACTCCATCTTTTATAACTTTGATAAGAGAACCTACTCATATCCTTTACAACCTGTGTTGCATCTGTCTTCTGCCATCACAAAACTTGTCATGGTTTTCTTGACCAAGAAGTTATCTTGGACATGCTTAACACCTTCGTCCAAGAACAATACAAAAACCATTACCTAAAGGCTTCTGGTAGTGTACATGCACCAATGTCGTCCTCTCTGCATCCCATACTACAGAGGGAAACAATAACCCTAAGAGCCAATGACTCTCAAAACCTAAAACCTTATTTTTACAAAAGAGAACTAGGTTACAATTGTTATACAAGGCATATTATCATCCTAGGTCTAAGTCCTCTTTTATAGTCTTATGTTTTCTTGGACCTTCTAATTCTGTCTTGATCCATCATTTAAAAGCGTAACAAACAATCTTTAAAGTAGTAATACTTTCGGCAGGTAGAGAATGAAACCACTCTTCAGCTTCTTCGGAGAGAGTAAATGGAAACATCTTCAACTTTTTGGCTTCTTCAAAATGCCCCTCAATCTTCAAAGTCGTGCTCATAGTGAAAAACCATGAGCATTACTATGACCATGACCATGACCATGACCATGTACACATATACGACAACAACCACGATTTTTTCCATAGAGATTGTGCCTTGCTACTTTCACTTCGGGGAATGAAGCTATACCAGGGGAACGAGCCTCATGATTTGTCATCAATAGTTCATTATTTTTCTCAGCCACGAGAAGATAAGATATTAGGTTAGAATATTTATTAAATCCTTTTTCTCGATATGGCTGCTGCAGAAGCACATTGGATACATGAAAAATAGAAAATGTTTTTTCTAACATATCTTTATCAATTATGTTTTCTCCACATAGTGTCAGCTGAGAAGTGTAGATGCAAACTTCCTTCAATATTGGATTTTGATGAAGAAAACAGGATATTGCTCAAGTGTGTATGTGCAAAAAGGAAGAAGAGATTTTGAATCAAGCTTCATATGGTTGGTCTAGCATTTCTTAAGTTTGAAGAAATATCAAGTGGATCAAACATCAAACAACATTCATTATATTTTTAAAGAATTGAAGACCAACTTGGAATAACACAAAGGTATAACCAATATTGCTCAAAATATTTATGCACGTGTTCAAAAATTCATTTTATGCATAAGATACATGTTAGGAATGATATGAACCATTTACCATAATTTTCAAGCATTAAATATCAGCATTTTTCTCAAAATCCTTCAGTGTTAACCGATTAACGGATTGATTAACCGGTTAACCAAGCTTAATTTTGAATTATGGGTTTAACGTTAAAGGGTGTTAACCGGTTAACATATGTGTTAACCAATTAACATTGTTGCTGCATCTGAAAATATGTGACTTTTCATGAAAATCTTCATTGTGTCTATCTTTCAAACCATGAAATTGTTTCATTTAAATGATACCTTTATGAAAGGGTGTTTTGTGCATTATATAAACAAATCATTTTCAGATTTCACACTCACCTTCAATAATTTTCGTAATAAAAAATCACTCATACTCTTCATTTTTCAAATATTTTCAAACTGCTCATATTCAAACTTTTTTGAGAGAAACTTGTCATAAATTTTCAAGAGTATCATTCTAGTTTCATATCATTCTTTCAAGAGCACTTGTATATTTATTGAGTGATACTTGTTTCAAGGAGAAGATCAATATTTATATTGATAAAAGATTCAAAGTTTCATTCTTCCATACACTTATTAAAATTCATAAATTATTCTTTTTGATTACTACATATCTTTAGGATTGTTAGAGATAAGTTAGTAAGGTTATCCTTGTGATTTGGATTATGGACACAAGAGGTCTGTGTGTTAGTAATTAAAACTCGATCGGAATTTAAACTTGTTGTAAATCCAATAGGTTTGTTTTTGGTTGTTAGAACTAGAAATGACTAGGTGTGTCTTGTTCTGGGTTTCTAACATATAGTGAAAATCTCTTTCTGTTTGGAAAGGGGGCTGGATGTACCTTCAGATTGTGAAGGGAACCAGGATAAATCTTCGTGTCTCTTTTACTTTCCGCATTTGATATTTTCGCACTTAGATTCCGTAAGAAAGTAAAGAATCAGAAAAACCGGAAAAATCTTCGAAGAAATTTTAAAAGTCTAATTCACCCCCTCTTAGGCGCATCTCAGACTTAAAATTGGCATCAGAGCAGGTTTTAGGTAACCTGTTCCTAATCGATTCAGAATGGTTTCCGCAAACAACGATCTTGTATTTAAAGACAGTGGTAGTAGCAACAAGCCTCCATTATTTTATGGTGAATACTTTAACTTCTGGAAAATTCGCATGAAGGCTCATTTAGAAGAACAAGGAGATGAAATATTAGATGTTGTCCAAAATGGCCCTTTCGTTCCTTCAACGGTTGTTAATGGTATTGGATCAACAAAGCCTAAAAGTTCATGGGATGATGATGATGATAAAAAGATGGTTCTCTATGACAGAAATGCAATTAATATTCTACAAAGTGCATTAAGCATGGATGAATTCTTTCGCGTCTCAACATGTACATTGACAAAACAAATCTGGGATACTTTGGTGGAAACTCATGAAGGAACCGCTGAAGTTAAAAGATCGAGATTGAAAACGTTAAGTCAGGAATATGAGTTATTCAGAATGCAGCCAGGAGAATCAGTCCTTGATTTGCAGAAAAGATTCGTGCACTTGATAAATCATTTGACGACACTTGGTAAGACTTTAACTAACGATGAACTTAATCTTAAAGTGCTTAGATATCTGTCCAGAGAATGGCAACCCAAAGTGACGACAATATCCGGAAAAAAAAGTCTATCCATGATGACATTCACTACTTTGTTTGGAAAACTTCAAGAATATGAGACATAACTTGGGCGACTGGAAAAACATAAGAATCAAGAAAAGAAAACTAAAAGTATCGCATTAAAGGTTGATTCCAAAGAAGTTGAGAAAGAAGATAATCCGGTTGAAGATGAAAATTTTATGCTTCTTGTAAAAAGGTTAGGAAAATATTTTGGTTCTAAGAATAATATTGGTAATTCTAACTATATCAAAAGGAAGAAAATTTCAAAGAATAAGGAGAATGAAGCATCAACATCCACACAAGATATCAAATGCTATGAATGTGGAAAACCATGGCACATCAAACCAGACTCTTCTAAACTTTCAAAGAACGGTGGATATAAAGGCAAAAAGAATTACAAGAAAAATAAGGTTTATGTTGCTTGGAAGGATAACGAGATAAGCTCTTCTTCAGACTCGGATAGTGATCAAAGTGAAAATCTAGCATTGGTGGCCTCACACCATTCCGAAGAGGAGGTTATCAATAATTTCTTAATCTATGATAGTGATGCTCAAGGAGCAATTGATGAACTCTTAAGTGAATGCAAAATTTTGTACAAAACAATTTCATCACAAAAGAAACAAATCTCAACTTTAGAAGAAAATATTGCGAGAGTGGAAAATAACTTCAAAGATGAAAAACAAAAATTAATTAGTGATCAAAAAATAATTTTGTATGCACAAAGTGTGAGTCACTTTCCTTCCAAATTGTCCAATTAAAAAGAGTCATTGAAAGGTATGAAAAAGGACAAATTGGATTGGAGTGTATTCTTAGTCAACAAAAATACTCAAATGATAAGACTGGTCTTTGTTACTCAAAATTTTCTAAACCAAATTCTAACAAGACCATCTTTGTAAAGGCTAGTGAACAAATTCCTAAAGTGAAAATGGACAAGCATATAATAGTTCATCAATATCCTAAGAAGAAAATATTTAGTAAAAAGAAGTCTTATCCTCCTAGATACAAAAGTAACTTGAGCCCACTTGTTTTTATTGTGGTATTAAAGTCCATACACCTAATGACTGTTATGTAAGGAATTTCATTGTAGCAAAAGGGAATTATGTGTGGGTCAAGAAAGACACTAACTATGAAGGACCCAAGGCAATTTGGGTACCTAATGAAACTTAATTTTTTTTGTAGGTATGCTTGAAGACCTCTTCATAATCAGTGGTATCTTTATAGTGGGTGTTCAAGGCATATGACAGGAGATCTTAGTAAATTTCCACATCTAACTCTTAAGGCCAAAAGATATGTGACCTATGGTGATAACAGCAAAGTAAAGATCCTTGGCATATGCATCATTGGTACACCGCCTTTAACAACCATAGAAGATGTCCTTTATGTAGAAGGTCTAAAGCATAACCTCCTTAGAATTATCCAATTATGTGATAGAGGATTCAAAATCAACTTCACCAAAGATGAATGTTTGATAGAAAATGAAGTCACTCATGAGTTAATGTTAAAAGGTAAGAGAATTAACAATATTTTAATGATTTCCCTTGATAACATGTCTTTGAAGATTAAATGTCTTATGGCGGACAACAATGATTATTGGTTATGGCATAAAAGGTTTTCTCACATTCACTTGGAGCACTTGAACAAATTGATCAAACACGACTTAGTTGTTGAACTTCCGAAGATCAAATTCATTAAAGATATATTATGTGATGCTTGCCAAAAAGGGAAACAAACCAAATAAGCTTTCAAATCCAAGAATGCGGTGTCCACAATAAGGCCCCTACAATTGTTACACATGGATCTTTTTGGTCTATCAAGAACAAAGAGATTCAGAGGTAATGTTTATGCATTAGTGATTGTAGATATTTTTTCTAGATACACTTGGACTTTCTTCTTAATGCAGAAAAGTGAAGCTTTCAAGGCATTCAAGAAGTATGCAAAACAAATTCAAAATGAGAAGTCTCTTACAATTGCCTCCATTAGAAGCGACCATGGTGGAGAGTTCCAAAATGCTTTATTTGAAGAATTTTGTGAAGAACATAGAATCTCACACAACTTCTCGGCACCAAGAACTCCACAGTAAAATGGTGTCGTAGAAAGGAAGAGGAAAGGAAAAATAGGAATTGACATCCACTAATATTATTATTCATAACACATTGTGTTTTTTAGTAATAGACATGAAAGCAAATTTAAATAGGCCAAGGAAACTCAAAAGTCTAGAAACATGCAATTGGACAATCGGTATGGATGAAGTTTTGATTGATGCATATTTGCATCAACAAACATTGGAAAATAAAAATGGTAATCATATGACAACAAGTGGTATGGATAGAATTCTTAAAGAATTATTGAAGATTCACTTTTCGGACAAACTAATTTCCAAATAAAAGATAAAAGATCACATGAAACACATCAAAACAAAATTCAATTTTTGTTACGACCTTTTCCATAATGGTCTGAGTGGGTTTGGATGGGATTTAACGACAAATATGTGGATTGCTAAAGATGAAGTTTGGAACAAGCTAATTGAGGTATTATTTACTATATTTGTTTTACCAAATTATTTTTATTTGATTTCACTCATAAAAAACTTTTGAAGTGACACCTTGTTTCGTTTATTATGGTGTAGGAAAAACCGGAAGTTGCTGAATGGAAAAACAAGCCAATATTATTTTATGATAAATTGACCAAACTTTTTGAAAAAGATTAAGCAACAGGAGAGCATGAAGAAGATACAACTGCTGAGATGAGAGCAAAAAAGGCTGCAAATGTTGAAAAAAATTGTGGCACAACCATCGAATAAATATACCACCTAGTTGAAACCAATGAAGTTAATTTAGAGGGATTTGATGATAATGAAAACCATTCCAATAGTTCTTCTACAAGACCTTCTATTACCAATTCTCAAGATGCATCATCATCTAGGACTAAGAAGCGAATAAAGTAGGTTATTGAAGATGATACAATCATGATTGAAATATCCAAAACTTAAAAAAAAGGGTTGATGTGTTTGAAATGAACACAATGCAGTTGGTCAAACAGAGTAAAAATGTTAATGGTATCATATTTATTTATCAATTTATCAATTTTATGTTTTTTTTTTCTTTTTATCTTTAATGAATGAAATTTAGCGTTATTTATTTTATGGATTTTTACCGGTTATGTGGAATACTTAAAGAAGATAATCATTATCAATAATGGACCTATATTTGTCTTTTGTTCTAGACAAATTTGATATCATTATTTGTAATAGATCTATATTTATCTTTTAATTTTAGCAAGACTTGATTTTGTTTATTAATTACCATGATTACCAAGTATGGTATTGATTCTATTTATGAAATTTCAAATTTATGACAATATGTTTCATTTTCTTTCAATAGTTAAGTTGATATTTTTGTATGATTATATATATATATATATATATATATATATATATATATATATATATATATATATATATATATATATATATATATATATATATATATATATATATATATATAGTGAGTCCGACTTTGCTCCATTTATCATTCTATTTTATTTTATAGATTTGCAACATGTGTTAAAATCAAATATAATACTCCAATATTGTAGTATTCTTTATCATATATGTGTTAAGTGTTTGAGGGTAAAAATGGAATAAAAAATTATAATGCCTTTCCGTTTCATCCAATTTTCAAATAGTGGAATGGGATATTCATTCCGCTCCGTTTTAAAATATCCAAACAGTGAAATGTAGTTTATGTTTCGTTCTATTCCGCTCCATTCCATCTGTTCCGTTAGTTTTAAATTATTCAAACATAGTCTTAATTATATATATTTTTTTCAATAGTAAAAAAAATTCTTCTTTGCGTTCTAAAATTTTGATAATTTTTTTTATAAAAATATTAATAATTGAATGTTTGTGAATTTGATAAAAAATGAATTATTTTTATGTGTTTAATCCAATAAATATTAAATTGACCAAATTCGATTTATCTAACAAATTGATATAATAAAATTGATTAAAAATCAAAATTTTATCGATTGAAATCAGATCTTTAGAATAAAATTGCAGTTTAGATTAAATTTAAATTCCGGACCCGATATTAACCTAGACCCATTGGCCAGCCCTAATAAGAAGAAAATAATAAATTAATTAAATCTCCAAATGACAATTAACTTACAAACTTTAACCCTTGTGACCCACATACGATTACATAACATAAAATAATTTAAGTTTCACAATATGGGTCACATTTCATATTCAACTATAGTTCATGGGAGGTTTCTTAGTATTGGAGGTATAATAACTCTTCTTAAATCGGTTTTAGGAAACTTACCTATTTTCTATTTGTCTTTTTATAAGGCCCCGATGAAGGTTTGAAGAGGGATTGACAAAATCCAAAGTAGCTTCCTTTGGGGTAGCTCGATGTCACTCCCGGGATTTTCATCCTAGTACAAACGCGAAATTGGCGCGGAAAAGGTAGAGTAACCAGCCATAATTTTTTATCCCGAATGAATGGGAAAGGCAATGCTGCACGAACCTAAGATAAAAGGAAAGGACAAGGTCCTGCGAACCAAAGATCTGGGTTCGGGAGTCGGTTACGACTTGGGAAGGTATTAGCACCCCAGACCGTCCTCCGTACCCGACATGATTCACGCTTGTTTATCTGCTTCAAAGGGTAAAAGAAATAAAATGCTGCTGAATAAAAGAACTGCTAACTGGAACTAGAATGAGTGAGGGAACTGGAAAAAGAGAATAAAAAGAAGGGGGGAAATGTAGGGAAAATAAATAGTGTGTTCGAACGGGCCCTATCCCGCTGCCTACGTACCTCATCAGGAAAGTGATGATCAGAGTCGACGTAGTTCTCCTAACTAAAACGGGAAATTGTTTGTGTTTTTTAAGAGCCGAACTGCTTATGTCTATGCTCGGGTGTTGCAGGCTCGTCCAGTACGAGTGCGTAACCTTCTTGCAAATGAGGCAAGTTGTAGCAAGTTCGCGTTGAGAGTGAGTGAGGTGAGAGAAGGATTCTCGCAGGAAAAGACGAGTGTTGTTTGTTAAATGTCTTTTTAGATAAATGTCTTCTGAGTTTTTTGTTTGTGAAACTTTCTCGTACTAAAACTTGTTTATCGTGGTAGATGCCTTACACCTCGCCCCGAAATGGGACGCGCATAAGTAACCCACAACAAAGTCTCATGGCGTACGAGAAAATCAACCTTTATTAGGTGTTTTTTTATATACTTTTCTTTGAGATGAGAAAGAAAGCAAAGCGAACCAAAGGTAAAAGTCTAAAGGGAGACTAGTAATCCAAAGTGTTGTCATGCATGGATGAACCTAGGTTAGTGTGGCTTTCTAATCCTAATGAGGAAAAGAAAAAGAAAAGGAACTAGAAAGCAACTTACTTCCTAAGGAAGCTAAGTTGTTTCTAAAAAAAAGGGGAAAAGCCTATACAAGTAAAGCATCAAATGCTAAGGCAAATACACTTAGAAAGCGTAAATAATTTAAAAGGAAGAAGTTGTGAATAAACTTACCTCCACCTCCCTACAAAATAAAGGTTAGTAGGATAAAGCAAAACGATAAAAGGAATGAAAGTAAACAAGCACCAAACATATCCTAATACCTCTATGGCGTGATCTAGACTCAAACCTAAGTCTAAGGACCCTAGAAACTAGACAAAGCCAAAATCCAGCAGCTACTACAACTTACTATGGCACAACAGCTACTAAATGCAATGCAAAATACAAACAACCTATTATAGCTACCAAACAACATGCAAATAGGTGTAAAAGATAAAAAAACATAATGATGCAACATGCTTTTACAGCTCCTACTTCAAAATGGAGCTATGAAAACAAGGCAGATTTCCATTATTTTCAAAATGCAACAACATGATTTTTTATGCACACAATGGGATGCAACAATCATGCAAGTTAGTGAAACAACATGAAATGAATTATAAACAATGAAATGCAACATCATCATGTAATCAATGGATGCAAACTAGATGATTTTTTTGTGTTTTTAACATTATGCAAGTTTCTTAATTATGCACATGATTTGATCAAAACATGAATGAACTTCAAATGTGATGCAAAACAGAAGTGTAAACATTTATTATTATGCTATGGAAGATGCTACATCATGCAAGCGATGATCACAACATGAAATGGACCTATATGCAACAATGTGCTTAAAATCGGAAATTAACAAAACATGCGTCAAAAGTTATCGAAACTATGCGTACTTGTGCTAAACCAGCTCCTAGCAATGATCTAAAATCATAATCTAATGAGCTAAGACGATAAGAAGAAGCATGGTGCACAAACATGCAAGAAAACCACACAAAATTGCCAATCAGCATAGCGTTAACCGGTTAACACCCAGAGTTAACCGATTAACGGGTTTGAAAATCAGTTAATCAGCAAGCAAAAACAACGTGTTAACCGGTTAACCCTGGGTGTTAACCGGTTAACACTGAACCAGAATGAGAAAACAATGAGAAAAAAGCACTGCTATCTAACCACTTATTTCCTAAAGCTCCTAATACAATCATTACCAAATTAGCACGAAATTGCTACCTAAATATAGCTCTCTAACACCTATTAACACTATGAACAAGCTAATATTCTAGCTACGAAAGATCAAACCGAGTAAGACATCACAAAAGCGCAAACAATCCAAGAATGCCTTACGACGAGATGAAGAGAAATAACTTAAAGCAAATAAGTGATTTCGAATTCACCAACCTACAAAGCGGAGGCTTGCTTTGGTAATTATTGCAATGTCGAAACGTAACGCGATATGAGAGAAAACCGGAGATCCGATGCTCTTCCGCGAATGCGCAAAATAAATGCGGTAGATGAAGATCTTGATGAACACTTCCACAAAAGCACTTCCAAGATGAAGAATTAAACCCAAACAATAGCAATTACTCCAATTAATCTTCAATAAATCTGGAATCAATGCTAAAATGAAGGTTTAGCTTCAAGTTCTTCAAGCTTCAATGAAAAACTTGAAGAACTTATGATGAAGAAGCTTTGGTGAAAGGTTGAAGATGGAAGAAACATTGAGAGAAAAATGATAGGTGTGAAGTGAAATTGTGAAAATGAAGTTGAACTTGTGAGGTTTGAAGTGAAAATGACTTATATAGGAACTAGGCTTGGAGTAAGCTTTGGGTTATGAGTTAGCTTGGGTATTGGGTTTGGAAAATGAGGTTAGGAGTTAGCTTAGGAGTTAGTTAGGGTTTCTAGAATATTCCTTGGAATATTACATAGGAAAGTGGTAGAATGATCTAGAAAGTGGTGGGAAGTTTAATACAATGTGAAGTGGGAAATGGAGGGAAACCACACAACTAACGTTTGAATTTTCCTAAATTTCGCCAGTGTTAACCGGTTAACCCCTGGCGTCAACCGGTTAACGATAGAAAAATATGATTTTTTGCTCTTTTGGTAGGAAATCCTGGAAATGCTTAGCCATATTTTCTGAGATCATTTTCCTTCCGAAACCGAGTAACACTTGATCACCTGCCTCATGCGTATGCCAATAATGATTGTTTGTATTATTATTTTTTTAATTATTTTATTCATGCAATGTATGGGCGAATATGCACTGCGATGTACTAGATACCATGAAAACAAAGCAATAGCCACTTGGAAACGGCAATAAATAAGAGGGCAAATTTTGGGGTGTTACACTCGAGTGACAAGAGGATGATTCATTGGGTCAAGTGGGAAACACTTTGTCTTCCATTCGATAAAGGAGGTTTGAACATAAAAGATATCGAGGTTTTCAATCTTAGCCTTCTTAACAAATGGAGATGGAGGATTTTGGTAGGATCGGATGAGATGTGGTTTAATATTCTTAAAGCTAGATACAGAGATATCGGGATGCACGTGGTGGGGGGAGTTATGAAATCCTGGTGGAAATCTTATTCCTCTTGGTGGGCCGATTTGTTATCTATTTCGTCTAAATTTTATGAAGACGAGTTAATAAAGAATTGCTCTTTCTCAATCGGAAACGATTATCACACCTCCTTTTGGAGGAGTAATTGGACGGGGGATGTGAGTTTGAAGGAATTGTATCCGGCCTTATACGCGATCTCAAATCTTAAAGACGTTTCGGTGGCGGCGATGGGAGGATGGAAGGAAGGAAGATGGATTTAGGGAGATTTTGGTTTACTAACCCCGTTTGTTCTTTTGCAGGTAATTCGTATCACCCGACTGGTTTTTCTGAGGCATTAGTGGCTCCCTCCACATTGGAGGATCCACTTTTCGTTTATTTTGACGCATCTCTTTTCAGTTTGAAGCAGCATTTCTCCGTCGGTGGTATCCACTTTCTTCCGCTGCAGGATGCTGCTAATATTAATTTTCGAAGTGTTTCGCAGCAGGCTGCTATCGTTTCTTCCTGATCCAGTTCTGGAATGTTTGGTCCGGTTCTACCATGTTCTGTTTCTGCTGCTTTTAACCCGATAGACAGTTTTCTTCTTCCCACTGGTACAAGATCTACAGATTCTGCTTTTTTTCCCGCTGCAGGTAATGCATCTCTGCCAGCAGGTGTTTTTGCATCTACGCCCGCAACAAGTTCTGCTTCTCTGTCCGTAGCAGGTTCTCATGTGGTGCAGATTGCTACTCCCCCCTTTCTTGCTGCTAGGGACCGGTTTTGTTTGGTGTTGGAGGATTTTTTAATCCGGCTTAGCAGGTTGGTTCCATCCAATTACAAGGAAGATTCAGTCACTTGGAATTTAGAGGGAGATGAAGTTTTTTCGGTGAGCTCTTGTTACTAGAGGCTTTATTCGTATCGTATTCCCTATGGGCCTTGTAATAGATTCGATAAGGTGTTTGCTTTGGTTTGGAAGACGAAGGTCCCTATGAAAATAAAGACATTCGAATGGAGGTGTTTGACGAATAAATTACCGACTAAAGAATCTCTTTTCTTTAGAGGTATTTCATTCTTTTCTCCGGATTTATTTTGTTGTTTTTGAAATTCCCACTTGGAAACAATCAATCATCGTTTCCGGTAATGTGTGGTGGTCAAATTGGTTTGGTCGGAGATTGAGGATTGGTTAGGTATCTCTGTAAGTTGTGGCACTGGTTGCAACGAGAGTTTTTTGAATTGGCATTCCGTGTGTAAATCGAAACGGATAAAGGCAGGAAGAGAAGGATCAATCTGGTTGGCCATTTATTGGAGCTTATGGATTTTCAAGAACAAATTAATTTTCAGAAACTCCGGGTGGAATATTATGGACATAGTTTGGAAAGTGAAGTTTCACTTATGGCGATGGACGCTCATAGAAAAAAAATTCTTTACCCATTTGTAATTTATACGAATTTGACAAAACTCCTTTGATCTATTTGTCTTAGGTTTAATTGGTAGGAATTTTTTTCCTCTTTTTGTTTCGAGCGGAAAATCACTTCCTTTTGTATCAAGTTTTGGAATATGCTTCGTACTCATCTTCATCTTGCTTAAAAAAAAAACTATAGTTCATATAAACATTTATAAGTTACATTGAACTTGAATAGTTTCTCCTACACACTTTATCTTTCAAAACACTTTAAAAGATTCCTCCCAAGTCCAACCTGTAAAAAAAATCACTTTCTTTTTTGCATGATGTACAGACCTAAAGTAGTAATAAATTAATTGCAATTTTCCCTAAACAAAAAGATTGGCCATAGCACTTTCTTTCATGCTACAAAAAAGTGAAAATGTATGTCAGCTAGCTTTCCCTATGAGATAGCCTTTTTTCCTAATCAATAACACAATAATTGAAAACATCATATCTCAGCAAAGTACTTGAGTTCTTGTTGAGAAAAATAATTGATAATTCAGTGCCAAAACATTCAAAGACACACACAAACAAACAGATCTATAAGTCATCTGTTACTCTCCAAACAGCAAAACATTAAATTAGATACGACCCTTTAGATAATGTCGCAATCTTTTTACATCTTTCAACTATTTATCATAACTATTTATTGTATTCTTGTTTAAATTTCCCGCCATTTTTGTTTCTGGTATAGTATACTAACAGTTTCAACTGTCATGTTTTCAAGAAGGAATTAATGGATTATTATAGGATATTATAAATTTAAGTATTATATTAGAAATAATTAATTTTCAGCTAATTTTGTCATTTACTATAACTTTAGGACTAAGCTAGTTTAAACTTTACTTCTAAATGAAAATTGGAGAATATGTCACATTCTTATAAATAAATATCAATATTAATTCAGTTTAAAATAATAATAATAATAATAATAATAATAATAATAAATAAATGAATTTAAGTTTTGTAAATATAAAATGACTTAAAATTATATTTGAGTAAAAAAACATATATGTTAAAATTTTGAAAATATATATAGAAATAAACAGATCAACTACTTGAAAAAGTAAAAGTAGTTTTTGTTTGACAACCAAAAGTAAAATAAAAAGGGGGCAGGAATTTGTTTTAAATATCTCCTTTTGTTCTATACTCTTTTGGTTTGAAAAGGAGCTCTAAAAAAAGTAAAAGACGCATTGAAGTTCACGTTTTCATGCAAAATCACCTTCTTCTTTTTTATGAAATCATGCAAAATCACTTTTTTTTAATAATGAAATCATGCAAAATCACCTTTTAGAAACAATTCAAAATACTAACGTTGATTTCCATGCAAGAACGATATGGAATATGATTCTCTCTACACATAAAGTGACGTATGATCCTTTTCATAATTCCGTTGTTTGCTAGTTTTATTTTTATTATTTTTTATTTTATGGAATGGTGTTTCTTTTTGGGTACAAATGGAATGGTGTTTTCTAGTCTTCCAAGAATAAAGTATCGCATTCCAAGCTTTAAAAACTACTAATATTTAAATTCATATAGGGTATATTCAAATATAAAAATCGATGCATTAATAGCAAGTTTTACAAAAAGTCATACCACCAAGCAAGAGATAATTTTTTCATTAAATAAAATTTAATAGCTAGACTGACACGGTGGAAAAATAAAGAATCTCTGGTTGGAATATCTACATTTGTTTATGAAAAATTATCATAGGGAAATAAATCTCTTGGATAGACAAATAAGATATAATATGAAAAGTTATACTACTAGTATTTTTTTTCGACATTCAATGTAACTGATCTACATTAATATTGAAGATCTATCAGCAATAATTTGGGATTTGATTGTCTCTAAGTGTCTAACTGTCTTATGTATTATACTCGTCTCTATATTTGTAGCTTCAAAAAATATTTGTACTCAAATTCGTGTATGTATGTGTAGGACCTTCAATACCTGGTCCTTTTTAGCAGTTAAATTTGAGTACACATGCATGTTATCTGCACTTTATTTATATTAGAAGACAAAAATCTTCTAGTTGTTTTATATATATATATATATATCGGCGCAAGATGGATCTGCATGGTTAACATTCTGGAGTATATTGAAAAGTGGAGATTAGGTTGTGTATCTTATTTTTCGTATGAATTGACTTTTATATTTGAGGTCAAGTGGAGTGGATTTGGGGCGAATTGGATCTTAGCTATTTGAGCCTTTGGTAGGTCCAAAATAGTTTCTCCTAGGATTTGGAAGACACCGAGAGAGTTGGTGAAACCTTTAATGATTTTGGCCTGCCTCTAAGATGTTATCTGATGTAAGCTAGAATTTAAACACTTTTAGTCAGTTGAAAATATTGTGCGATAAGTGTGCTTTAAATGCTTTTAGTGATTTTCTGACATGTGTGCTGATGCGACAAGATATAGCATGGTGTGACTTCTAGTGCACTCGAGTTTGCATATATCCCCCAGGATGAATCTAGTTGTTGATTTCACAATCTTCCATTATCTTGATCATGACCACCTAGAACCAGAATTCATACCCTAATCTGACAATTCTGACTCAGCAAGTGTATTTGAGGATTCCCTGAAGGATGGAGCTTCTTTGTTCAACTCACAAGAAGCCTTTTTTATCAAATGTCGTCGGAGAGGTGAATCATGTCGAGGTCCCTACGTCGCCTCCCATCTTAACTGAGGAAGAAATACAAGCCAACCAACAGAAGAAAGAACACACTAAAAGTTTTATCCATCTTTTCCTGAGGACTAAAAACTCTGAGTCCAACAATGCTAAAGTGAATGCCTAATTGGATCTTCGAGGTCGGCTAGATGAATTTTCTTGGATCACGCCCGATGAGCATTTTATGGTCGACAATTTTCCCTAGAAATGATTGATGTTAGTGTAGTCGGCCGATGTTGTGTAGTATGGCTAGGTGGATGCCAATCTTATATGTACCCTGTCTATTTTGAACACTAAGGCAACAATAGAGGTAGTTGGACTCATGGTCGGTGATCCTCGAGACTAGTAAGTTATTTCCATGGGTCCGGAGAAAAATATATGTAATTCTTTAACGACTGCACGTTCCCACTTTATGAGTGCATGTTCACAATGGATAAGGCTATGGTTATCCTTCATTGATGTTTAGTTGTATGCCGAAAATAAGTCTTGGAAGCCTCCTCTTAGGTTACTTTTCAATATATATGGTCCACACCTCTTGGGACGACTACCACACCCAATTTTTCATTAGCTTTCACATGGGCAACCTTCGGTTTGGTCATTTCACTTCGAACTTAGGCAATTTCCAGGGAGCTTTTTGCTAATGAGGATCCATACACTTAAGGTTCATCTCACTTTCCACTACTACCCTGTTGGGTCTTCTTGCTTTTTCAAGACTCATTTCTAAAGTATTAGTTTTCATCTCATTTTCATTGGGATGTTCTTTCTTAGTTTACTAAGCCAAATCAATTTCCCCTAATGAGGCGGCAATGAAGGAAGGCATGCACTCCCGATTTCAAGATCTCATTTACAAGGAAGGGTTTGTCTCGGGAGAGGTGCCCCCTACTGAGGTTAGGAAGAGGAAAATTGATACATACACCATTATGAGTGCAATCAATTGGGGAGAAATGAAAGAGATCTTTGGTGAGGATGAAGTCATGGTGTTTTTTTACATGTGTAATTTTATTTTGCAGTCACGAACAAACTGAATATGTTGTATGATCTTGATAACTCCCAAGGAATTAAGGCTAATTCTTATAATCGGGCTCTGAAGCCCTCTCCCCAGACTACTACTCTTACTTTGTTCGTTGCTCGTATCTTAACAATTAGGTTTTCTACTACTACTACTACTACTACTACTACTACTACTACTACTACTATTATTACTACTACTACTACTGGGATCAACAAGCTAGTTACCACCACAAATACTTTGACTGTGGTAGAGTCACCCCCATCACACATTTCAACAAAGAGGGTCTGGGATGGAGATCAACACTCTCCCCGAGAATATGGTTCTCCCAAACAAACTCAACTTGCCGAGGACGATGCTTCAGGGGAGGTGACTCCCTTCTTGTGGATTCCATATCTTTTCTCTTTTAGAATCGCTTGTAAAGAGGTCGCTACTACTGTGTCGATGTCAGATATGTCCTTCCTAAATATTTTTAAGAGAGAGAAAATGGAGATTGTTTCATAGGTCACCTAAAGCATATACCGGGATGTCTCCATATCCTCCCTTGTCATTACTGACAGAGGAGTCATCCTGGCTCCTAGAAATCCCTCAAAGGAAATGGACAATTTAAAGGGGAAATGCAAAACAATTGAGCAAAAGGGTTATGCTCTTCAGAAGGATATAATCGGGATTTAGAATAAGGTCAAGCTTGATGACTCTCTGCAAGAAGAGGTAAGGACATATGGATCTCACTCTACTTTGGTTGCCCGAGTAATTGAGTTGGAGGTTGCTTTTAAGACAGAGGAAAAAGGTTTTGCTCCACTGCCAAGATTCTTGTTGAAAATTTAAACCCCTTCCAAGCCACTCCCGAATGGGATCAAGATGGTGGTTGCGACATCTCGGCTCTGGATGCTTCGGCTTGACAAGTTTTATAGGCCATTACACCTTGGATGTAACGGTTAATTTTTATACAAGTATTTTCACCTCAGTGTTTTGTGTATTACTTAACTTTGAGTTATGTACTCGTCCCCTTTATTATTCTTGCTTTGTTATAAATTTTGTTGATTGTAAATTATTGTAATGCTAGAGTTAGCATGGTATCCCTACAATGGAAGGTTTATAGAACACCAAGCATAACTTGTGCTACACGATAAGTTGTGATTCTACACCTTCTCATTTACGGAAGATTGTTTACTTAGGGTGTGAGAACCCTAATTACCTGCCATTAGGATAAAAGAAGATGTCTTGTTGCGACGAGGTACTTGATATGATCTTCGCACTTTCTCAGTAACGGTCTTCCTGATTTACGATTTAGCGCATTGAAGGCCATCATCTGCCATTTCTTGTTGTTATATTTTTTTCAATGTATTTAGAGTTTGGTATCATGTTATACTTAGCATTTAGTGTAATATAATAGCTTATTTATCTATGTATTGTATTAAGTGAGTTGCCAGTGTTTCCCTTAGTTGGATTTGTCATCGGTGGGACCAACGAGATGCGTTTGTCTCATTATACTGCACTTCGTGTCATATAAGATTGTTCTTCGACCAAGGGTAGGAACCCTATAATACCCCAATTTTTTAGTTATTATTTTAATTGATTTATTTGTATTTTAATTTAATTATTTGAATTAATTTGGGTAATGGGGTGTCTGGCCTCGAGATAAGGGTGTAGGAGCAATTAGAAATTTGTAGAAGTAGGCTAGAATTATGATGAATTATTTTATTAATTAAATAATAACATTTTAATTTAATTTAATAAATTAAATTGAAAATAGAGAGTTTGGGGCTGAATTGAGAATTATAAAAAATAGAGGGGAGGAAAGAGTGACAATGTTAGTAAATGAGAGGCGAGTTATAATTTTAATTAGATTACCCTAATTCTATAAACTAAGAAATATCATAGTTTTATGGAGTTTTCTATCATACCTAAAATTAGAAATTGGAAATGGTGAGGAGGCTAGAGAAGGTGCAAGAGCAAATCTAGTAACTTAGAGGAATTTAGAGAATCAAAGTCATAATTTTTGCACTGTTAATTGTTAGGATAATCAGGTAAGGGGAAGAACTATCTCAATAAAAAGTATATGCATGAGGGGTATAATTGAGGAGTCCTTAACCTCCAATAGAGCTTCGTGATTTTCTCAAATCTATGTTCACAAATAGAACCTTCCAAATTTGATGAAGCTCTTGGACATGATTAATGGATTGTTTCTATGAAAGAAGAATTAAACCAATTCGAGAGAAATCAAGTTTGAGAACTTGTTTCTAGGCCAAGTGATAAGCACATCATCGGAACAAGATGGGTGTTTAAAAACAAGCTTGATGAGAATGTTATAATTGTTCGAAACAAATCAATATTGGTGGCTCAAGGGTATAATCAAGAGGGAGGAATCGACTTTGAAGAATCTTTCGCTCCGATTGCAAGGTTAGAAGCTATTCGTTTATTACTTGCTTATGCATGTTCAATGAATTTTCAGTTATTTCAAATGGACGTCAAAAGCTCCTTCTTGAACGAATATATCAACGAAAAAGTCTATGTCAAACAACCCTCGGGCTTTGAAGACTTCAAGCATCCTTCACATGTGTACAAATTGAAGAAAACACTATATGGATTAAAACAAGCACCAAGGGCACGATATGATCGTCTAAGTAATTTTCTATGCGAAAAAGCTTTTAAAAAGGCAAGGTAGACAAGACCTTACTCATTAAGAAGATAAAAGGTAATTCCTTACTAGTTCAAGTCTACGTGGACGACATAGTCTTCAGTTCAACAAATAAAGAACTATGTGAAGAATTTGCGTTGATGATGCAAGGAGAATTTGAAATGTCTATGATGGGTAAGATGAATTACTTCCTTGGATTTCAAATCAAGCAACTAAAATACGAAATTTTTATCGATCAATCAAAATATTGCAAAGAGTTTTTAAAGAGATTTGAAATGGATGATTGTAATATGTCAACACCTATGGGCTCCGGAACTTACGTTGATCAAGACGAATTGGAATATTAGTAGATATTACGAAGTATCGAGGTATGATTGTTTCCTTATTATATTTGAAGGCAAGTCGTCTTGACATAATGTTTAGTGTGTGTTTATGTGCTCGCTTACAAGCAAATCCAAAGGAGTCACATCTCATGGCGGTCAAAAGAATCATGAAGTATCTCAAGGGAACGACGAACGTTGGCTTATGGTATCCAAAAGGTAGTGTTTGTAATTTAATTGGCTATTCTGACGTGGATTATGCAGGTTGTAAAACAGATAGAAAAAGTACTAGTGGAACTTGTCACATCCTTGGAAATGCATTAGTTTCGTGGTCATGTAAGAAACAAACATGTGTTGCTCTTTGTACGGCCGAAGCGGAATACATAGCAGCGAGTAGTTGTTGTGCAGAAAACCTTTGGCTAAAACAACAATTAAGCGACTACAGAATCGATCTTGGATGCATTCCCCTCCAATGCGACAACACAAGTGCGATCAACATTACAAAAAATCCGGTCATGCACTCAAGGACCAAACACATAGACATTCAACATCACTTACTTCATGATCATGTGCTTAAAGGAGATTTCGAGGTTACCTTTGTAGATACACATAATCAAATCGCGGACATCTTAATAAAACCACTCGCAAAAGAAGCTTTTCACAAGATTCGACGTGAACTTGATATTCTAGATGAATGTGACATTTAAAGTCTCTAAAGTTCTTCATTATAGGTTATAATGAAGCTAAGGTACACAAAAAGCATTTCATTGCAATTTTATATCTTTGTGCACTATATTAAAATATGTGTTTTATGTGAAAATTGTTAAACTTTCTTATTTTTCCATACAATTAAATTATGTTTCTATAAAAAAAAAATCAATCAAAAGTTGCATTATTAAGTGTATTAACATGTCCATAGATATTTATGTTGAGACCCCTCATGGTTTTTGCTAGAAAAAGATAATGTTTTTTGGACTTTTTAGGTGCGTTAACCGATTAAAATATATGTTAACCGGTTAACTAGTGCATTTTCTACCCATATTATACGTGTTTTAGCTGTGTTAACCGGTTAAACATCCGTTAACCAATTAACAAATGGACGTTTTTGAATATTTTATTAATTTTTCAGAAACTCTTTTCTTTTATTAAAACATGCTTTTATGACATAAAAGTATATTGCACGTGTTCATTTGTTCACTTCACCTTGGAAACATACTCTCTTCATCTCTTTGACTCCCTCTTGACTCCATTGAAGGAATTCTTTCAACTTCCATACACTCTCTTCAAAAGCTCATTAAAACCCACTCATCGCTCACCACTTTATAAGGACCTCTCACTCATTCCATTTTTCACCACACATCACCAAATCTGAAAATCTCTATTTAAACCCTAACCCTCATTCTTCATCAATGGCACCTCCAAGAAAAAAGAAAGGAAAGCTTCCAATGGGTAGTAGCTCCAATGCCGGCGATGATGATATTCCATTTCGAACAACCAGGGAACTCCGCTTGGATTTCAAGGTTCGCACCTGAAACTTCATGCTGGTAAAGTATGTTAATCTTAAGTCCTTTCCTAAAACAATTTTGATTTTCCAGCTTTGCTTGCGGCTCAAAAAAGGGATGATTTGTTTCAGAAAAGGGTCCATACTACCCGAACCTTTTCAAAACTGAAAATTGGCTTAGATAACTAGGACAACTACATACTTACTTATATGATTAGGGATAAACAAATTTATGAAAACTTGTATGATATTGGTGATTTGTTGGATATTCTAACCCACAAATATTTTCTCCGAAAAGGTATTACTTATGATAAGGGTCCATGGGCTAACTATGGAAAGATGAAGTACTATTATGAAATATGCAGGTTTCCAAAAGAGGTTGTGCAACAAGGTCAAAGAACTTCAAGAGTTTTCTGCCATGCGAAGAATTTGTCTGTGAGTGATCGAATGCTTCACTACGTCATTTGTTATGTTTTGCTTCCTAAGTATTCAAACCATTCACAAATCAATTATTTGGAAATGAAAGCTTTGTTCGCCATCAAAAACAAGATACAAGTCAATTGGACTCTCACAATGATATACCATCTAAAGCAAACTCTCTCACTTTCCGGTACCCTTCCATATGCTCGCCTCATTTCAAGAATTTTGGAGGCAACAAAACATGATCTCAAAAGAGAACCTTTTGTGAAGATGACACCGTCAAATGAAATTAATGATTATACTGCGGTGAAAAATATCAGTATTGTTCAAGGTGACGATGATATCTTTAGGTACGAAGATGACTCTTCCTCCTCCAACCCTCAACCGGAAGGCGGGATTACAAACGAGTTTCTCTATACAACAATGGTGAACAATCATAGGGAAACCACTCATGCCATAAACTCCCTTCGGAAACTAGTACTTTCTATGCATAAGTCTAATGAAGTTAACGAAGAAGAGAATGAGGAAGATGTTGAAGAGATTTTCGAGGATGAGGACTAAACCTATTGTTTTGTCTATGCTTTAAAATTATGTTTTTTTTGCATATCTAAGTCTATTTTATGTTGTTTCTAAGTCCTACTATGACATGCATTTAGGTTTACTTTTCATTATGTTTCTTTTTGTTTCGTAATCGTACAATGTTTTCGTACTTATGTTTAAGTGTTGTTTCATATTAAATGTTTTGTTTTGTGTTCATATGATCGTGCAAAGTATTATGTATGTTACATTTACCAACTTCATATCCTTTTTTTGTGTGATCCTCTTCCTTTTTGCTATTGACAAAGGGGAGAAGGATTGGAGTTTCTCTAACAAGATTGTGTGCAGAATTTTTGTATACCTTCTTTGATTGAGGGGGAGCTTCAATCAAGGGGGAGTTTAGGTTTAGAGAAACAAGTTCAAAGAAAACTTTCAAGTTGATTGTCATCATCAAAAAGGGGAAGATTGTAGATAAAAGCTTCCTTCAATATTGGATTTTGGTGAAGACAACAACATATTGCTCAAGTGTGTATGTGCAAAAAGGAAGAAGGACTTTTGAATCAAGCTTCATATGGTTGGTCTAACATTGCTCAAGTTTTGAAGAAATATCAAATGGATCAAACTTCAAACAATATTCATTATATGTTTAAAGCATTGAAGATCAACTTGGAATAACACAAAGGTATAACAAACATTGCTCAAAATATTTATGTAGGTGTTCAAAAATTCATTTTATGCATAAGATACATGTTAGGAATGATAGGAACCATTTACTATATTTTTCACGCATTAAAAATCAACATTTTTCTCAAAATCCTCCAGTGTTAACCGGTTAACGGATTGGTTAACCGGTTAACCAAACTTAATTTTGAATTTTGGGTTTAACGTTAAAGGGTGTTAAGCGATTAACATATGTGTTAACTAATTAACATTGTTGTTGCATGCGAAAATATGTGACTTTTCATGAAAATATTCATTGTTTCTATCTTTCAAACTATGACATTGTTTCATTTAAATGATACCTTTATGAAAGATTGTTTTGTGCATTATATAAACAAATCATTTTCAGATTTCACACTCACCTCCAATAATTTTCATAATAAAAAATAACTCATACTCTTCATTTTTCAAGTATTTTCAAAGTGCTCATATTCAAACTTTTTTGAGAGAAACTTGTCATAAATTTTCAAGAATATCATTCTAGTTTCATCTCATTATTTCAAGAAAGCTTGTATATTTATTGAGTGATACTTGTTTCAAGGAAAAGATCAATATTTACATTGATAAAAGATTCAAAGCTTCATTCTTCCATACACTTATAAAAATTCAGAATTTATTCTTTTTGATTACTACTTATCTTTAGGATTGTAGAGATATGTTAGTAAAGTTATCCTTGTGATCCAGATTGTGGACACAAGAGGTCCTTGTGTGTGTAATTAAAACTCGATCGGACTTTAAACTTGTTGTAAATCCAAGAGGTTTGTTCTTGGTTGTTAGAATTAGAAAGGACTAGGCGTGTCTTGTTCTATGTTTCTAACATATAGTGAAAATCTCTTTCGGTTTAGAAAGGGGACTGGATGTACCTTCAGATTGTGAAGGGAACCAGGATAAATCTCCGTGTCTCTTTTACTTTCCGCATTTTATCTTTCCGCACTTAGATTCCATAAGAAAGTAAAGAATCGGAAAAATCTTCAAAGAAATTTTAAAAGTCTAATTCACCCCCTCTTAGGCGCATCTCAGACTTACAAGAAGTTATTCCAAACATTGCAGAATTATAATCGCTTAAACTTTTAAAATCCTGCAAATGTAAATGCATCCAATCATATCGAGCTTTTGGTATGATAACCATTTTGTATGATCATATCTATCTTTCAAATTTTCCCACAGGACATGTGGGTCAGTTACGGTAAGATATTCATTTTAAGGTCCTCATGGAGGTGACAACGAAGGAATATCATGGCTTTTTCCTTTTGTTGATTAGTTGATATACTGCCTTTCGTAATAGTGTCACAGTGACCTTCTCTGCTTAAATGAATTTTAGCGTCTAGAGCCCATGTCAAATAGTTCTTTCCCGAAATATCAAGAGCCCCAAAATCCAATGTCGTAAGGTTTGACATACTTAGTGTCGCTCCCTGGATTTTCATCCTGGCAGAAATGCGAAAGTGGCGCGGAAGAAGGGTCGAGTCGCCAGCCAGTCATTTTTATCCCGAAGGAACGGGAATGGTAATGATGCATAAATCGGAAGAAAGAAAATAAAGGACAAAGGTCATGCGAACGAAAGAACTGGGTTCGGGAGTCGGTTACGACCTGGGAAGGTATTAGCACCCCAGATCATCCGTTGTACCCGACGGGATCCACGCTTGCAAAGAAACTGTTTCAAAGGGTAAAAGAATGAAAGTTTCTACAAAGACTGAGACTAGAAAAGAAAAGAAAGGGGGAAAATGTAGGGAAAATAATAGAGTGCTCGAACGGGCCATACCCCGCTGCCTACGTACCTCATCTGGACATGAGGATCAGAGTCGCCGTAGTTCCTCTAACTAGGGAGGAAAATGGCTTATGCTTTTTAAAACTTGAACTACTTATGTCTATGCTCAAGTGTTGCAGGCTCGTCTGGCACGAGTGCTATATCGTCTTGCAAAGAAACAAGAAGGAGCAAGTTCTTACGTTATGAGTGAAGGTGATGAGAAAAGAAGTCTCGAAGGAGAGACAATTATTCTTTATTCAGTGTTTTTTAGGAGTTTTTTTCCTTGAGGTTTGCATAGGTGAGTGTACCTAAGTCTTACTCAATGGTATGTGTACTTCTTACATCATCTCGAAATGGAATGGGCAAGAGGCACACCTAGATATGGAGGAAATCACAAAGTAATCCAATCTAAAGGACATCATGCAAGTTAATCAGGATAAAAGTATGTGTATCCAACGTACGTGAGTGAGTCAGCCACAAAAGTAAACTAATCCAAAGGTTCATAAGAGTCAACAAGAAGTAAGACCAATCAATGCATCACAATGAAAGTCAATCAACACAGTCACACAAATGAACACATCAGATCATAGGATACACACATCTAACATACACTGGAAAACAAAGCAATTAAATATGAAATAATAAAACCAAATCCTGAGCACATGCCATTTTAATGTGCTGGAACCCATCTAACCATCTAAACAAGTTAATCCAACGCACAACATTTAAACTGGAGAATAAGAAACCCTAGTTATAGTGACCGGCCGGAGAAGAATCCGATTGTCTTTTTTGGCCAAGCTCCGGTGACCAAACCCTAAATCTCCACCAAAACACAAAATCCAGCTATCAAAATGATCATGAAGTCACAAGAAATATAGATACAGTCTTAATTTTCACTTATCACAAACACATAAACCAAATCGAAGAAGAAAAGTTTAGGTTCAAAATTATCAGATCCACAATGTGTTCATGCTACATGTCCATTTCACACACAAAATAGATCAGGTTAATCAGCACAACAAGAGGAACCTAATACACACATTTAAATCAAGTTCTATGATGATGAATTCAAGAGCTTACCTGAGATGGAAGCTTGTCAAAAACGTCAAGAAAACCTCTGAAAAAGTGCAGATCTACTCCCCTTGAGCTCTATTTGCAAAATAAATTCAAATAGAAGCTTGAAATAGGCTAGATCTTGAGATTCAAGTGGAAGCTCCTCAAATTTGAATCCTCTGATTTCTTGCACCAAAGCTTGAAATGAAGGTTGATCTATGTTCCTTACACTTCACTGATGATGATTATGCAAAGAAATAAAGCAATGTGTGGAGGAAAAATGAGATTCGAAGCAAAATACAAGAAGAGAAAAAACTTTGAAACTGGGAAATGAGAGTGCATGAGCCTCAGAAAATCAAGTGTTTGGCTTTTATATCATGTGCTAATGAGGCTAATTAGGGCTTTGGGAATGTGAGGACTCAGCCATGAAATATTTGGATCAAAATGCAAATTTGCAAGATTATGCCCATGTGATGATTCCCATGTGCAAACTTGGCAAGAAAGGCATTATCATTCTCTACTTTGTGCATTGAATACTAATGGATTGATCTTGTGGATAGAAATGTTTGGAGTCATGAGTTTTAAGTGATTTTACAAATTTTCAAAATGGTGAATACTTGATGAATAGTGCACACATTTGGGTGTTTCAAGGATCAAAACCAATTGTCATGTAGTGTACTTGGATGTGGTGATGTGAATTGGCCCATAATAATTCATGAGAAACCAATTTAATCCCTTTTGCAAATGGTACATAACTTGAATATTTGAAAAACCCTAAAAGTAAGCCAACTTCCATCAAGCATATCTATTGATCCACAAATACTATGAAAGAGTTCTTGTACTTTTTGGAAAGGGGAGAACAAGCTCTACAACTTTCATGTTTATGGAAAATCCATTTGAAGCCTTCTTGATCATGAAAGAATGGATTGAAATTAGTGCAAAAATTGCCAAAAATGGAAAGTCCCATTATAGGTCATTTTCCAAATTTAGTAACTTTCCTTCAAAACCTTGATTCTTGACTTTTATGATCATTCATGCAATTTCTTGCCCAAGTCAAAGTCCATATACTTGAAAATCATGATTGGAACCCTAAAAAACCCAAGGTTGACTTATCTTCTACACAGTTGACCTCTTTCTTCAAACACAAGTAACTGAACCAATGCATGACTTCCTCAATGATTTTTTGCACCAAATTTCATTCTTAGGCCTTGTATACCATATGAAAGCCTTTGACCACAATAATTGGTCAAAGCTATGATAATATCTTGCTCTGGGTCAAAACCCTAATTAGGGTTTCCCTGTGTATGAGGATGTTGCACTGATGAATTCTTGATGAATCATACCCCTTATAGGGCTTTGAGGATGAGCTTGAGCTTGTATAATATATGAGGATCCCTTGTAGGCTTCTTGCAATACCACTTGGCTCTTATTTTGACTTTGAAGAATCATAGCTTGATGGATGACTAATCACATGCCTCATGCTTCTAACTAAGGATGTCATGCCTCATCTTTCTATGCAAAGATGTTGGGATATGTATACTATATGATATGAAAATGAGAGGGCAAATTTTGGGGTGTTACACTTAGTTCTATTATAATAAAAAAATAGATAAAGAAAAATTAAGTATGAAAAATTATAATGAGATAATAATCATAAAGGCAATATTAAATAAAAAATAACACTTTTATAAATTCTAATATTTAAAATAACACCAAATCTAGTAACATAATACTTCTATTTTCTTTTAATTATAGTAACATGAAATAATATCTCAAACAAATTTCAATCTCCTAAATTCTAATAGCGTGTTACAGGATTTTCAGTAACTATACAATATTATTTTGATATCCTTTAGGGATGTTTATTAGTTCTTCAGGAACTATATAAATGATTTGTTACAAACAATGATCTAAAAATCATAACCATCCTTCATGGATGCAAACATTACTTGTGTCATTCTTCTGGGATGACAATCTTTTGGCAACCTTTTAAAATTACAAAAGTCATCAATAATAATATGAATAAATTATATCACATACTCAACTATATATTTTTTCTTTTTTCTTTTCATTATTCTAAATGAATGTTGGTCGAAGATTAATTTGAAATAGAAATGATAGAATCATACCTGAAGACGTCGTGCTGACTAAATAAAACAATAGAGAAATCAAAGAAAGAAAGAGAATGGATAAACTAATATTGTATTATCTTCTTCCAAAAGTACATTTTACATTGTAATGTGTATCATATTTATAGTACCTAAGGAAGATAGAAAATCAAAGCCATTAAGAAGAAATAGGAAGAGAAAAGGAAGAATAGGAATGGACATCCACTAATATTATTATTCATAACACATTGTGTTTTTTTGTAATAGACGTGAAAGCAAATTTAAATAGGCCAAGGAAAATCAAAAGTATAGAAACATGCAATTGGATAATCGGTATGGATGAAGTTTTGATTAATGCATATTTGCATCAACAAACATTAGAAAATAAAAATGGTAATTGTATGACAACAAGTGGTATGGATAGCATTCTTAAAGAATTATTGAAGATTCACTTTTCGGACAAACTAATTTCCAAATAAAAGATAAAAGATCACATGAAACACATCAAAACAAAATTCAATTATTGTTACGACCTTTTCCAGAATGGTCTGAGTGGGTTTGGATGGGATTCAATGACAAATATGTGGATTGCTGAAGATGAAGTTTGGAACAAGCTAATTGAGATATTATTTACTATATTTGTTTTACCAAATTATTTTTATTTGATTTCACTCATAAAAAAAATTTAAGTGACACCTTGTTTCATTTATTATGGTGTAGGAAAAACCCGAAGTTGCTGAATGGAAAAACAAGCCAATATTATTTTATGATAAATTGACCAAACGTTTTGGAAAAGATCAAGTAACATGAGAGCATAAAAAAGATACAATTGCTGGGATGAGAGCAAAAAAGCCTGCAAATGTTGAAAAAAGTTATGGCACAACCATCGAATAAATATACAACCTAGTTAAAACCAATGAAGTTATTTTAGAGGGATTTGATGATGATGAACACCATTCCAATAGTTCTTCTACAAGACCTTCTATTACCAATTCTCAAGATGCATCATCATCTAGGACTAAGAAGCGAGTAAAGAAGGTTATTGAAGATGATACAATCATGATTGAAATATCCAAAACTTAAAAAACAATGGTTGATGTGTTTGAAATGAACACAATGCAGTTGGTCAAACAGAGTAAAAATGCTAATGGTGGAGATATTTGGGCTGAATTGGTCGAGATTGACTGTACCATGTTATGAATGTTGACGCATTGAAAGCTTTTAATGGAATTCTGATCGATAAACGTAAGGAAATGTTACATCTCATTGTTCTAGACCATCCTTTTTGTTAATGGTATCATATTTCTTTATATATTTTATGTTTTTCTTTTTCTTTTTACCTTTAATGAATGAAATTTAGTGTAATTTATTTTAGGGATTTTTACCGGTTATGTGGAATACTTATAGAAGATAATAATTATCAATAGTGAACCTATATTTGTCTTTTGTTCTAGATAGATTTGATATCATTATCTGCAATAGATATATATATATATATTTATCTTTTAATCTTAGCAAGACATGATTTTGTTTATTAATTACCATGATTACCAAGTATGGTATTGATTCTATTTATGAAATTTCAAATTTATGACAATATATTTCATTTTCTTTCAATAGTTAAGTTGATATTTTACCAATCGATAGTTGGTCCAGTGGTGATTGGTATTTGACTTGGTAGGGAGAACTACGGTTCGATTCCCCGCAACTGCGATCAGGAGGGGGCTGGAACCACTTGATGTCAGAACTGACCGCCGAAACGGACTAAAACGGTGGTAATAAACCAAAAAAAATTTGATATTTTTGTATGATATATATATATATATATATATATATATATAAAATTTAATTGTGTGAACGTTGGATCTATCAATATTGTGAGTCCGACTTTGCTCCATTTATCATCCTCCATTTATTCCATTTCATTTTATAGATTTGTAACATGTGTTAAAATCAAATCTAATACTCCAATATTTTAGTATTCTTTATCTTATATGTGTTAAGTGTTTGAGGGTAAAAATGGAATAAAAATTTATAATGCCTTTCCACTCCATTCGAAGCCTTGGGTTCAATCATACAAATCATGTCAATTCCCCACATAGAGAAAGGCCACGGGGAAGAAATTACATTGAGATGAGTTAGTGGCACATGAATCTTATCAGCATACACTTGGCACTTATGGCACTTTTTCACATACTTGCAACAATCAGACATTGTCAACCAATAGTAACATGCTCTTAACATCGTTTTAGCCATTGCATGCCCATTAGCATGAGTACCAAAAGACCCTTCATGAATTTCTTTCATTAACATGTCTGCTTCGTGTCTATCCACGCATCTGAGCAAGACCATGTCAAAATTCCTCTTATAAAGAACATTTCCATTCAGGAAGAAATTGCCTGCCAATCTCCTCAAAGTCCTCTTATCTTTATCGGATGCCCCAAGTGGGTATTCCTGACTCTGGAGAAAACATTTAATATCATGATACCAAGGCTTGTCATCATGGACCTCTTCAACTGCAAACACATGAGCTAGTCTTTCAAGCCGCATCACTCTGATCATGGGAACATCATTCCATTGGTACACCTTTATCATAGAAGCTATAGTTGCTAAAGCATCTGCCATCTGATTTTCATCACGAGACACATAATGAAA